>JAKGUB010000338.1:2677500-3262500 GCA_026261675.1 Hippocampus mohnikei | reverse complement strand
AACGACGGTAGTGCTGGTGGTAAGGGCACTGGTGTTATGGTTATTAGTAGTGGTGATTTAAACAATCGTGTTGCTGATAGAAGTAGTGGTACAGTATTAGTATCAGTAATCGTAGTGATGGTAGCACTGGGATTGTGGTAGTAGTAGTTGTAGCTGCTAGTACAGGTGCTCTACACGCGATGGAAGTTGTGGTGATATCGCCATTTAGCTTAAGAAATAGTGTGGTGGTTCCATTTTTGTGATGATGTCTTGATGGCCATAATAGGTCTTCATATTCGTCCACGCTTGTTAGTGTTGTCATCCCCCAATTTTTTTTGCACTCGAACAGGACAATTCGGGTTTGGATGAAGCGAGACAGCGGCCAGTACTGGCCCAGCATCTACCACGCGATGCCATGTGAGTGTGCTTCTCCTTAGCCTTGATGTTAAAAATATGTGTATAGGTGTGGACAAAGTACAAAGCTGTTTTATTGTCAGTTACAAACTTTGAGCTCAATCGCTTCCTTCTTAGCTCATTTCAGTGCGAATGTTATGAATATTTGCACCCGAGTTAACTTCTTCCTGGCTTTTTTGAATTTGGCTCAATCACAATGCCCAATTTCTGTGACTGAGGAAGAGGTGACTTCTTCAGGACATAATGTAACCTTTATTTAAATCAATTCAACACCAACACACAAGTGTGTTTTTGTATGTTTGCGTATGTTTGAACACGTTGCACACTAATTTCAGACGTGTTGGAACAGCAACCCGAGCTGTTGTGCAACGAAAGAAATCGCGCTGCCTTCAGCAATACGTGTGCATGCCTTACAAATACACATACAGTATTACACACGCTAACAATTCTGTAAAATATTCATTAAGGGTAGGGTTGGGTGGAAACAAGCAATGTTATTTTAGGCCCCAACACACACACACACACACACACACACACACACACACAAAATCAAATTTGAAGTGATTTGGGGTTTCAAAGTGACACCAAAACTGGAGAGAGGAGAAGCAGCAGTAAAAGAGGCCAAAATCCGGATGTCAGAGGGGTGAGGCAGGGCGATGTAAGCCTAGTTGTGGTTTAACCAAATCCAGTGTAGAAACAAGTCTTAAATTGAGATTTCCATATTTCTGCTGAGCACCAAGCCTTTTGAGGATTGACAAATTCATTCATAGAGAAAACGATGTGGAAATAATTCACAACTCTCAAGTGTTTTTTGGGAAAAAGAGTTGATAGAGGAGTCGGGAAAAGTTGCCAAATACGGCGACCAAATCTCAAAGTTGGTAACACTGACTCATCTCACTAACTGATAGACCTGTTTGTGCCCCCAGCTTCATGCTCGTGCATGACCTTTAACCCGGAGACCAGGCGTCTGCTGGTGGGCATGGATACCGGAAATGTTTTCGTAAGTACCCAGAATCTAATCGGTCTCAAAATGTTTCAAGTTGAGGAATTTTAACACCGCCTCTCCGATGAACCGGATCTTTCCAGGAGTTCATTTTATCAGAGGATTACAACAAGATGACTCCCACACACACCTACCAGGGTGAGTTAGCATGTTTGTTTGTTTGTTTGTGTGCTGGGCTTATATGTTATTGACGTGGATGCTATTTGTAGCCCACCAGGGTAGAGTGACGGTGGTTTTGTTCGTTCTGGAGATGGAGTGGCTGCTGAGCACGGGCCAGGACAAGAGCTTCACTTGGCACTGCTCAGAGAGCGGGCAGCAGCTGGGATCATACCACACCTCGGCCTGGGTGTCTGGACTGCAGTATCCTGCCCCTACACTGTCATCGTCGGACTCACTAACCGCCTGACTGACAGAGGAATAGAAATAATATTTTTTTTTTTGTCCAACTGACCAAGTGAATGGCTGACCAATGTTATCTGATGTCTCTTGATTGTTTTTGTCCTCCCCCTTAACTTAATTCACTCAGATTCGATGTCGAGACTCGACACGCCTTTGTCGGCGATCAATCGGGTCAGGTGACCATCCTGAAGCTGGAGCAGGACAGTTGCAGCCTGGTGACCACCTTCAAGGGCCACACCGGTACATAAGCACACTATGTACACACTCAGCGACCTCCACCAAGGCCAAATAATTGTGATTTTTCGTGTTTTTGTCTTCTGAGCTTGGAGGAGAAAAAAAGACACTCTATTCCACTCCAGGACTGTAGGTGGCGATAATGCCCACTACTATGAAGTGCCACACACACAGAAAACCTCTTTCCTCTCTATCCACAACAATTCCAACTGTTCAACTTGGTGGGTCACTGGCTCACCTGGCCCCAATACTTGCACCGCCACAATATGGCTTCTTCTTTGGCTCAGTGGACTTTCTAACTGACTATCTGCACTGTTGTGAGTCATGAATACAAGCTTCATTCACTGTGAGCCTGGACTGTGACCCTTTGGATGGCGTGGGAAAGATCGTGTTGGTGCCAAGTTGGCACATTGAAACAATGGCCTTGTGCTGTAGTGCCCCGTGTTCTCCTGCAGGGGGTAGTGTGGCACTGCCTGTGAAATAAGCGCACTCTTTCCTCCTTGTTCAGGTAACGTGACCGCATTGTGCTGGGATCCCGCCCAGCGGGTTTTGTTCTCAGGCAGCTCCGACCATTCCATCATCATGTGGGACATCGGAGGTCGCAAAGGCACCGCCATCGAACTGCAAGGGCACAAGTAGGAGTGCAAAGCATGTTGCGTTTTTGCATTTTTTTTTTTGCTCCAGGCACACATTGTTTATATATTTTACTTGTCAATATATTGTAAGTCTTCCAATACTTTTGTATTTTTTAATTATCTTTTAGTACACTTTACCATTGCGTTTGTATTTTCATTCCCGTTTTTTTCTTGCTAATATGGCGTGTCTGCTTATCTGTGACAGCGACAAGGTGCAGGGCTTGTGTTACGCCTCGCACACTCGCCAGCTCATCTCGTGTAGCGCCGACGGCGGCATCGTCATCTGGAACATGGACGTGACACGACAAGAGGTGAAAGTCACTAACATGTGCAGTGCGCTTGTTATTCGCTTGTCGCCGTGTGGTTTTTATTTGCTCATTTGTGTCTAGACTCCGGAGTGGCTTGACAGCGACTCGTGTCAAAAGTGTGAGCAGCCTTTCTTCTGGAATTTCAAGCAGATGTGGGACAGCAAAAAGATTGGGCTACGCCAGGTACCGAATGATGTTTCCCATTGACAATGTTTGAAAGGTTCTATTAGTATCTCAAAAGAAGGCTCGCTGGTTCATGAGATTCCTCTGGAATTGTGAAGAAAAGTGAAAAATAATTCCGACTGTCTCTCCATTGTTCAGCATCACTGCAGGAAGTGCGGCCAGGCTCTGTGCGGCAAGTGCTCGTCCAAGCGCTCCACGATCCCGCTCATGGGCTTTGAATTCGAGGTGCGCGTGTGCGACGGCTGCCACGCCTCCATCACAGATGAGGAGTGAGTATGACATCACCCGCCGCCATATGGCGTCAAGGGATCACCTTCTGATTCGCCCTACATTTTGTGTCCCCGCCCCAGTCGTGCCCCCACGGCCACCTTCCACGACAGCAAGCACGCCATCGTGTACTTGCACTACGAGCCCACCACAGGATGTCTGCTCACCTCCGGCACTGACAAGGTGGTCAAGGTAGGCCAGGAGTTCAGATCGCTTTTTCGTACGAAAGTAGTGAAGGGGGATAAAAAGAGTTCACAATGTCATCACGTGTGTATGTTGCTCAGCTTTGGGACATGACGCCCGTGGTATCATGACCTCGCCCCTGCGGCCAGGAAAAGCTCCGCACGCCAACCGCGAGATGGCAGCCGTCGGCCTCGAGCAGGACGGGAAGGGAGGGGGACGCCATTTTGGATGGTGGTCTCTCATGGGTGGGGGACCCTGTAAGCTCCGCGCAAGACGTATGTACAGTTTGTGATTATTTATTATTTAAGTGTGTCAGTGCAATCGCAGCATGAGACACACAATCATGAATCATCCTCACCATCAACTGTGATCTGATGCCAATGTTACTGTGCAATTGTGGGGGGGAAAAAAAACGGGTGTTAAGGCACCGGAGCTGTCTCGAGATGGAAAATATACAGCAATGTTCTTTGATTTTTTTGAAAATGTATTCTTCAGTAGTCTTCAAGGGATCTGTCATGCGCATGACACGAAGCACCTACGGTAAGATCATTTCCATCCATAAAACGTGAAAGGGACCAAAATACAGCTTGAAGTTCTCTGAACTTTTTAAGTCGTTTCAAGAACTGTAGCTGCAAAGCCCATCAAAAAAGGTTCCAGGACCTGTCCAAAGTTCTACCTAGCTGTGGTTCTAGTTCATTCCCGGCAAGGAAAAAGAGAAATTACATGATTAGATGGTTGAATTCCAACTAACAGCTTCTTATGCTAAACGAAACAAAAAGAACATGGCTGAAGAGAAAAATACATGATCCGACCTGAATTCCAGTTGCTATCTCAGAACTAAACTCTAAACCGGTTCCAATTTCTCTTTAGTTTTCTTTCTGTCGAAATGCGTTACAACCAAATACCTGTTGAGGCACTAAGCACAGCAGGGGGTAGGGTAGCAAAAGTGAGGAATGTGATTGATGGACTTCCCGAAAGCACTGAAGAGCAGGGTCCTTTTTTGGTTCCCCAATTACGCTAAATAAAGGATTGTAAGTGAAGTGGTGTGCACCAAAAAGAAGGGACGGACGGTGTTGTGTGCTGATGGATGGAAATGAGCTGCAATCGTTAGACCTACTGAGTCTTACCATGTGAGTGTGATACTCGATTAACTTGCTTTACTATTGGGGACTTTCTGCAGAGGCATTGTAAAAAAAGTATGTGAGGCCATTGAGATTTTTTTTTTTTTGTGTGTGAACATGCTGTGTTTAATGAACTGTGATCATGTGTGAACAATGCATTAAAGAAGCACAAAAAGTCCCTCCTCAAGAGCAAAAGTCACGTTTCAAGTCTGTTTCTTTATTTAACCTCTTAAGTGTGATTTTAAAAAAGGTGCTATTTGTAGTTTGGAAATATACATGGCTCAAAAATTAAAACCCATCGCATCCGATGATGTCATAATTCATGAGAGTTTAGCACATATTCTGTCTACATGTGTTGCGCCACTGTCTGTGTTCAAATATCTGTTGCTCACACTGTTCTACCTTGATGCAATTGGTGAGCCTGTTCCTGACAGCCGAACGAATGACTTGCATCGGAGTGATGAGGGCTCTTGAATTGTGTGTGAGTAATTTTATTATACAGAGGTTAACATTGAGTATAAAAGTACATTCAGCTCCATTGACAGTAAATCAACAAAGAATTCAACCACAATACTTAGATTACTCGTCTCGCATGATCTCCTATTTGGTTTATTATAATTAGCACAAGAGACATTGTAAACATGAACTGAGGAGTGTTAAAAACAATTTAAAAAAAAAGTCAAGGTTTGAACTTCAGAGCCAAGTCATGGAGTACCGCCAGGAGCTTGTCTTGGTCCTCTGTGGTGGATTTGGACCAGGCCAGCGGGAGGTGTGTGGCCACAGCACGCCGATCTGGAAGAAATGATCAGATTCAAATTGTTTTTCTCCCGCAATGCATTAAAAAAAAAGAGAGTTAGTTACAGACCTTGAAAGAAGAGTCCGCTAGGCTGCTTTGCCGCAGCCTCGGACACAGCCAGCCACACCACCGTGTCAGCGCCCATGGCCTCTGTGCGGAGTTTGTTCTTCATCTTGGCGTGGAAGGATGGCATGGACAACTGAACGGCTATGACAGAGAAGAAAGAAACGACAGTGGCAAAATCATCCGACTTGGTCATACCGGTAATTGAAGGTGTGAGTCGCGATGAACCGAGGACTCAACCTGAGTAGTATACTAGCGTATAATATCTGCTAGACAAATTTCCTGTCTTTTCAGGTATACCTTCAAGCAACTTTTTTGTGGCTCTACTCATGATAGACGCGTTTAACAAATTTGATGTGCTACAGTGTTCCCATGTGATTCCATTTCATTTGTGCAATGGTTGCATTGTGTGCATGTACCCGGTGTGTCAGCCCATCCTGGGTGCATGGACGAGAAGTGGATGTCTTTGTGCTGCATGGCCCATCTCTCGGTCAGTATCACCTGCTGCCTCTGGACAAACATCCAGACGACAACAACATGACACGTCAGCCTGCATTGTCCACCTCTTCTCCGTTGGTGTGTTTTTTTTTTTACTAACTTTGTTCTGAGCGTAGGCCATGGTGCCGTCAAAGGCTCCCTTCTCAAACTGCAGGTCGTCCACGTTTAGCTTTTGCGTCAGCATGCCGCCCGACGACACCGTCACCTGGCAGGAGAAGCAACCCGTTTGAAACATATTGATAGTGTGGTACCTTGAATTTTTTTCCAGTAAGAAGCAGTTCAGGTTTATTTTATTTTTTGTCTTGCATTGGCTGTAAAGGGTTTGAGTGATGAACGTTTGATAGTTGCAGTGTACTTCACAAGAAGCAACAGTTTGAAGTCTGCTAGCCTAATGCTAACGCATAATGGGAAATGCCATTGACGCGTTAGTGAAACTAGCATTGATGTTGCTGTAATGATCAGCCTTTAAACAATTATTAAACAATACTCAGAGGCAAATATTCTTTATCCTCTGCGTCTCATTAGCAACAAATTTGTAGTACAGTATCTATGTATCATACTGCCTCCAGGTGGCCCAGGCACACACACCAGAAGGAGCAACACAATGGCCAGTGAATTATTGTGATCCACAAACCGTTTAATTCTTTGCACTCTTTAAAATAATTTTATTGCGGTGTGTTTTTTGCTGTGTCATTTTCCTTATGTTAAGAAACATGTCGCAATTAATTTTGTTTGTGTTTTTGGGTGTGGTGCAACAGATCAAGAATATGACGGTCCACTCACCACTCTGGGATCCTTCGCTTTCTTCAGGGCAGGTAGAAGTGCAGTGGTGAGAATATATGTGCCTGAAATCAAAATAAATGTCAGGTATATCAATTGTTTAGGTTTGCAAATAGAACTATTTACCTCCTCTGAGCATTCACAATGTCCTTTCGAATTGCCTTGTGCTTTTGCTCACCTAGGGTATTTGTAGCAAAGTTCTTCTCTACACCTTCCTCAGTTAGCTCACGCTGGTTGACCATACAGCCTGCGTTGTTGATCTGGTGACGGCCATCACACAATCCGTTACGGTCTCAAGTATACACACCCCTATACTCACGCGCACTCTTACCAACACATGTAGGTCATTACGCTGTGAGAAACTCTGCGCAAACTCCCACACTTGTCTAGCACTGGACATGTCCACGATGTGGATGTGAACGTTCTGCAACAAACAGCAAAAAGTTGACTCATCAAACTATGGAACAAGCTCCACCCACATGCAGGCGGCGCCATGGGGTGAATTTCAAAGAATTCCAGGGGCCACTACCAAGCCAGGCTGCCTTACCTGGTTCTTACTCAGCTCCACGATTTCTTTCTGGGCGGCTTCTGCTCGCCCCTTGTTACGACACACCATGTGCACGGTTCCCCCTGTAAACGCACATCATCACAAACGGGCGACATGAAGTCAAGGCACAGAGGTTGTCGTCGCTCACCTCTACTGGCAATCTCCTGCGCCGTGGCTTTGCCCAGACCACTGTTGGCCCCCGTGATCAGGAAGGAGCGACCATTCAAGTTCACATCCATATCCGATGCCACAAAAGTCTTGGCGGCCGCCTCGTAACCACTCCTGATCAAAGTTCATTCATTCATTCATTCATTCATTCATCTTCCGAACCTCTTTATCCTCACCAGGGTCGCGGGGGGTGCTGGAGCCTATCCCAGCTGTCTTCGGGCAGTAGGCGGGGGGCACCCCGAATTGGTTGCCAGCCAATCGCAGGGCACACAGAGACGAACAACCATGCACGCCCACACTCACACCTAGTGATCAATCAGCCTGCCAAGCATGTTTTTGGAATGTGGGAGGAAACCGGAGTACCCGGAGAAAACCCACGCAGGCCCGGGGAGAACATGCAAACTCCACACAGGGAGGCCGGAGCTGGACAACTATATATGTCACTTAAAATAAATAAATAAATAATAAAAAAGTTATATTTACAAAAATCCTGTTTTTTAGTTGACATGCACAAGACATTCTCATTATTGGGTAATTAAGCTTATGTATAAAAATAGCTTATGCTTTTTTAATATCATAAAAGCTGTATCATATTTTTATTAAATAAAAGGTGGTAATTTGGAATTACAGTACATACCTTTTGTTGGCAAGTAGTATTTTATTTGATACAACGGCATAGAAATCGCGTTTCATTATTTTTTCATTTAGTTTAAAAGATGGATACTGTGTGCAGGTAGAATTTAAGATACCTCAGACAAAATGTAATCAATTCACGTTTTATACTTACTGAAAACGTACAGGTGCTTTAGAGTCTCGGATGCCGTTTAATCAATCATTTCCATAACTACAGAATGAGTTTAAGTACACGAACGCCACACAATTATTGCTCACTTCTGACCACATCTCCATTCGAGCTATGTTTATTTCAACTTACTTGGTGTATTCTTGTAGTCCTTTCATGAACCACACAGCGTTCCTGTACATCGACATGTTTACTGTACGAAGTGGCAACCTTTAACTCGCTTTGTCAGAAGAAAAAAATGTTTTGAAATGTTTACGTTTCGTAAGACCTGATTCAAGCCTTATGTATATAGTGGCAGTGGGAGGGGAACCGGAAGTGCAGGTTTTATACTCGCGGTCCTCACAGCTGTCCGAGGACCGAAGAAGAGGTACAGGAAGAGGAAGCAAGTTTGCGTAAACCAGCCGCCATCTTGGAAAGGTCGCTTGTCCGACTGAAATGCACTAGAAATAAATACCGGTAATAAAATTACAATACGTTTTTCATGTTACCGTTATTCTTGCCCGTATGATACATGTTTATTTTTTAATAAGATTGTAGAAAAAAACATGTTCATGTTGTCATGATGAGGCGTTGTCTGTGTAGAGTTTGGAGGGGGTAGGAATATTTATTACCTTATGAAAGACGCCTGTTCCAGATCACAATATGAGAAAGATTGAGAGGATGCACTGCACTGAAGTCTTCCTGAAGATTTTATTATTATAATTTTTAATTATTGTTATTATTATTATTATTTCATTAACATGTTCATGTTGCCATGATGGCATCTTGTGTGTAGAATTGTGAGGGAAAACAATATTTATTATTCTCTGAAATAAATAGGCCTTGACCAGAACAAAATATGAGAAAAAAAACAGCAATGCGATGCCTTGTTTTTTTATTATCATTATTTTTCATGATAGATATGTACACTAAATTTCATGCTTGCCATTTGAAACTGTTTTTGGAACTGAATTTTCAAAACATACCAGGAGGCACTCCCAAGTCATTTGTGTGGTATGTAATCGTTTATATTTTCTCTAAACATAAATAAATCAATACAATACAAACATAAAATGGCAATTTATTGTGTCATCATTTCATTTAATAAAACAAATGAGACTATTATTCAATTCCCTCCCATGACATCCAGTATCCATCAAGACCAACTCCCAGAATGCCGAGCTAAAAGTCACTTCCGCTTAGAAGGACAGGTCTTCGCACTTGACGCGTTCGAAGTTTCACCTGGCAGTAAAAAGACTCTTGACCTTTTGTGATGCTTTGAAAAGAAAGGTAATAATGTTATGTGACTAGACAAGACAGCGTGAAGACGACGTTCTTTGAGATGGACAGGGGAACTTGCTAACTTGAATTGTTAGCTTTAAAATGGCCTCATGCGTATACCTGTCGCCATGGCAACGCACTATTTCCTTTCCCCTAGCCCCGTTGAGAATGTGTCGATAAACTGTGTTTTATTCAACAGATATATTCCCTCTATCAAGGGCTATAGTGTTGAAATTGTATGACATGCTACACTAAATCCACTTTAATTTCCAGCTCACGCCTAACTATGGTATTGTTCGGGAACTCTTAAAATATGGATTATGACTACAAAAAGCAATGACACGATATATGTAAGATAAGGTAGCGAGCTAACCAGATAGACAGACATATGACAGAGGTGGGTAGAGTAGCCAAAAACTTGTAGTCAAGAGAAGTGTATGACTCAAGTAAAAGTAAAAAGTAATCCTCCAAATAATTACTGAAGTGTATCTAAGTATTCTGGGGGGGACTACTCAAGTACCGAGTAACTAGTGAGTAATTTCTTGTTATAATTACTGTACTGTATTTTAATCATCATAAACATCAAGTGAATACACATTCTATCCAAAAAGTGACAATTGTGAGCGTGTATCGCCTTCTGACATAAAAGGGTGTTATTATATCCTGAAACTTGACTGTCGTCATAATATTGTCAATGTTTTGACCCTCAGCTGTTATGGACGACTATGAGGTGGTGCGTCCGATCGGAGAGGGTGCATTCGGGAAGGCCTTCTTGGTGCGAACCAAGACTGCCCACGATGGTGACGACGCGCCGTGTGTGGTCAAAATGATCAACCTCACAAAGGTTATTGGGAGATTTTTCCAAAATCTATCTAACTTAGTATGTTTTTGCAATTGCTACATTTTTCTAACTTATGTTTTTGTATTGCTGACATTTTTCACACACACACATTGTGAGATTATTATTTATCGTAATGAATATAATAATGATAACGATTATTATTATATGTGTGTGTTCAGATGTCAAGCAGGGAGAAGGAAGCTGCCAGGAAGGAGGTGGCGCTCTTGTCCAACATGGAACATCCCAACATTGTCACCTTCATCCGCTCCTTCCAAGGTATGTACGAGTGTGTGTGTGTGCATGTGTGTGTGTGTGTGTGTGTGTGTGTGTGTGTGTGCCTGCCTATTTGTGCACGGGTCACTTTGTGTATGTGTGTGTGTGTGTGCATAGACAAGGGCAGCCTGTGCATCGTTATGGAGTACTGCGATGGAGGTGATCTGATGATGAAGATCAATATGCAGAGAGGGGTCTTCTTCACTGAGCCGCAGGTAATCCATGCGGGACGCTTGATAAGGAACACCGGGACAGTTGTTTCGGTGCACTGGCTCCTACGAAGATGATGCCAATCAGAATGTGATTTGAAACTTTGCCTGTGCAGTCGGTAAAGGTTTTATAAGGACATATCAAATTCACTTTAGAACGTCTCAAGTGAGAGTGGTTTGAATTCGGTTAATTTTTTTTAGATATTTGTCAATCCTGTTGTTGTTGTTTACGGTCCATCAGGTCCTGGCCTGGTTTGTTCAGATCTGCTTGGGCCTCAAACACATCCACGACATGAAGATCCTGCACAGAGATATTAAAAGTCAGGTACCTACTGTGATGTCAATGGAACAATAGGGCACAACATATTATTTGCTTCCCTGTGGCTCATGCAAATACAGAGACAAATTAGGAGGGAAAACGCTTATTTCATTAAGAAAAAAAAAAAAGAATAAAATCGTATTTATTGAGAAAAAAATATTTCTTGGCTAAAATCTTATTTTTTGACATACGCAATTTTCAGGGGGGAAAAAAACATTATTTTGAAACAAATGCATTAATGTCTGAGACATACACCACACTTAACTCAAATTCATCACAGGAAATGTCAACTCAGATGACTTCTTTGTGCTGCAAAATGAGTGTCACACTTTGGTGTTTGTGTTGTAGAACATTTTCCTGAGTGAGCGAGGTGTCAAAGTCAAGCTGGGGGACTTTGGCATCGCAAGGATGTTGACTCAGTACGTGAGTGACATCTTCGCATACACACAGTACACAACATCAAATAACCGGTGTGTGTGTGTGTGTGTGTGTGTGTGTGTGTGTGTGTGTGTGTGTGTGTGTGCACGGCTAGCACTTTGGAGCTGGCCAGGACCTGTGTAGGTACCCCTCACTACCTCTCTCCAGAGATCTGCGAGAGTCGGCCCTACAACAACAAAACGTATGTACACACGAGTCGCAAAACAAAGGTATTACGGTGATGTGGCGCATTTGTGTACACTATATGCAGGGACATCTGGTCTCTGGGTTGCGTCCTCTATGAACTCTGCACTCTGAAACATCCAGTAAGCTTCAAAACACACACACACACACACACACAAAGCTAATAGTCATAACACTCATGTTCAAGAAATGTAACATGTTGCGTAAATGTAACACACGTGTAATATGCATGATACAAAAGTAACAAACTGGACAAATGCAACACACGAAACAAATAAAAATTATGCAAATGTACACATTTACACAACGTAACACACGTGGGAAATAAATGTAACACACTTGTGAGACAAATGCGTTACATTTTGGACAATGTAACACGTGTAACGCACCTGTGAGGCAAATGTACCACTTGTTGGACAATGTAACACATAACGTATAATTAGACCTTGTAACACATGTAAAACCTGTGTTGGACAAGTCAATGATAAATGGAACACACGTGTTAAATAATTGTAACACACATGTTACAAATGTTAGACAATTTAATATTTTAGACAAGTGTAGCACATAAAACACACTTTGTTAATGAATGTAAGCCAGAATAGACAAATGTAACACGTTAGAGAATGTGACATACAAATTAGACAAACGCAACACACTTGTGAAACGAATGTTGCGTGTTACAAAATGTGACATGTTTTGTGTGTGTGTGTGTGTGTGTGTGTGTGTGTGTGTGTGTGTGTGTGTGTGTGTGTGTGTGTGTGTGTGTGTCATGTGCAGTTTGAGGGCAACAGCCTGAGTCAGCTGGTCAGTAAGATCTGCAGAGGGCGCTTCAACCCTGTGCCTGCTCGTTACTCCTATGATCTTCGCCTGCTCATCGCACAACTCTTCAAGGTCACACATGGAGTTTGTGTTTATGTTGACGTGTGTGATTCCTCACACGTGACTAACTTAAGCATGACAGTCCTTCACATGTACTTGCGTTGTGTTCAGGTGAACCCTCGCGATCGTCCTTCCGTCAGCTCCATCCTCCAGCGTCCTTTCCTGAACAAACACGCTCTGGTACGTCTTCTTTGACCACTTTTATTTTCAACTTGATTTATGAACTCCTCGCACACCTTTTAAGTCCCAAACTGAGGCAACGACATCTTTTGTATGTGGATGTGGGTGTGTTTGTCATGATTTGGTTTGGGACCAACAGGTGGCACTGTAGGGCTTCCCCTGCAGCTGCACACCTGTTGGTCATTATGTAATTATTAGTGCTTTAAAAGGGCTCCCAGCCCGACCACTCATTGTCGGGTCATTGTTTGTTTGTTTGTTGGCTGTTTGTGTTTGCTGCTGTCAGGTTTGTTTCTGTCATTGAGAGTGTTTAGCTTCTGCCATGGTTTTTGTTTGTTACTTTGGATTCGTTTTGTTCTTTGGACTTTGTTTTGGATTTAGTTTTCTCTATGTTTTAATACAATTTGTCAAGTCCACCCTGCTGCTCTCTTGCCTGCTTTTTGGGGTCCACTACCACCTCGCAAACGTGACGGTGTTATGTTAATTTGTGCAGGAGAATCACAATAACACACCGACTGCTCACACCTGTAAAGGAGCACCAGGTACCACACACACATACACACTCACACACACTCACATTCACATACATGGAATCTACACAGGTAACAAACATGAAACAAATGTAACACATCTAACAAACTGAGGTTATACAACTGGAACATGTGTAACAGGCATCCTAAACATACGTAACATGGAACTCGACATTTTAATAGCACCCATGTAATATTTGTAACACCCCCTTTATATGTGGCTCTCCTGGTAAATAAATGTCGCGCATGTAACACACTTTAGGCTAATGGAGCACATGTAATACACATACAGAAAAATGTAATACATTGTAAACAACAATAACACGCGTAACACATGACACATTAAAACCAAGTGTAACATGTAGCACACATGAGACAAATGGAACACATGCAACACTTGTACCACACATGTTAAACATATGTAACACCTGTAACACACACACACTCACACTCGACAAATGTTAACACATGCGTTAGTAACACACGTCAGACACACGTAACACAGATGCACTTGTTGTTGTGATGCATCGTAGACAAGAAGAAGTGCAAAGTGGCAGTGAAGAAACTTCCTATCAAGCCCGAGTGGAGAGTGTGCACCCCTGCTTACTGCACGGTAAAACACACACACGTAAAACACAACACTTTTCTTTACCTGAGTGTTACGTTTCGCAAAATCTACTGAACTGGGAAATATGGATCCATCTGTCATGTTGAGTTCAAATCACGATGAAGAGGATGTGGGTAACAAATGTTCTTGGAGTCCTTTATTTAGCTGACTCCGCGCTTGCTTTTGTGATGTCTGCCCAGCCCCACAGAGCAGGACACCTTCCTCAGCCTGCGGCAGGAGACTCCACGTGGGATCACCCGCAAAAGTGGCTTCAAATACGACAGTGACTTTATTTTATTAATTTTTTTTTTACCACTTTGAGCTAAGTCCTGCTGGTTTTACTGGTACAGGATTGGACAGTACCGGCAATACTTTGCCCAGCTGGATGCCTTCCACAGGGGGGATGTCTGTCCTCCTCCTCCTCCTCCTCCTCCTCCACCACCTCTTCATCCTCCTCTTCCTCCATGTGAGCCGTGTGAAGACGACGTCGCTCCTCCGGTTGAGCCTTACCAGCTGTGAGTGGCCCACACGAGACTGCATCGCACATTTTGGGGGCTCAAACGAGGACCTTTTTAGCCCAACTTTTTTTTCATGTTAAATTTAAACTCTTGTCACACTTTCTAGACACATTTGACACACACGCAGGAAAGGCGTAACATGTAACGCATGCATCGACAACTTGCAGATTTAACGCAGACACCAATGTAACATATGTAACAGTCATGTGGAACCAACGTAACAATGTGACATTGCACATGTGACGCTTCTGCTAATCTCACGTGTTAAACGTAACACATCTGCAAGGAAAATCTGTTAAATTAACTCCCGCGTTAGAGACGTGAGTAACATGTAACACACATGTTCCACGTGACATGTTACACGAATGTAACAAGGAAATGTAAACCAAGATAACGCACGTGCGACCTGCCATCATGTGTTTCAGGGTGGCAGCAGCTCGTGAAGAGTACCTCCAGAGGAGACAGGAGGCCAGCCAGTACAAGCTGAGGGCAGAGAAACAGCTGGTGAGCAACATTGTTCATCTCTGTGGAGGGGGCTAATTCATGGAATATTTGATAACGTTACCGCCTCATCAGGGTCTGCGTCCCAGTACGGCGGAGGGCTGCCGGCCGGCCGGCGGATGTCAGCCACGTGAACCCCGGCACGCACCTCCTGGCAGAAAGCAGGACGACCAACTGGTAAGCATAACTGCGTGAAACCAGACGAATGCTGCAGAGCAACAAATCAGATATGTGTGTGTGTGTTTGTCCATATTTTTAATGTATGTATGTGTTGGTGCACGTGTGTTTGCAGGAGTACTTGAGGCAGCTGGAACTGATCAGACAACAATATCGTCAGGATATGAAACAGATGAGGATGAGAGCTGAGGCAGAGGTACACACACACACACACACACACACACAGCTGAATGCTGTTGTGACACCGTGCAGCACACGGTAGTAAGCAAGTCGGCGAATGCTCCATACGTTGGGAAAATGAATTGTATTGCAGCACGTCGTAACAAAACGTTTGACAGTTGTAACATATAATCCCAAATGTAGAACATGTAACATACGTCATGATAAGGCGGTGGTGTACAGGTGTCGTTATGTCCCGTGTGGCTATCTTTCTTTCTTTCTCAGCTGCCACACGTACCCGACACGTTTGTGCTCGACAAAGAAGCACAACCTTCAACGACACATCCCAAAGAACACCAACAAGGTCAACCCGTGCAGGTAAACCTTCCTTTACTGGGCATTTGATAAGGGAGAGGACCACTGTATAGAAACTCCATCCTCAACGTCAACTTTACAGATGTCATGTCTCATGCAGGACATGGAAGTGGCTTTGAGGAAGATCAGGGAAGAGAACCGAAAACAGAGGAGAGAACTCAAGAAGAAACACAGGAACCAGGTGACTTGAAGGCCACCATAAGAAACCATACGGGTCTCGTTTAGAACCAGGACTTTTCTGGGAAGTCGTCGCATCCTTCTCTGGCATCTTCCAGAAGGGAATCATGTTTGAGATCCGTCTAGACGACGTGAAGGACTCCTCGGAGGAGGATGACGAGGAGGAGGAGCAGGAGGGGAGACTGGAAGTGGACCGTCAGACGGTCCACATTCGGGAAAGCCAGGGTCAAAAGCTGGATGATTGGGCCAAGCCGAGGAGGGGATGGAGCCAGGGACCGCCGCGGACGCTCATGGAGGCTCTGGTTCACATGGACGTGGACTCCGGTGCGACGCTGGAAGTTGAGCCAGGTCCAATTTGTTTGTTTATTTCTTCGGGGGAGAAAGTCAAGAAACTTGGTCACACCTGAAAAGTACTTAACGTCTGTTTTGCGTGGGCTCCACTTTTCTGAAAATCAACTTCTGGAACGTTTGAACTACTCCCAGTAGTTGTTCGGTGATCCCGGTCTGGACGAGACTTTGTCAGTTGCCGTCGGTTGCCCATTTGCTTTAATAAGCTTCGTTGCTGCGCTCAGGTGAGGAGAAGGAGAACGAGAAGGAGGAGGAGGAGGAGGAAGTAGGTCGTCGGCAGTGGATCTCCGGACCGCCCAAGTCCTTATTGGACGCCATGGCCCAGGCCAAGCTCACCTCCGCTACTGTGGACTCACAGAGTGCAGGTCAGAACCCAGCCTGACAAAAACTGGAAGCAGGTTGTGAGCACCAACATTGAACTTTCCCACACTGTCACTCAGACCCTGAAGGGAAGGACCAGGATGAAGGCTCGGACGTGGAGATGGATCAGGAGCGCTTGGAGCCCAGGTCGGATGACGACGACACGTAAGTTGACACAGGGGGAAGACATCCAAGGTGAGGGCAAAACCAGAGCCCTTGCTTCAAACCCTGACCCTTGCCCGAAGACTCAAGCAGATAAATGCTGACATCACTGTTCCGACAACTTCAGCGTACGGGTCTTTAGTTTACCTGGATGTGTTCCCTTTGTTTCAGGAACTTTGAGGAATCGGACGATGAACTGAGGGAGGCGGTGTCGGACTCCATGAGGAACTTATTTGTCGCCGAGGACGATGCCAACATGGAGATGGAAAATCCTGAAGGAGCAGTGGCACCGGAAGGCGATGACCCGGGAGAATCCTCAGCATGAGATCCCCCACAGACTCGCCGAGTATTCCTCTCACTCACATCTTTATTCCGAGAACAAGCAGTATTGCATTTCCGTAAACCGTAGGACCATCCGAGGGTGGTCGCCTCACTGCCATTAAAATCCTCTCAGTTCATACAGAGCTTACAGGTGTGTATTTTTATTTTCATTTTTTGCTTATTTGGTTGTTTTTTTTTTGCATCGGCGCCCTCTGCTGTCGGTGTCCTGAAAGTTGGCGGACGTCGACGAAAAGTGAATTGCAACCTGAGAAGACTTGGAGCTGAAAATTCGAAGAAAAAAAATTGGGGGTGGGAGGGGGGGGGGTAGTCCCTGCTCTCGTTCAGGATATTTTGCTCAGCAGGAATAACTTCACCTTTCATCGTGACATTTTGATTGTCCAACTTTGGCAGGAAACTTGTCCACTGTCATGACCGCCGTCCCTGAAAGGGTTCAAAGGCCCTGCCGCTTGGAGATTCTGCCTGCAGCAGTTTGTTGAGGGAAATCTTTGGCCCATTGGTTCACGCTTTGGCAAATCGCGCATTTTGTTGGCTTCACCAGATTTGCTGCAGGTTGCCCTCGTTCAGACCCCCGGACGTCTTTCCACTCTTGCCGATGACATCGCCGCCTCGTGTGACTGCGGCGCCTCTGTGACAGAATCCCAACGGGATGATGTCAGCGTGCGATGTCGTCAGCGAGCGCCATATCGCCAGGGTGGCGACCATCATTCTTCCAGGGTGCGACGCAAGCAAAACTGCTGCACTGCTTCCCAGTGAGTGTGTTTTTTCACGCTGCCTTTAAAAGCCTTTCGTGCCGTACGCCAAATGGGAATAGCCCGAGGTGCTAAGGAGGTGACGCTAACAAATCAGAACGCTTACATTGAGCAAGCCGCAACCCTCCTGAAAAGGCAAAGTTAGCTCTGATGCTAATGCTAAAAAAAGAAGAAGAAATGGGGTGCATTTTATCATGTCATTTATTGTTAAAGTCAGCCAAAATAGCACTCTGAAATCACTCCGCCGACGCGGCGTTCCGTGGTCCCGCCCCCTCAGCACATACACAAAATTGGGCTTGAAGCCCCGTCCTATGACCCTAATTTGAAACCCTAACTCTTGTTTCGTACCCTAACCCTGACTCAGAACCATAATTTGAAGTGATAACCATGGCTTGAAAGCCTGGTTTGAAACTGTCACTTTAAATCCGAACCTGGACTCTTAATTTGAAACTCTGATTTGAATACCGAACATTGACTCTGAATCACAATTTGAAATGCTAATCCTGCCTTGAAACCCTGACTCCGTCTTCATACCCAACCTTGAAGCCCTAACTCTTGTTCTACACCTTAAACCAGACTTGAAACCCAAACTTCAGAACCAATTTTTTTTTTGTCGGAATCACTGAATTAATTTATTGTTGAGAAACATACCGGTACAAGGAAAAAATAATAATAATTGCAAATGAAATCACAAGCGCAATTTTGAGAGGGAAAAAGTCGCTCGGCCCTTCCATGGTTTAAAAACTTTTTTATTTTTATTTTTTTAATTGACCCTATCCATGTTTCAAAACCCTACCTTGTAAGTTACCATCTAAAAAAAAAAAAAAGTGAAACGCTGAGTCATTTTATGTCATTTTAAGTCATTTTATGACACATCGGCGCAATTCTTTTTTCGGACACTTTTGGCTCATGTGCACACGTGCCGAAGTAGCTGCATGCTCAAACATGTCTGTCTGTCTGTCTGCCATTGCCATATAAAGACAAAAAGTAGGGCTTTGAGGCGCGATTTTGACTCACTTCCTTCCTGCTCGCTCTGACTAGATGATCGCTCGCTCAGACCGGAGTGCGCAGCAGACCGCTCGCTATCGTCGCCATCTTCAGCTCCGCGCCGCCAGACTCCTCCTTGCCGCCACGCTCAGGTGAGGAACATCACGGGCTTCAAACCCTAACCACAACCCTGGTCTGCAAAACTCTTGACTTGCGACCCTAATTTCAAGCCCTAACTAATCTTTGAGACCCTCACTTTTGCTTAAAATCCCCAACCTTGCCTCGAAACCTACATTTGAAACGCTTACCCTGCTTGAGACCCTATCTGTGACTTCAAACCATCATTTGAGATCCTTACTCCTTTTTAAAACCCTAACCTTGCATTGGAACACTCAGCTCTTTTGAAACCCTCCCTTCCTTTCTTTTGAAATCCTAATTTCAAAACAACACTTGTGTGCAACCTTAATTTTCGCACAAGTGCACCTGACCCTGGCTCGAAACCCTAACCGTCTCCGAAACCATAACCCCTATCTTGCAACTTGTATTTGAAACCTTAACCGTTGTTCGAAACGGCAACCCTGCCTCGAAACCCCCCGTTGAAACCATAACAACGGTTTGCACCTTGAAACTCCAATCCTAACCAACTTTTGAAACCTTACTTGTAAAACCCCAACTATGGTTTGAAACCCTAATTTGAAACCCTGACCCTTATAACGACTACTTTTCTAATTCTAACCTTCTAACCTTTGTTTAAAACCCTCACTTGAAACCCCGAATTGCAAACCCTTGCTGTAAACCCAAAAGAAACCCAAACCCCGACTTGGAACCCCGATATTGCAGCAAACATGCGCTGAACATTCATCAAATGTTGCACATCAAGGTGCATAAAACAAACGACCAGAATCTGTTCCAGCATTTCATGTCCTGACAAACGCAAAGAGCTCAAATGTGTCACGGTCTTTATTTATCAGTTGGAAGAAGAAGTTAGACAGCAGCAGAGTTGAAAAGGAAGTTTGAGGTTTCACATTGCCGGGGGGGGGCGGCTGTCAGCCATGTTGGCTTCCTGCCACCACTGGCTCGATCACGAGATCCGGACCAAAGATGACACGCCTCCTTTCGAAGACGGGAGCCGAACCAAAATCGATGAACACGACGGCATTTGTGTCACGCGGGAATAAAAATGTGTGTTATTTATTTAAATGATGACAGATTTCATAATCGATTTTTAGGACTACAACGAGCAATTTTCTGACGCTAATCTTTCAAAACCCCTCCCCACAGTTAAAAAAAAGAAAAAAAAAAGATATACTTTCGGGGGGGTCGGATAAAATAAATTAAAATATGGAAGGTGATATGCGCTAACTGTGGCCAAACTCGTACGATGACAACCTTCCATCCTGAATACGTTTTTGTTCTGGTCAAGATTTCAAGCCCCCCCCCCTTCAAAAAAATAAAAATAAATTAGTTGTCTTAACATGGCAACTTTTTAATCCCTGCTTCACTTTGAGGTAGAAATGGAGTGATGTTGAATTGCCGTTCGGATCCTGAGGATCTTTTGGATCCAAATTGTGCCTGATGGTGGTGAGAAATTTGAAGATAAGGAAGTCCGGCATGTGAATCGGGAAGTTGCGTTTGAAAAAGCAGTGTGCACACTTCCTCTTCTCCATGAGGCTACCATACTTTCATTTCACCTTTTTTTCCATTTTTCGTCCAGCACTGCCATATGGACGCCACGACAAGCGTCACTCCAGAGGAGCTGGAGGACCTGAAAGAGGCCTTCGATAAAATCGGTAAGAACGCCGCCGCCGCCGCCGTTCGTTTCCTCTGCCCGGCGACTCTTAACATCACCTCCCCTCCTCCCATTTTCTGTCAGATGTCGACGGCAATGGCTTCATCACCAAAGGTGAGCTCAACGATCTCTTCCGGGCCGCCAACTTGACCCTGCCGGGTTTCAGGATCCGTGAGATCATAGAGGAGCTGACCAAGTCCAGCGAGCAGCTCACCTTCTCGGAGTTCACGCAGGTCAGTCCGCTAAATGGTCAAGACATCCTCGGTCGTACGCCACCGTGATTTTTTTTTTCCCGTTTTTTTCTCCTCAGATAGTTCAAAACTTGAAAAGCACTGAGGTGGGCAAGACCTTCCGGAAGGCCATCAACAAGAAAGAGGGGATCCGGAATGTGGCTGGAACCTCGGAGCAGGCTGGAACGCAGCATTCATACTCGGGTAAGAAGCATCGAATCAGCATCGAGGCTGAAATCTATGGAAACGGTGGTCACCAATTCTGGTCGGAACATTAAAAACATGCAGGATTGGGGACCGGAGTTGGTGACGGCTGGTCTACAGGCTAAAGTCTCGGGGACGAACATCTCTGGGGTCTAAAGTCTTGACTCTAGTCTACACTGGAGTTTCTCAAGAGAGATGATTGGGGGCTGGATGAGGGAGGGAACTAGTTAAGAACTGAAGTCTTTGATAGGCCAGTTTCAACTGAAGAATTTATGGCGCAGTCCTTGTTGACAATGGTTTTGGTGTCCACAGAGGAGGAGAAGGTGGCCTTTGTCAACTGGATCAACAAAGCTCTGGAGAAGGACCCCGACTGCAAACACGTCCTGCCTGCAGATCCGAACACCGATGAGCTCTTCACAGCCGTGGGGGATGGAATCATTCTCTGGTACTCTTAAGAAAGTTCAACCGTGAATTATCATCACAGTCAACCTTAATTTGAACCATTTTCAACCAGAACCCAAATCCAAACTCCCTAACCCCAGTCTTAAACCCTAGTCCTGTCTCAGGATACCAATTTGAAACCTTAATCCTTTTTTGAAAGTCAAATCCTGCCTTGAAATTCCATCTTGAAACCCGAACCGTGTCCTCACTTCCTAACTGTCCTGAACCCCTTCATTCGAAAGCCTAAACCTGCCCCGAAGCGCGAATCTGAAACCCTGTCTTGTCGTCAGTAAGATGATCAACCTCTCTGTGGACGACACCATCGACGAGAGGACCATCAACAAGAGGAAACTGACCCCCTTCACCATCCAGGAGAACCTCAACCTGGCTCTCAACTCAGCCTCGGCCATCGGCTGCCACGTGGTCAACATCGGAGCCGAGGACCTGAGGGAGGGCCGGCAGCATCTGGTCCTCGGTCTGCTCTGGCAGATCATCAAGATTGGACTGTTTGCGGACATCGAGCTCAGCAGGAACGAAGGTAGCTTAATGGCGTTACGCGGCGCCGTCGGCGTAGCTTCGCCGGATGGCGAAAAACCGATCGTGCGGAGTTATGTTGATCTGAATTTGTTTTGCGGTAGCTTTGATAGCGCTGCTACGAGATGGCGAGAGTCTGGAGGACTTGATGAAGCTGTCGCCGGAGGAGCTGCTGCTGCGCTGGGCCAACTTTCACCTGGAGGAGGCCAACGTGCCCAAAATCAACAACTTCAGCTCAGATATCAAGGTACGATAGCCGGGATGGCATGGAAGGCGAGACGACATTGCTCTCTGATTGGTCGATGATGAGGGTGTGGTTTGTTTACGCCCAGGACTCGCGAGCGTACTACAACCTCCTGAATCAGGTCGCGCCCAAAGGGGACGACGAAGGAATCCCGCCAATCACCATCGACATGTCGGGACTCAGAGTGAGACTTCTTCAAAGCCTAAACCTGTCCTAAAACCCTCACTTGGTCTTCAAACCTTAGGCTTGGCTTGAAACCCTACTATGAAACAAACCCAGTCTTCAAACCCTACCTCTCACGTGTGTTCCAGGAGAAAGATGGTGTCCGGCGTGCAGAGTTGATGCTGGACCAGGCAGACAAGCTGGGGTGTCGTCAGTTCGTCACCGCGACCGACGTGGTCCGCGGTAACCCCAAACTCAACCTGGCCTTTGTGGCCAACCTGTTCAACAGATACCCCGCCCTCAAGAAACCCGAGAACCAGGACATAGACTGGAGCTCCATCGAAGGTGAGGACCCTAAAGACCTTCTGAAGGACTTGCGTCCAGACCTTGACCTTGTTTTGACATCTTTGCTTTAGGAGAAACCAGAGAAGAACGGACCTTCAGGAACTGGATCAACTCCTTGGGTGTCAACCCTCGTGTCAATCATCTCTACGCGTGAGATGACATCAGGAATCATAAATTGACATGATTTGTAACCTAAATTGGAACCCTAAACAAGGCTTGAGAACCCGAATCCAGTCTTAAAACTCTTATCTCTTGCTCAAGAGCTAAATACGAAACCCCTGCTTGAAACCTTACCCCTTGCTCGTATGCTCTAGTGATATGGAGGACGCCCTGGTCATCTTCCAGCTGTACGAGACGATCAAAGTTCCCGTGGACTGGGAGCGAGTCAACAAGCCTCCTTACCCCAAACTGGGCAGCAACATGAAAAAGGTGACGACTGACTCGCTCACTAACTCGTCACCTGCCACCACCAAACGGCCAACGAACGAGTTTCTATGTTGCTGCCCCCTACAGCTGGAGAACTGCAACTACGCGGTGGAGCTGGGTAAGAAGGAGGCCAAGTTCTCCCTGGTGGGCATCGCCGGCCAAGACCTGCACGCCGGGAATCGAACCCTCACCCTGGCGCTGCTCTGGCAGCTCATGAGGAGGTAGCGTCGGCCGCCTCCGCTCACCCTAATGGGTGCTTTTTAGCCTCGTGTTGACTTTTTTGCAATCATTCAGGTACACGCTGAACATCCTGGAGGAGCTCGGCGACGGGCAGAAAGTTAACGACGACACCATCGTGGCGTGGACCAATCAGATGCTGGCGCAAGCCGAGAAAACGTCGTCCATCTCCAGTTTTAAGGTTGGCCCGCGGAGACTTTTTGTAAATAAATATAGCGACGGAAGGGCTAAATGGAGATGTCATATTGCGATAATGTCTCGGATTTTGTGAGGCAAATGATAGAACTTTTGTGGATTGCATTTTTGTGCACAAATATTTCATTGTTGTTTTGTTTGCGAGTTGTATATCTCAGTGTGCCTTGGACTTTTCGTAGGATGGTTCCATCAGCACCAGCATGCCGGTTCTGGATCTGATTGACGCCATCCAGCCCGGATCCATCCGATATGACCTGCTCAAGACCGACGAACTGTCCGAAGAGGAAAAACTCAACAACGCCAAGTAAGCGCACGTCGCATTTGGATTTCAACCGAATATGATCTGGATTACTAGTGGGAAAGTCCTTTGGACATGTTGTGTACATTTAAGTTCTTGGAACTGAAGTTACAAGTCCAGGTTATGGTAGTTCCTGGATTGGAAGTTATATTTGCCCCAAAAGTCCAGAAACCTTTTTTGGGGATGACAATTGTGAAAGAAAATGTACACTTTCTGGCTCTGCATGTCAAAGGAGCTCCAGGTCTTATAACTTGAACTACATCCTGGTTTCAGTTCCGAACCACCAACGGAAACCAGGCTAGTGTGTCATGCGATCACCCGTAATGATGATGACGACGATGATGATGATTGTCAGGTACGCCATCTCCACGGCAAGGAAGATCGGCGCGCGCGTGTACGCGCTGCCCGAGGACTTGGTGGAGGTGAAACCCAAGATGGTGATGACCGTGTTCGCCTGCCTGATGGCGCTCGCCATGAAGCGGGCCTGACGCGCGCTCACAAAGCAACGCAGACGTCCACAACCGATGATGTCATAGCACTGATGATGTCATAAAAGTCCACAACAAGTTGACAGGACCAAAGAACAAGAACAACACCTTTTTTTTTTTTTTAAATAAAAAAATGTGATCCATCACTACTGGACACATTGTCATCTTATTTGTGTGTCACACACACACACACACACGCGCAAATACTCAAGACACAGCGATTAACACGCAAGTTCAGAGTTCGCGCCCAAAAAGGCTTTATTTGAATAATTTTGCACTGAAAGAAGTAAAACTATTTACAGTATTTTGTAGTGAACGCCGTCGTTATTTGGTGGTCTTGGCGTCGGGGGGTCCGCCGTCCCCGGTGTCCAAACTCTTGAGGAGGCGAAAGAGTCCGGCCGCTTCGCGTATACGGCTGAACTCGATGCAGAAGGCCTGGACCTCGATGAACAGGTCCTGAACGTTGATGATCTTGTTACGGATCAGAGACTGAAGGAACACGCACACCAGGCGCACCAACCGGTTCTGGGCGAGAATGACGACGACAGCGGCCAAAGTCAGTCAGGGCTATTTTGACAAACGGAAAGAGTGGCCAAAATGTGCGTCCTACCTGCATGTACTTGTCTTTGATCTGCTCACAGGTGGAGATGCAGTTGGAGATGTAAAGGTGGATGAACTCTGGAGGCAAGTCCACAGCCGTGGTCAACCTGACGCACACGCGTGCCAACAGCAAAGCAAGATGATTTACACAATCGTCTCAAATCGGGAAAGGAGATAAAAAAAATCGTAAGATGGTGGCGGAGGGTGTTGGTGTGTCTCGTGCTGACCTGTTGACAACCTCCATGGAGTGCAGCGACATGTCCATGTTGACCAGCACGGAGAAGTACTCTGTAATCTGACTACTCTGCATCAGCTTGAGCAGCATCTCGATGGCCACCAGTGGGTTGTTCTCCACCAGATCCGGAAGCTTGGCGGGGGTCAGCCCGATGTGGTACACCAGCTTGGGGTCTTTCTCCAGCTCCGCCAGCAACTAACAAAGGGGCACATGGGGGGTGTTCACTCCATCATCATCATGGCGGTCCAGATATTTCATATTAGAATCCACTTTATCGGCGTGCCATTTGAACATCAACATCACATAAGGGATGATAAAAACTGTATGTAGTGAATAATTTAGTAAACAGACTAAATCCAATAAATGTAACAAACTCAGTAGACTGTACTTATGTAGTGTCTTTCGTATACCACTAGGGGGACTCCAAGCACCATGCTTGGAGCATCACTGATCTCGACCATAAACATACAGTATAGGAAGATGCTTTGTTTCACGTGTTGATTTGTTGCTACGATATGTTGTTGCAGCCGCCATATTGAATGTGGCAGACTTACCACGTTAACCAAAACCAACGTATGCCGCTTTGACCCTGATGATTTTGTGAATATTTACACTTAATGTTTATGAAATAGCGCAGCAAAGCACCAAAACCAATATGGTATCGCTGTTTTTGTTTTTTTTTGTTACCTGTGACTGCTGTTGTGCAGACAGCGGGCTCTTGAAGGCCTTGGCCATGACGCGCTTTATCTCCAGGCCGGTGCTGTTCTTGACGCACATGGAGCGGTCCCAGTGCACGCGATGGTCCGGCTCAGTGGGGTTGAGCCATGCCAGCTCGTCCTCGCATGCGTGAAGCGGGGGAGGAGGACGGATCAGCTCGGGTCGGAAGTGACCTGCGAAAGGATACAAAGTAAGATGAAGGCACAAATACATCAAGTAGACAAGGAAATTTCTGTCAATGATGGAAGGAAGCAGTGTTAGTGTGCGGAATGGCTGTCCATGCAAGTCGACTGACTCTCCAGGGGCGGGCGAGGCCCGGTGACCAGCGACTCGATGATCTGATTGGCCACAGAGCTGTCGAATCCCGAGTTGGACGAGTCCGGGTCGGGGTCGTTGAGGACGCTGGGGAAGCTGGCCTTGCTCTGCGTGGGCAACTCAGACTGACGCTCTGTGCCAACAAAAGAAACACATACATTGAGTTGTCCACAGTTTAGAGGTCACATTAATAGTGGGGGGACTTTTCGGTCTTATTTTTTTTCAATCATAAAAAAATGGCATTTGACAAGGGTGTGTACACTTTCTATACCCGCCAGTGCAAGCTGCAGGCCGCTGATGTCGATGGACTGCGGCATGCCGCTGACGTCCATGCACGACACCTGTCTCGGCGTCTTCTTGAACAAATCACGGGGCGGCGCCAACATCAGCTGCGACAAGAAGAACTTCTCGGGCTGCGTGATGGGTGCCAGGAAGCCTGGATGCACACAAACGACACGCTCGCCTTCAGAACTAGGCCCCCACTGGCTAGCTCTAGAAAGCCAATTACAGTACTGTACATTCAATCCAGGAGAAAGAAATCAAGCCAGTTTTGATTGACAGCAGAAAAATGTAAGTCACAATGTTTAACGGTAATCTTAAATGTCTTTAATTTATTAATACATTTATTTCAAAACTTTACATTGAAAACTATTTACATTTTAAGATTCGTTTTGGGCTAAAGTTGCACGCCGTTCATAACTTCGATTCCTTCTATTTTTCATGCATTTCACGTTTCCACTTGTACACTTTGCTTCCAATAGAAAATGAGCAAAGTGCCACCGGCTGAGAAAATCAACAGGGACGTGCTTTCGTCTTACACGCACGCGCACGCACCTGAGAGCAGCTTCTCGGGCTCCGGGTTGAGCAGGTGCGCGAACACGGCAGCGAAGGGGTTGGCGGCTAGCGGCTCGGTGCGGTACATCTCCCAGAGCAGGTAGAGCGCGGTGAGCCGCTGCGGCGAGCTGGGCAGCAGGTCGGGCTGCTGCAGCAGCATGACGAGCACCGAGCCCGCGCGGAAGTGCTCCGCCTTGCCGAAGTAGTGATGGAAGTGCGTGGACAGCGTCTCGAACGTGTTGGTGCAAGCCTCCTCCGAGATGATGCCCAGCAGGTTAGACAGCTCCTTCGGCGCCAGCGTCATGGTGCTCTCCGTCTTCGGGGACTCGCTAAAAGAGATTTGAGCGAACGTTTGGCATAGTCCCGAAAGTCTGCAAGTCGAGATGTAACTGGCTAGCAACGAGTTAGCTTAGCGCGGCTAACCGACAGAAAACATCGAAGCCATGGCGAAAATCGAAGTGTCCCCGTTGTCACTTTTACGCTCCAGAGGACCCAGTAGCCACCTAGAAATTTTACTGACCCATTCACATGAATTATTCCCGGCTAGTGGGCGCCTAAGTTCGAACGATAGAACGCGGAAAACCCGGCAAGGATGTACTTTTAAATTGGGATTTGACCGTTTCCTGAGAGGTGCATCATGGAAGGTGTAGTTGGCGAATCACGAGTGGCCATTTTGAGAGGTGCATCATGGGAGTTTAGCTTTCACGTGGTCATTGGCCACTTTCTTGACAGGCGGAAGTGTAGTTCAAATATGACGGTGGGCGGTGTGTAATCGAACTGTTGCAGTTTCGTGAGGTGCATTTTAGGAAATGTAGTTCAGGTGCGCTGCCAAAAGAAAGCTTCAATCGTTGACTGATTTCTCAATTCAGATTTATTACAGCGAATATGAACCTTAAATCAAAGACAAAGAAGCTTACATGAGACGAACAGCTGGATAGTGAAGACAGCCATTTTGTTTGTTGATTAAGATTTGTAAAGCACATTTTAGATATAAAAGCACTATTTGTATTAAAATATACATAAAACAAGTCAACAAAATAGCGCAATATATTATTTTACACATTTTAAACAGACCTGGTGTTAGCGTAGTATTGACTTTTAAAGGCAAATATTACCACACACACACCAAATTATCATTTTAAAGGGCCAGTGCAGCTTAAGAGCTGAGAGTAAAGCAGAGAACAAAATATAAAATATGGCTTTTAATACTGTATGTATATAAATGTAAACACAGTACACCTGCAAGCAAAGACACTGTAAACTTCAAGGGTAGATAAAATGCCCACCAAGGTCCACTTCACAACATCAACAACACAAGGCCCGTGTCGCTCTAAGTGCAAGGGCTTGTGGGTAGGAAAAAAAAAAAAAGCTCAGTCGGTGTAGTGCATGATGGACTCCACGTAGTTCCCGGGGAAGAGTCCGGTGGTGGCATTCATAACGCCTTCAAACCAGCCGTCTTCATTCTTCTTCAGTACGTAGATGATGGCGCCCTCCTGGAAAGACAGCTCGTCCTCCTTGTCGGCCGTGTAGTCGTAGACAGCCACCACTAGACGAGCGTGACAAAACATAATTTACTCTTTTAGTTCATTTGGAGTTCCTGCTAAATTTCCGTATCAAAGCCAGTATATTTGATCAAAAGGTAATGATCTTAAGGCATTGTATTTGTGTGTTATTCTCATTCCATACATGCACCCTAAGCTAACCCATAATAACCTTTCTCCAGGTAGTTCCTGGGAGCCCAGGAGGATCTTCCTCCGCATACGGGTCGTGGTACTCGACCACCGCAGAGTCCCCCTCACCCCCCTGGACGTCGTCATCCTGGGGGGCCCGAGCGGACGCTGTCTCTTCCGAAGCCGGCCGGAGGGATGTTGCCCCATCTGAGACTGAAGGCCAGACCACGGACAGGTTGGTTTGCGAACACATCTCGGGCCGACGAGAACGACGTGTGATGTGTACTCACTGGATTCCTGAAGGCGAGCCACAAAGCCCATGAGAGGAAGTTGAGGAGTGAATTGAAGGAGGGAGGGTGGCGGAGAGGCTATTTAAAAAAAAAAAAAAAAAAAAAAATTATATGCAATATTTTTCAACACATTTTTATTTTATTTATTATTTGTGTGTTTGTAGCGCGCTAGTCATGCACATGTCGAGCCGCAACCTTATTTTCCCCGCACGTACCCGGGCTTTGGCCATTGAAGTAGGGCCCGCCGTTGACCTGGTCGCTCTGCGTGCCGACCGGCTGTCCGGTGACCGAGGGCGGACGGCGGTAGGGCAGGGAGCCACCCACCTGTGGCGTCTGCTGGCGAGGCTGAGGGCGGTTCATGCTGAAGAATTGAGGCACCAATCCACCTGACGTGCCAAAACGCATGTTGAATCACTTTGTGATTGATCAAGTGTGTCATGATAAAGAAAGATAGAGCTGATATGGAGTAATCTGAACTGATGTGGAATGGAGACGCACGCTAAACAAGTGAAGAATAATAACAATGCCTGAATCGCCACAGAATAGAGCTGAGAGGAACCAGACAGGAAGTCGAAACTCACCTTTGGGTGAAGAGGAGTTGGGGGAGGGAGGGGGTGAAGGGAGGACGCAGGCGGTGCCGGGGATCTCGTTGGGCTTGGACGGAGGGGGCGGGGACACATGCGGCAAGGACGGCGGCAGGGTGAGGGTGGCGGAGGAGGAAGAGGAGGACGAGAAGGAGGAAGAGGAGGTCGGTGAAGAGTTGGGGGCGCTAGAAGACGAGCTAGCGGGTCCGGCGCTGGGGAGACTTCGTGGAGAACATTCGAAAGATTTAGTGAGCAAAGGACTGATTGTTTTGTCTTAATTGTTTTTCTGCACTTTTAATCACAACAGCGCAGGTGGAATGAGTTTTGGTTGTTATGAGTTGCTGATCATGAATTTACGATTCAGGGACTGTTGTTTGCTGACCCCATTTCTGTTTTTTTTTTTTTTTTGCTCTTGCTGAAAACTCTCTGGCATGTAAAAAGATGGCATCACGCCATGTCAAAATAGAAAAAGTAGCACCTAGGCGACTGCAGTGGTAGAATTTAAAACGAAACTAATGAAGTATTTTTGCCAAAAAATGTAACTTAAAAAAAATAAACGTGTTCTAAAAACTATTTAAAATGAATATAATCCAGACATATATTCTTTATCCCCCGTGAAGAAAGAGTAATATTACTGCGGCTGACTGAGGGCGGGGCTCTTCAATTACTTGCATGCTACCTGGAAAGATGGCGGGCGGCGATGGCGTCGCCACGGGGATCCCGCTGCCGCTGTTCTCTCTGCTGCTGCTCCGACTGCTGCCGCTGGGGTAACTCCCTCCGCTACTGCCGCTTTAAAAGAAACAAAACAGACTTTTTTTGGGTGGGTGATTAGAATACAGCTAAAATATTTCCAAAATATGAGATTGAAGCGTAAGGCAGCTGCACTGACAGAGACGAAGAAATATGTTAGCAACAAGCGGAAGAACGCGAGAAGCGGATTGGTTGATGGCTCGGGTTAGGGGGGGCGGGGCCAAGCGTTGCTGCGATTGGCTAAAGAAGCTGATGAGGGAGTCCCAGGTGGCGGCGGCTCCCATGTCGTCGAGGCTGACCTGTACGTGCGCGGGCGAGGGCTGTGAGCAGCCATGTTGTCGTTGGGGTTCCGGGTAGTGGGGCTGCAAGCGTAGTGGTTGGGGACCACCGGAGGCCGCACGGGCTCCAGGGTCCTGTAGGGGGAGCTCTTCCTGGACGTGCACATGCCGGTTAGGTTTGGACTACAAAAGGCAATTTTTAGCAGAATAAAATTCCAATGACCGATTAACCTTATTTACGTTCTATTTCATTTTTGTGCATCTTGGACCCGATATACTGTGTGAAAGAAAAGCATTTTGGAAAGAATTTATTTTTGTGGTTAGAATAGCCTTCTTGTGAGCAAAATTACATTTTCATTTAAAAAAAAAAAGGATTTGCATTGGAAATTAGCTTCATGATCATCATTTTAGTGAATTTAGAGCCTTTTAAGGAAAAATAACATATTGCATTTCTGTACATAGATTTTTCCTTTAATTTAATTTTCTTCTAATCTTTAGTCAAAGCTTTTGACATTCTGCTACTATCCTGATTGTCTTTCTCCCTGGAAGAGAAATCCAAAACATGAATGTGACTTGAAGTGGGTGAAAAAAAATGACACCTTGCATTTCATTCTAATTTAAAAATAAAACATGGGTTGCTTGAGCGAGAGGAACTTCACATGGGTGACCTACATGCGGGAGGGAAGGAAAAACAAGCTTTCATAACGCATGATGTCATTCCTCCAAATGTGTGTGTGTGTGTGTGTGTGTGTGTGTGTGTGTGCGCGCGCGAAACATCACCGCCTGTGTGCCGAGTCAAACGTGTCATCATCTGGCCCCAGGGTGCACACATGTGTATGTTTTATTTGCTACATTAGCATTGGCATGAAAACCAGAATTTAAAGCCTTAACTCGAGCTTGAAACCCTAACATTTGTTTGAAACCCTAATCACTCTTAAAGCCTCCATGAAATACTTTTTGGAAAATTATTGATATATACATTTGAAACACTAACCATTGTTTAAAAGCGAAACCCTGGCAGGCAACCTTGCCAGGCTCGCTTTTCACTTAAAAAAAAAAAAAAGCACATTAGAAGTAATAATATGATAAAAGTCCTCCCAAGTCAAATTTCTCTGTTCTCCCCCCATTTAAAATTAACCAATAGGTCCAAGTCCCCGGTTGCGTTGTCATGTCATTGTTAGCGCACACAACGAACACATTTGAAGCGGATTCAAGATGGCGACCGGTAATTTTAAGATGGCGTCACCTACCCAAAGATGCTGCGTCTCGCCCTGGGGGGGCTGGGGGCTTTCTGGCTGGGGGGGCTGGACCCGGACCCCTTCATGTTCTCCGACCCGTTCACCTATTGAAACGTCACTCATCAAATCTTGTGACGCGATAACGGGAAGGCAGAAAGTGCAATGCTCGTGACGACACCGTAAATTGAAAACCCAACCCTTATTTAAAACCCAGTTTGCAACATTTGGAAGCTTCGCCCGGATTTAACATAACAGAGACTTTGTTACTCTAATTTGAATGCCTCACCTTTGCTGTAAACCACTACCTTGGCTTGAAACCCTATTTTTCAACCCTAACTCACTCTTGAAACCCTAATTAGAATTATTGTTTAAAACCCTAACACTGGCTTAAAACAGTAACTTGTAAAAGCCTAACCATGGACTGAAACCTGAAACCTCTTTGGAAAACCTAACCCTGTTTTGAAACACCAATTTGTAACCCTAACCCTTGTTTGAAACCCTAACTCTGGCTCAAAGCCCTAATTTCAAATGGTAACCTCTCCATGAATCCTTTTGAAACCCTAACCGAGGCTTAAAAAAACCAAATTTGAAACCCTGACATTTGTTTGAAGACCTTACCCTTGGTTTGAAACCCTAATTTGAAACCGTTACCAGTTTTGAAATCCTACTTTGAAACCCTACCCCAGGCTTGAAACCTTCATTCCCATCGCCGCTGCTTTTTGACTCACCTTCAACCTCAGCAACCACTTCACACATCCACGAAAGGCAGAAAACAAAAAAGTATAAATTAATCAATAGAAAAGGAGGAAGTGATTAGCGTGACGACGGTGGGGTGGGGGGCGGGGCATGAAGAAACAACGCGGCTCGCACCTTGACGCCGTGCCCGACGTCATCCAGCGCGCCGAAATCCACCGGCTTGCGGACGTAGCGCAGCGGCCTCTCGGGATTGGGCGGCGCCACGATCTTGTGGGCGCGGCTGGCGTTCTTATTGGCGGTCAGCACGCCGATCTCCCGCCTCGCCACCTTCTCCTTGTGGATGCCCACCGTCTGCACCAACAACATCCATCAAGTTTAATTTGGTGGTCAAGGAGGTATCGAGCCTTTTGATAAGACGAACAATTAAGAATGACGCATGTGTCTGAAAGTTGTTTGAAAGAGCGCAGCGCACACAACTGTCCTTTTGGAAATGTGGCATAATGCTCCGTTTCAGCCTTCATGAGCACTTTGGCCGCGATGCGCCCAAAAAACGAGATGCCGTCGGTCTTCTTTCGGGCTTGTCAGAAGCGGCGCTCCGAGCGCGTCTGTGTAGAGGGTGGCAGCTGTTGTGTAGGCGAGTGTTGCGCGCCCGGCGGTGACGCCGACTCGCACAAAAGATGAGCTTATCTTAACTGTGAAAAGAGTCGTTTTTAAATAACAGTAAATTCTGTTGTTGGGGGGGAAAAACCAAAACAAAACTATCCTTGTGTCCTCGCATCCTTCCTCCCTTTCTTCCTCCCTTCCTTTACTCGTGCTTTCCATCCATCCTTCCGTGCTCGCCGCCATCCTTCGCCCCCCGACAACATTGTCTCCTTCATCTCGTCCTGACTTTCACTCATCCTTCCTCCCTCCTATCCTTTCATACATCCTTGTTTCCTTCTTTCCTTCCGTCTGCCATCCTTGACTCCTTTCTTCATCCATCCTTTCTGACTTGCTTCCTTTTTCCCTATCTTCTTTCCTTCCTTCCTTCTTCTATCCTTCCTACCTAGCTTGCATCCTTCCTCCCTACCTTCCTTGTTTCGTTCCCTAATACGATCCTTGACTTATTCATTCCTTGTGTACTTTCTTCCTGCCTTCCGTCCTTGCACTAAACCTTCCTCCCACACTATTCTGGTCTCTGTCCTTCCGTGTTTCCTTTCTTCTTTCCATACATTGTCCTTCCTAGCGTCCGTCTTTCGTCCCTACTTTCCGTAATCTCATCCTCGATTGCTTGATTTGAAGTCTACTGTACGCCTGAAGTCCTTTTGGCCCACCCTAGACACGCTCTCATTGCCCAAGTTGGATTATTAACGAAGACATTGCAGCGTTGTCTGCTCACGATGGCCAACCTGTGCGATGTGGTTGACGGAGCTCTCCATGCACCGCAACTGAGACGTCTGGATGTCGAGCATCTGCAGCATGTTGTTGGCCAGAGTGTTGATGAGGTAGGCCACGCTGGCCACGGACTGCGTCGTGTAGCTCTTGGTCTCCTCCAGGGCTCCGTGCTTGTCCGAGGCCTGGGCAGGACGTCAGAGTGTAAATTTCAACAAAAATTTTTTTCACACAAATCGTTTTGGTCAATTAGTGACCAATCTAAAGTGTTAAAAATGTCGTTCTCTCTTTGACAATGCAATATTAATCGTTGAACAAACATGCTGTTTTGGGTGTCTAGCTATGCCGACGCCAGCTATGATGGTTAGCGAGCTAGCGGCTACCCTGAAACACTGACACAGCAAGTCTATTTTTACTCAAACGTGATTTTCACACATGCTTGAACTGTGGGCTAATGCAAGGGAATGTAGCGCAAGGAGCTACAGTACGTCCTTCATTCTGTGCCCCTTCTTGAGACATGCTAACATACCATCTGTGTGACTGTTTATTTTGTGTAAGCTTGGTGCTTACATGCAGATGATGACGTGTGCGTGTGTGTGCGTGTGTGTGTGTGTGTGTTTATAAGCAGAACAAATGCAATGTAGGTCAGCGCAAACTCATTCATGCCAGAGGTTGACAAGAAACGCACTGACACGCACGCACACGCCTGTATTCTAATTATTGTATTATAATTCAAGGCCAGTATTAATGGAATGCTACTAAAAATATTTTTAAAAGTATTGAGAAAAAAATCTGTGAATATGCAAATATGCAGGAGCTGAACATCAGAAATCAAATGTAGGATGAAAGGTTTTGTGTCTGTGTGTGTGTGTGTGTGTTTATATGTATACAGTACATGTAAAAAAAGCGCCTTTCATGTAGAAAAGGTAAAGTGTTTGTTTATATGTTACTAGAATGACCATCACTATTGGTAAGTCAAATTATTGCTTGCAAATAGAGGCAAAAAAAAAATAAAAATCAGCAGAGCAACAGCCTATATCTTAAAAACCTTTGTCAGGGTACTCGAAGTTTAGGCACGGCTCTACACATATGGGTGTTTGAGTAAATGTCAATGTTTTCGATCTTCAGGCAAATTAAATTAAAAATCGTCTCTCTGTATCACTCATTTTCAGCTGTCGCGGGCGCGATAAACGGGGGTCCATCGTAAACTCGGTCCCTGCCGGTAGTACGCCCACTCGCAAAATAAACGTCGCTACACAAGGCTCCACTTCCCTGGAAAGCGCCTACCTGGATATAGTTGGTCTCGCAGTACTCGGCGACCCTATCCAGGTTGGGAAAGCTGTCAAGGAGAGCCCTTCTCCCCGCGGGGATCTCCTCCTCGAGAAGCATTTGAAGCTCCGCCATCATTACATGTTTGCCTGAATTGCCGCCACAGCGCGAGCCCCGCGTGCTGATGCTTTCACGTAGCGTAGGATAAATCGTCAATCACACGCGATCAACGCTTTTGAAAACGGGGACGGACGGCATTTTAGATGAATGGTTGATTTGCTAAAATGATGGCGATCATTTAGTGTGTAAACTTTTGTAGATGAAGTATTTTGTGGTTCCTTTATGTTTTTCTGCGAGTTAGTAATAGTAAATGAACAGTATCCCAGTTATACACGAAGGTCCTAAACGCATCACTTTACAACTCCCACTTGTGAGAGAATTCATTCATATTTTGGGGTTCGTAGATTTTTCTACATTTTGAGCATCTCAACATCTTTGCAAATGTGTGATCATTTATATTTGTAATACTATAGCGCACAAAATTACTATTCTTATTACCCATTACAGTATATGTTTGATTTCTGCAGTGTTATGTCAAATATAATGATTTAAAACAATGCATGATGACTGAAATCATCTACAATATGAACAGTACTGCTGTAATCGGTGGTGTCCGACTGCGTTGTGTTTGAGAATTGTGACGACACACAGCAGAATTTCTTGTGCTGGTTGCGTTTAATCGTCTTCATCACTGTACCTGTAGTCATGGATTGGATCTGGCGGGCAGCAGCACCACCTCATGCTTAGAAGATACAAAAGCACGGCACAACACGATACTTTGTTTATTTCTTCATGTCACAAAACCACAAAGGACAAAAAAAAAGTAAAACGCATACTGTACAAAAATATTTTGAAAATAAACACTTGGAATGAGGGATTTTAAACAAGGTTTCAGGCTTGGATGTCCATGTTGTCATCGGCTCGGGGATAGCTCTCGACTTCCATGGACATCAAGAACTCTGCAAAGAAGAACAACACATGAAATCATACATAAAATAATGATAATATTAATAACCCTAATTTTTTAAGTTGACATGGTCAAAGTTCGTCAAAAATACAAGCCTTGGAATTCGTCCCAAAAGGGCTGAATCAAAGCCAAAGCTTACAACTTCCTGTTCAATTTCGTGCTCGGGTCCTTTCTTGTGTGCCCTATCATCATAAACATACCTACCAAATTCTGTGCAAATTCGTTAAACTTGTATGAGGGGCTGATTTTAAATTTGGAAAACAATACGACAACAAAATGCCCACTGGACGGTACCTTCCGTGTGGTCAATATCTGGCCGCGTGGAGATGATGGCCCAGGCCAGGCCCACCAGCAGCGCCACCACCAGGTTGACCACGATCCACGGTCTCAAGATCTGCTCCTCAGAACCAGGAGGCCTGAAGGAAGATTATTCTTATTCTATCGGATCATTTTTAAGATGTGCCACCGGGCCATTAAAAAAAAAATTCTCACCACAAAGTCTCATTGGCGGTGGGATATAGGTGGATGCGATCGCTGGTCATCTGCTGACTGAGGGACAGGATCAGCGCGGTGAAGTACACTAAAAATACAGCACAGGTGATGAGTCGATGGATCTCTTCTCATGCTCCGGAGCTCTATTTTCGCCTAAATGGCTTTTGAATGCTTGATGTGCGCCGTTGCTGTGTTGGGCTCACAGAACGAGGCGAGAGCAGCGGGATCCAACGTGATGAAGCCTCTCAGAGCCATGGAGGCCTTGGCCAGGTTGACGCTGCACGCCGTGGGAAATCCAAAATGAAGTAAACGTGGACTTGACGGCAAAGGCGAAGTGGCGAACGTACCGGTCGAAGGCGGACACGGTGCTGATGGCGAGCAGCAGGTAGAGCAGCGACTGCGCGCTGTAGGCCAGCGAGTGATACTGCTGCAGAAGGTTGGCCAGCGCGGACATGCGCTCACCCGCTAGCACGTACACCACGCTCACGTTCCACACGGCGTAGCCTGACAGGAAGCCATGGCAGAACAGGCCCAGGACCCTGCAATGACACACAGTGATGGAAATCACGATACGAAAGACTGATAACATTCAACGATACGGCAAAACGACACGACAGCGAGACGACGTAATGATAAGAATCAATGAGACAACTTCATGACATATTTCAAGAACCCTGATGAAATGACACAGCTTGAGGACAAGACTCAATGACATAATCAATTACATGACTCAATGGTATGACTCCACGATACGACTGTACATACGGCGAGTACCGACAGGCCCTTTGCACTGTATCCCATGTTCGTCATTGTTTTTTCATGTTTCTTGTGCAGAGCGTGCCTGTTAAGTCCAAATTACCCCATGGGGTTAAATAAAGTTTTCTGAATCTGAATCTGAATCTGACTCAATGATACTACTCAGTATCACAACTTCACGACATGACTCCACGATATGACACGACTCGGTAATATGGAACTATGATACGGCCCAATGATACGACTCAATTGTGCGACGGCCATACCTGAAGCTGCTGTGGATCTTGACGGCTATGTCTCTGGTGGTCCACGTCATCTGTCTGGGGTCCAAGTAGTCGTCCACCTGGTCGAGATGTCGCAACTGCTCCACTCGCTCCGCCTGGAAACGCCCTAACCCCCCCCACACACACACACACACACACACGCAGACTTTTCAAGAACTCATTTGAAAAGGATGTCAAAGTTCCCTCGGGCTCGCATGACAAACGCTACGTGACCAAACCCAGAAAACAGGTGAGCCATGACCTAAAACCCCAAAGAACCTGAACAAAATATTTTGTTGTTTTTTTTAAATAGCTCTTGATAATATCGTACTCGATGCACGATTCCGGTTCCTTGCGCCAAGTAACTTACGATTTCTCTCGACAAAGACTCTGCCGACGGGTTGACTGCTTCCTTGGGGGGCGGAGAACAAGGAATGCTGGCGGATGGGCGAGGGGGCGCTCGCCACAATGTCGTCATCTTCAGCTGCGACATCATTGCTGTGATGCTCCGTGGATTTGGGCTTCCTGCGCAAGACGACGACGATCCAACAACCAGGACGTTGTATATAAATACCTCAATAAATAAATCAATGAATCTGAAGGCTGACCTCTTCCTTTTGGTCCGTCTGGTCATAGCGACGGCAGGTTCCTCCTCGCCCACCTCGGCTTCGGCCGTGTCCCCGTTTGGCGTGTCGACATGCTCCGCCGGCTGATCTGAAACCATAACGAAATACTCAATGTGCCTTAACAAGAAGACAACGAAAAGGGTATTTTTGGTGAGAGTTCCATCGGTGCTAACAGACGACCATTTAGATTTGGGCACAAAAATTCCATCGTTGCCCTCAAAACGTCACAAAGTGTATCACCTAAAAGCTAAAAGGCTAACCAATCGTCGGCGTCCTCTTCTTTTTTTTCTTCTTCTGTGGTGCCGCCGCATCGAGGAAGTCCGGCGTTGCCGCTTCTCTGTTCTGATTAGTCAATCCTTCTTTCTCCACTTCCACGCAAACCACTCGAGAGACAAACAAGCCGATCATGACATTGGGATGTCACATATGTAGAGGATGTAATACATGTAGCAAAGTAGAAGCAGCGCACTCACCTTCGCCATCGTCATCGTTGACTTCCTTTTTGGACTTCCTCTTCCTGCCTTTGACTGTTGGCATGGCGACCGGTCTGCCAATCAGTGATTGAGGTCAGTCAATTAGTGTTAAACATTAGGTGTCATTGGATTAGCCTTCTCGAGCAGCTGTTGCGGGTCACGTTTGATTAAACATGAAAAAAATGGGCTCACGGGCATTGTTTTGCTGTGCTAACATGCTAACAACAACATGCTGGGATGAAGGTGTTAGTACTTAGCTAAGCTAGCATCTTGAGCAGGTTGTTTATTAACCATTAACTGTGTCACTATGTCACATGTATTATTTCAGTACAACTAAAATGATGCTACACATATTACCATGGCTACTATTGTGCGACATGTGATGTTACGAACACAACTACTGCTACTATAAGTACGATCTTACATGTATTCACACTAATAAGCTATACCCATTACCACTGATACTAAATTGATTCACACACTACTGGCTCTAATACTACAACCAGTATTCCTACTGGTACAACTACTAGTATGCTACATGTATTACTACTGGTAGGACTTCTTCGCCACATGTATTGCTAATGGTGTGCTACGTGGACTACTACTGGTAATTACCACTATGTAACACATTAGTATGAGTATGCTACATGTATTACTTCTAAGCTTCACCTATTGGTACTGATATGCTGTGTTGTACAACAGACACTAGTATTACCACATGGGTTGCCACCAGTACTCGTGTTTCTATAATGTCAACACAAATATGATCTAAAATCACCGTTCGCTTCACGTGCTAAAGCTAACGTCACTCACCTGTCCGCGCTGTGCTCAGCTTGCTTTCACGATGGCGACATGGGTGCCGACGTGAGTGACAGGTGGACGTCTGCTGAGCCTCTGGGGGAGCTTTGTGATGATGTCATTAGCAAAGCAGCCATCGACACTAATCTGACCGGCGGGAGGCCTCACAAATGATCCGTCCCTGGGTTAAACTGTTGCCATCAAAAGACTTTAGAACTCTACATGTCATATTGGATGATTGATTAAAGAAGCAAATAACATAAAATATAAGTTTAAAAAAACTACTCACCTTTGGAAGTACAATATTTGTGCACAAAAATGTGGATGACAAAACGTGCCAAACACAAATGCAAACATCTTGTGTCAAGTCTTCTAATACTGTAGTCTTCTAATATTGTATATTGGGTCACAGAAGAGCAACATTAGTACACGTAAAAGTATTTTTCACGGAAATCCAATACTTTGGCTCATAACTACATTTGCTGACAAAAAGGCTACAGTAGTAAATAGTGTTAGTGCTCATTAGCTTCAAATGATGGATTAGCAGAGAGGGAGAGTGAGGCGTTGATTTTAGACATGTACAGGTAGGTCAGTCGCTAGAGAGTTAAATAGGTGTGACCCTAGATTGTTTGGGAACTAGATGGTGTAGGAAAGTGGGTAGAGTACATTGGTGGGTTGTAGCAGTGTCTGGCAATCGGTTGGTTGCTAGATAGTTGGGTTGATCAGTAGTAAGCTAGATAGTTGTATAAGTACGAAAATAATATATTTAGGTGGGAAAAGTAGTTTCGTCAGTTTTTAGGTTGGTAGCAAACTAGGTAGGTAAACAGACTGCCCTGTCTGTAGCTAGCTAGCTAAATACGGAGGGTAAGTCAGTCAGTTTCTAGAAGAAGACAACAAAATTATGGCTTTGATCTTTTATAGGTTCATACTTTGTTAGCATACCTGCATGTGCACACAGCCTGCGGGTGGTGCTAGCTGCGCATCAATGCTAATAGTGTACTGGAAATTAGCAATTGACGTATACATGTATACTTGCTATAGCTTCCTGTGAGGCTAGTCCATATTTAGCATTCAGCTACTCCAGCGCTGGGTCCAACTGACGGGTATCCAATTTGCGTCTTCCTGCGCTCGCTGGACCGCGGCGTGTAGCTTAGCACAGGTGTCGCTTAGCTGCTCGTTGACTAGCGCCTCGTCAAACAAATGTTTGTACTTGTGCTCCATCTGCCGAGACGACTCCGACAGGTCCACAAGGTCCTGTTTCTGTAGCACATACACAGCTGTGGTTAGCTAGCTAAATAGGTATGTACTACATATAGTAGGTAGGTCCTTCACTAGAGAGGTAGCTAGGAGCGGTAGTTAGGTAGGTCGTAGGGTTGCTAGGTAGTTAGGCAGGTGAGTTCGTTGGTCGGTCTGTATCAAGCTAGGTCAGAAACTTGATTGGTATGTAAGCAGGTAAGAAGGTGGGTGTGTTGATTAATATGTGGTAGACAGGACGTTAGCTAGATAGATGGGTATGTAAGTAGATATGTCACTATTTAGATGTGTATGTAGGTTGCTTGCTATGTACTGTACTGTATTTCTTGTATTGTATGTACGTATGGATGGATGTGTACTGTTCAGTCTTACAGTGATGTATCTGTTGTGCAGGTAACTGCAAATCATTCTGGCGTTCCCTCTAGTTTGTGCGAGTTTCTCCAAGCTTGGAGCTTTGATGAAGATCACGTACGGCTTGTACTTCCTGGTCCTCAGAGGAGGAATGTTCTATAACATGACAGATACTCTGTAAAAAACACTTAAATGTATTATTGCCACTGTGCCTTATGTATATTCCTACATGTGGTTCGATGTCAATAATGCACACATGTCCCCGTTTGATGACCTCATTGATGGCGTCGATGCTGGTCCCGTAGTTGTGGCCCTTAAACTCGCCGTATTGCACAAACCTGTGCAAATACACACGGTTAGGAGTCAATCGTGTGTGAAGAAAGTAAACGCCAAAGCTTACCTGTGGCTGCACACCATGTATTCAAAGAGCTCTTTGTTGACAAAGTGGTACTCTCTGCCTGTCTGCTCCCACGCTTTGATTGGTCGGGTGGTGTCTGCGACAGCCAGTTACAACAAAATCCTGCTTAGTCACTCGCTGGTTTCACAGTACACTAGTGTGCAGTGGTCATAGTGAGCCTCAAGGAGGCAGTGTGCAGTACGTGGTATGGGTCCCTCATATGTGTCCGGGTTGAGTTTGATGAGGGTCTTTCTCAGCTCGTTGATGCCTACACCTGACGCGCCTGTCCAGCATGCACAAAATGGACAATAAGACAAGAAAAAAAGACAGCAAAAGTGTTGACAAATGGGACCAAAAATTCATGGGTGTTTGTTAGCTGGCTAAAAGGTCACTTTCGACTTCACTGAGGAGGCTGAACAGACACGAACAGTGTGACGGTCTTCTCACCCAAGAGGATGATGAGCCGGTGGTGATCCCCTGGGGGTCGTCGGTAGAGGGCCACTTCCTCGTAGGGCGTGGCCACGTTGGCGCAGTAGGCGGTGATGCTGGTGCTGGACCGACGCCTCCTCTTGGACAGTGACCTCCTCAACAGACAGAAACTACGCCGGAAACCCGCTGGGGATACAATGACGTTTAATTATGACATTTTTAGTACAGCTAAAAATACTGTACTGCTAGAAGTAAGTACAACGTTACAAAAAAATCTACATATTTAATAATGAGTAATCTCACCGAGGTAGAGTCCATCAGGAAAGTCTGACGGTTCTGACTCTGAAAAATATGACAACACCACACTACTTTACATCACCACAACTAGCTAACTAACTAGCTGACTGACCTACTAACTAGCGGACTGACCTAACTTGATAACCAGCTTATTTACCAATTAACTGAATTCATGAATAATTGCCTTAACAACTAACTGTGTTTAGCCAAATCCGACTGGCGACCTGGCTGATTGATAAACTTACTAACTGACTTACTGACTGACCAAACAACCAACTGACTACCCAATGGAGTAACTGACTGACCTGACCAAGCCACTGATTAGCCACCTGGCTATCTGATTAGCTGACTACCCAGCGAAATACTAACTGACTGCCTGACTGACCATCTTAGCAACTCATGATTAATTACGTATCTGACTAACTTAGTGGAAACTTACCTACCAAAATGTGTTTCTTCCTGATCTGGTGGACAAAAAAAGAAGGGAAAAGAAAAGCCATTTTATTTATTTTGAAATAAAAATCAACAAAATGTCATGTAATAAATATATGTAACATATTTTCTATTCATGCATATCCAGTAGCATATACGGAATGATGTATACGCTATATCTGTATTACCTGTAGTGCATTTTTCTTGAGGCTCCTCCTCTGGAGCGGAAAACATTCAGTGTAAAAAAAATCATGTCACAGTCGATGTAATTGTAAGCGGTCGAGTATGCGGATGACAGCACGACCCACCTTTATCAGTTACGGTGACTTCAGCAGCATGAGGGGACAAACGTAGTGTTGAAGTATTTGCGACAGCTCCGTGCATGACTGGTGCTGATGTAATGGGATGATCCTCACCTGCGCTGCTGCCTCCGACGCCACCCTCGTCCTTATCATCCTTACACTCGTTATGATCCCTCTGCTCCTTCTGCTTACTGACGACGCCAACATCACAAACAGTACGTCACAATACATACATTAGGTGTATTCATAGAATATGCATCACAATCACACGCAACACCTACATGGACGTGGCACACATCACAATTTGGGTTACTTTGTTAGGTAGGTAGGCAGAGCTAGGTAGGTAGTAAGTTAGCTAGTTAATTGAGGTATGTAGGTAGTTGGGCCATCAGTTATTTCATTAGTTAACTTGGTAGGTAGGTCAGTCCATCCACCAGTCCAGTTTAGTTCAGGCGTAGAAAAAAAAGTAGTGTGTTTCCGGTAACCCGACCGGCCGAGAATTTCTACCTCGAAAAAAAACTTTACGGTCGGCATTTTTTTTCAAACCTTCTACATTTTTGTGTAATAATAATAATAATAGTACATTTCATTTACAAGCGCCTTTCAAAACACTCAAGGACGCTTTACAATCAAAGCAAGAACAATAAAACCACAGACAAAATTGTAAATAATAAAAGGAAAGATGAATTTAGAGCGTTTACATTTGGTGCAAACTCTCGCGATATTCACGTTGAGCGCGCGCCGTCGTTTGCCCTGTCGTCTGTCAACAACATTGAATCATGGCGGCGGCCACGATCTCCGACAACAGTTTAAACCGCGTTTTGTGTGTTGCAGTTGCATGCTCGTACCATAATATTAAGAAAATAGCATCCACTGCTGTATCGAAAAGATTCAACGAACTATTTGACGAACACCACGGGCCGTCTCGGACGCGGGACGCAGAGGTAACCAGATGGCTGTCACACCCAGCTCTCTCGCCACCAAAGGCGGCGAGCGGGGGTTTCAATCAGCGGCGATTGCTCTCGGACCGCAAGGGAAGCTCGGCTTCCCTTAAAATGTCAAAGAATAAGTGATGAAATATATGAATGTCAATTTCATTGTGTGTACATGTCATTGACTAAATATGCGCTACAACGTGCTCAACTTTTGTTCCGAATCAGCTTCTTCTTACTGGTTACGACGCGACTCCCTTCTCATTCATCCCGCAGCTTTGCTGTGCTTTAAACGGTAGTGAGTTCAGGGTAGGTTGTCCCAATGCGTTGAACGGAGACGAGTCATTGGATACAAGCTGGTTTTTGTCCCGCCCACAGACGCTCATCGTGGGACTGGATGGCAGTGGGAGGGTACCGGACGCCAGGCTTTTCTGCATCAGATTGGATGATCTGTCTGAGCCTGTGTGCCAGTTCGATTGACATTGAAATGAGCCAGTCACCGAGCTTTTAGTGTAGGCGTCCGTGCGAGCATTTTTTTCAACTCGCATTCTGTTTTCCGAGGTGAGCTGGAGACTTCTCCTAATCATTTTAGCGACACTCTTTATTGTAAACAAACAACTAGCGACAAATTAATACATTATTTTTGGTGGGTTTTATTGTAGTTCCTGTAGTTGTAGGACACTAATTTAGTATCGGGAAAAGACGGCTTGTTGGTATGAAAGGGTCACAGATAATTTTCTTGAAAAGGAACAGAGCTAGAGTAGAATTCACGTATAAATAAACGGACACATTTTATGATGCCGACCAAAATTGAGCTTCCCTCTTTGACAGACGAGCATCCGGCACTGGTTTCAATGTCTCCTTGTTTTAGTTTTATTTTGTTTACATTTTTGATGGGGGAGGGAGGGAGAAAAAAAAAAAAAACTTTGTCCGACCTACCGACCTATGCTGAAATTTCGTGTTACCGGAAACATACTACTTTTTTTCCTACGCCTCATCAGATAGTTTGCTAGTTAATTAAATACAGTAGGTAAGTCTAGTAGCTAATAGGTAGCTACATATGTAATATCTTAGCTAGCTCATCAATTGGGCAGTCAGTTGTTTTGTTAGTTAACCTGCTAGGTAGGTAGGTAGGTAGGTAGGTAGGTAGGTAGGTAGGTAGGTAGGTAGGTAGGTAGGTAGGTAGGTAGGTAGGTAGGTCAGTCTGTTCACCAGTCCACTGGTCCAGTTCAGTTAATCATATTGTTTGCTAGTTAAGTATAGTAGGTAAGTCTAGTAGCTAGTTGGTAGCTAGATATGGAATATCTTAGCTATCTCATCAGTTAGGCAGTCGTTCAAAGTTAGTTAGTTAGTTAGTTGTCTGGTAACATCCCAGTTGGTCAGTCTATATGTTCATTAGGTGGTTAATCAGTCAGTCCACCTGTCCATTTTAGTTATGGCGTCAGGTCACCTCTTCAACGTGGCAGCTGATGGAATCAATCCGACAAAGGAGGCGGAGCTAGTGATCTTCCGGGCCTGCCACCACTGTCCGTCTGTCTGGTCCAAGACCTCCAGCACTTCCCCCTTACTGAAGAAAACTCCCACATCCGGGCACGGTATGGACGAGTCCTGCAGGGGGCAGTAGTCCACCATGGCCCTCATGTAGACCTCACACAGGAGAAGAACATACTCAGCATGCATCTCCAGGATGAAGATTCCTGAACAAGTCTGTTGAAGGTTCCTCACTGGTTTGTTGCTGCTGCTCAACTGGGAAGTGTTTGGAACTACTTTGAACAGGATGGTGCCCTCAGACCTCATCTGAGCACACAAATGATTGAGAGATAGGACATGAGGAACAGGAGAAGCAACAGAAAATTTGGGAGCACGTTTCTCATGACAAACATGGCGACGATGCTTTCTGGCATACCGACCAGAATCTGGATGACCTGCTCTGGTTCCAACCCCACCACTGGCTTTCCGTCCACCTCCACCAAAAGATCTCCGGGATGGAGTAGACCTAACTCAGAAATAGACACACACACACAGAATCCACTACTGCACATCTGAACCATTGTCACACACACACACAAACACGCACCGCTGCGGTCCGCAAGTCCTCCACGAATCACCCTGGCGACAAATATCTCGCCTGTCTCCTTGTCCTTCCTTATGGTGGCCCCCTGACACACACACACACACACACACACACACACACACAGTTAGGTGAAACGGTGATATCGGTCTCCACTCAAAAGTTCGTCAGTGGTGTTCTGACCAGAGGTTGTTCATTCTTTGCCAGACAAACAATCCTCACGACCTCCTCATCTACAGGCAACCCGTCAGGTAGTGGCGCCAGGACGGGTCCGAAGTCGGCTTGAGCCACAGCGTCGTGACAGGACAACAGGGCCTAAGACCATGAGAAGATGGTGAGGGCTGGCCTCAAGGACCTAGCAGGGGACCGGATGGAGGACCTTCACGTGCGGAGAGCTCAGGAGGATCTGAAGCTCTGTGGCCTCCACAGAAGGAGTCTGGACCGTATGCAGGACGCCCTGGACCTCGACAACAACACGGTACAGAACGCAGAGTTAGCACCACTCTCTTCTTTCTCTGCAGCGTGCGGCAGTGTGACGAACTATGCATATTGGTAAGGAGACGCTTTAATGAGCTTGTTTTAAAAAAAAATCATTTTATTTTTGAGTTGGTTGTTATTGGTGAAGTAATTGTTGACGACAACCTCGCGTGAGAGTGCTGAGGCGTGAGACAGGAAAGGGCGGGGCCAGAGCCTTTTGAACGTCAACAGGCACTCGTAAATCTGGAGATGGAGAAAAGTGATGTCATAAGACGGCCCACGTGCGGAAGTGCACGCCCCTCCTCCTGATTGGAAACGTACCTGCAGCAGGGCATGCAGCCACTGAGTGCTCAGGAGTTCATGAAGGAGATGAGCGCCAACGACGTTTCTGCTGACGGCCTCGTTGACGTCCTCCACCACCATGGACAACAACTCAATGACGCCTGAATGATGTACGGAAACACACACACGCACACACACACACACACACACACACACACACACACACACACCACATTGGTAGTTATATGAGTTGGATAACATCTCCAGGGTGATGGGTTTTTTTTTGTGAATGACACCAGGAATGATTTAAAATGGCTGCTTGAAAGGAAAATGGCAGACTTCCTGTGTCTTCAGTCATGGCTTCTTGAAACTTTTTTTGTGAGTCTACTCACATGACCAAATCATTCAATCTTTAGCATTACAAGTGGTTCGACTGAGTTAGCGATCAGCTTCAAACAAATATTGAGGTCGGTCGGACAAATGGCCCCAAATTGACTCTAAAATGGCGGCTTCCGAGAGAAATGAAGGACTTCCTGTTGATGTGATTGTGTGTTTCCTACCATCCTCCTCCGTGTGCGTCATGACGACTGTCTTTTTTCACCATCAGCACGCCCTGGAAAACAAAGCACACCAACGTTTAGTGGTCGAACAGAGATGAACTTTCAATGTAGAAGCATTTTGTTCCACCAGAAGGTGCCATAGAGCTACACGGACACAAATAGAGTTGAGCTTCCGTCAGCGGGGCTCTAAATGGGGACCCATGCCAACTTTAGCTTTATTATCTTAGCCTCATTCCAAGAACTCGCTCGGTTGTGATGAGTAAAGGCTCACGAGTCTTCATTTGACTTAAAAAGTTCATACACTCTACAATATATTATGTTAGTTCAATTTTTTTCAACGTGACTCAAGTAGTGACTGGAACTTTTTTTCATTTCGCTATACAGTACAGTAAACAGTATGTGACTGACCCGACCAGCCCACTGACAGAATCAGAATGAACAGAATCAAATTTTCTACTTTAAAATGTACTGTCCTTGAATCATATCGCACCCTATGAATCAAGATACGTATCAAATTGCCTTTCATTGGAGAGAGCCAAACTCCTAATTCTATTTAATTTTATTATTATTTTGAAACGAAGAATTCTGACTGTTCTTATGATTATATAAAAATTATGAGAATGTTCAAATCCGTTGAGGTTTTTTTTTGTGTGTGTCAAATTGATGGACAACGATAATCGTCAACATACTCGTCAACCGTCAATTAAAAACATTTGTTTCAAAGGGTAGTGCATGCCATGTGATTTGTCGCTGCGTAAAATTAAGGCAATTTCCTTAATATTCAGTTAATTATTCAGATTTAAAACAGTTGTGAATCTACACTCCCAATGAAATTATTATGATTTTTTTTTTTTTTTAATTAGATTTTTTTTTAAGTAAGAAAAATAGACCAATTCTTCTGCGTGCTATCTTAGCATTTAGTTCAAAGTAGCAGTGAAGGATGTGTTCTCAAGTTTCGACTCACCTCGTGGTCGTCTCGCTGGACACTCACGCTGATGTTTGCTGTTTTGAATGCCAAGGTTACTTAAAACAGAGCCCAGCTAATCCTTAAGCTTTTAAACTCTTGCTCTCACACATCCGCAAGCACACTTGCGCACACACTTTGTAAATAGAAGCATGAACCACAAGGGGGCAATGTTGTATTTTTTTTTAAAAGCAGTGTTTTTATTGTGTCCAAACTCGAGGGTTACTTCTATGACCGGTAAGTCTATGTACAATATAGTGATAAGAAATATTTGTACAAAAAAAAAATCAATAAACTGTTTCAAATATTAAAATCAACTCTTAAAAATACAACAGTAACCATTTGAAAAAATACCTGGTTTAAAAAATGCTAAATAATGTATTTATTTTGTATTAGGACTGTAAAATGTTGAAGTAGTAAATAAATGACTTTTTAATTTTTTGGGGGGGAGTCGTGATTATCTTCTCCGAGTGGCTGCGAGAGAGCCCATGCTTCTAGTTGTGGCTGAAGCTTTAGTTTAGTTGAAGCTTTCGAGGATCTGACAACATTTTTATTTATTTTATAATTAGAATTTATTTAAGTAACGACTGCACGAGGGAAATAAGCGCCAACAATAAAGGATGTACATACAGTATATCATAAGAGACGTACGCAGGCCAGAGGCACCCGAGCTAATTTAAGATTACAGTACGATTTAATTGCACACGTCACGCGTCACGTGACGCATTCACACTGACCATGTCGGAAAGTCCTCAGAGGATAGTCACAGGGTTGTTTTTCGAGACGGAAAGTCTGATATTTTTAAACAAGGACATAATCAGGTTTGAATAAAAACTTTTTACAAGAAGAAAGTCATATTTTTATTTATTTTTTATTTATTTATTTATTTTGCTGTGAGAGACAAAAAAAACCAAAACGGATATTTTTCTCCAATACAGTATGTAACTTTTTGGGGACGCCAGTGTGTCCCTAATTAATTGTCCAAAAGGACAGTTTTGCAGCAAACCAACAGGGGGAACTGTGGCTCCAGATGGATAGATAAAAAATCTCTCTCTCTCTCTCTCTCTCTCTCTCTCTCTCTCTCTCTCTCTCTCTCTCTCTCTCTCTCTCTCTCTCTCTCTCTCTCTCTCTCTCTCTCTCTCTCTATATATATATATATAAAAACATTAACATTTAAAATGTAAACAATTACATGTCAGAGATATAAGATTCATTTCCAGGTAAAAATATCTTTTTTAAATAAATAATTTTTAAAGATTATTTTAAAATGAAAAAATGTAATTTGAGAAATTGAAATCATGAATACATTAACTTGTTTTAAAAATAGACAATAAATATGCAATTTTAAAAATGTACATTTTTTTCTTAAAATAAACTATTTAATATACTTTTCCAAACCAAGAGAAATTTCAATGAAAAAAATAAAGATGTGCAAAATATTGGAATAGCTTACTCTGTAAAATAGAAACTGCAAAGGCTAGATAAAAATTACATAAACATAAAAATACACACACAACCCCCAATAACCATTAGGTAAAAAAAGTGGTCAATAAGAATGTGAAAAATCAAAGAAAAATATGTTAAAATACTTTCAATTGACATAGATCTATCCTTGTGGTTTCTTTCTGACTTCCGGGTTGAGTGAACGCTGGCGCATTTGGCTGCCGCTGCTCAACTCGTATTGTTTTGTGTTTTTTGTTATTGTAAAGTGTCCTTGGGTGTCTTGAAAGGCGCTTATAAATAAAATGTATTATTATTATTATTATTTTATCAAATAAAAACCTACCTTAAAGTCACACCATATACGAGTTACAATATTTCATTGTTTCAATTTATTTTGAAAAATCACAACTTGGATAATGACCACTTTAATTTGAAAATAAATGATCACGTAAATGCACACACGCACATAGGCGCATGCACACACCTGATCAATGCTAATGGAGTCTACCCTGCCCGGTAACAAGAGCCGGTCTGTGTGTGTGTGTGTGTGTGTGTGTGTGTGTGTGTGTGTGCGTGTGTGTCATGACAAGCATGCTAATGGCAGACTTACATGCGTGTTAGAACACATAACATTTACGGGACACACTAATGGCTAACTAACAGGCTCGTGACACGTAAAGGGCATGTTGGACGAGACACAGCAGATGTCAGTAAACCGTCCAAAATAATCCATACAGTCAATCGCAACAAAGGGATGTGCTCTTCAATGGACTTTTACTGTGTAAGGAGCCACCGGAAATTGGAAATCATCTGCACCTGGGTCAATCTATGGCCAGTGTACAGGCCATGTTTTAAAGGACACAAACAAAAAAGGGGAAAAAAAAATTACAGTTTTAAATTAAATTATTTATATAAGGAATTTTTGAAGGGAGGGAAATGGGTGGAAGGAAGAAGAAGGATGCCTGGATGGATGGTCGGAAGGAGGCAAGCATGGATGAAAAAAGGAAGGGAGGAAGGAAAAATGAAAGAATGAAGGGAGAAAGGGAAGGAAGGATAGAAATGCAAAGGATGGAAATAAGGACATATGCAAGGAAAGGAAAGTTGTGAAGAAAGAAGGAAGGATGAAGGCAGAAAGGAAGGAAAGAAGGGTGGGCAGGGGGGGGAAAGGTGCAAAGGAAGGAAGGGAAGGAGGCTGGAAAGTAGGAGAAAAGAAATAAAAGGAAGAGAAGAAGGATACACAGAAAAAAGAGGAAGGAAGAATGGAAGGAAGGGACGAGGTAGGAAGGGTTGAGAAGGGATGATGGAAGGTGTGCATGATGGGGAGAAAAGTAAAAAGAAGGAAAGTTGGAAAGATGGAGGCAAGGATGTGTAGAGAGGAAGTCGAAAGAAAGTAAAGGATCAAGGCTGTCAGGTAGAACGAATGAGGTAGGGGGAAGGGGAAATGGAAGGAAGGAGGAAGAAAAGAGGAGGAGAAAACAAAAAGGACAGAGTTAGAAGGAATGTCTAAAAAAGGAAGAGAACAGTAGGAAGAATCAACAAATCAAATGTAGGAAATCCAGGAAGGTAGCAAAGAAAGAGGGATGAATGGAAGGAAGGCGATTTGAAAGGAAGCAAGTGTGGGAGGTAGGGTGAAGGGAAGTAAAAAAAGGAAGAATGGAAGGCGGGAAGCATGCGGGCAGGATGGAGGAAATAAGCGAGCAATGACGGACGGAAATAAAGAAGAAGCTACGTGATGAAGTTTGGTCTACTTTGGACGATGACTCTCCTTGTTCCCTGGGGGAGGTCACGGACGATTCGGTGCGAGGACATAAAACACACTGAAGGCCCATCCAGAGTTTCCTTCAACTTGAGCACTCGCGCTCTTCTTTAATGGCTCTTTTGCCCTCTTCCTCCCAAATCCAGTCCATCTTTCTTCCCCATCCTCTGCTCTTCTCTTCTTCATCCCTCCATCTTGACCATGTGCAGCGGGGTTATTGATGACCCGCTGTTCTCTGCGGCAGACAAGAAACGGAAACCTCTGCAAACTGCTTCTCCAGCCCTCAGGCAGGTGGCCAGCTGCGTGTGTGTGTGTGTGTGTGTCTCTATTTTATGATCCAATTTTGCCCTTTGTGAGCGAATATAGTATTTAACTGTAAAGGTATCGCAAAAAGTAGCTGATTAGACTAAATACGTATCATTTTTATGGGCAAAATATAGCCTTTTAAAACTAAACGTATGGCAAAAATTGAATACCAACATAAAGCTTTGGAGTGCCTCGTTGTCCGCTATGAGTAGATGCACGTCATTCGGAGAATGTTTAAGAGCATGGGGGGAAGACAGACATGACAGCCTGCGTATGAACTCAGACATTGTGTTGGTGCGGCGACTTTAGAGTGCCTCGTTGTTGGCTTTAAGTGACTACCCTGGCTGGCTATACCATCCGGCTACCGGCGGCTTTAGGTGAGTAAAGATTCACAGCGAGAATGTGGCAGCCATTTGTCCCGGTCGTACGATCAATGCTGCACATTTGAAAGAAACAAGTTGAAAAAAATGTTTTTACCTGTGAAAGGTTATTCTCAGCACAAAAGGCCAGCCCCCTTTTTCATTCAAGCTAATTTTCATTCCATTTTGACTTTTGTTTTTTAAATTAGGTTCGTTTAAATTTGTTGTCATAAGGGGTCTGCTAGTTTTTGTTTTTGAAAATGTTTCCTTTTAGTTTAGTTTTTAATAGCTTTGGTATTAGTTTAAGTATATATATATATATATATATATATATATATATATATATATATATATATATATATATATATCAAGGAGTATTTGATGTGTCCAAGATTTAAAATAAGTGTGTAATAAAATAAACTACAATCCTCTAACAACTATTTGACCTTCCCATTTCTGGACGGCCACAATACCGAAATAAAAAAAAAATCAAAATCAAACCTGAATGCTCAAAAGTGTCAAAATTATGTTTTTGAAACAAAACAAAACATTCCCATCGCGTGATGGAGCCTTTTCTTAACATTGAATTTTTTATTGACAAAATGTAGCACTCAAATATAGCCAAAATACAACTTTTTGTGTGAACCAGTGTAATTTTCTGCGCAAATGTTGCACTTTTGTAGTCCAACATAGCATGTGAAGATTTATGGATGGAGGAGCTGATGACATTCGAGGAGGAGGAAGTGGGTCAGGGAGGAGGAGAAGGTGTCTCCAGCAAAGATTTATGTGCGACGCCTCTTCTTCCTCTTCTTCTTCTACTTCCAGCGAGGAAGTGAGGTGTGGGTGCGGGAGGGATCAGGGGGGGTCATGGAGGGTGGATTAGGGGCTGGGAGGGGACATTGCTATCGAAACTAAATGAGAGTGTCAGGTCGCTGGTGAATTGGACCCGGGGCGACGCCACGAAGGAAGAAGTGGGCCATGGAGGGAGAGGAGGAGGAATGATGGAGGGCCGGGCTGGAAAAGGGTCCAGGCGTTGAGGGGTGGGAATGGGGGGGGGGGGGGGCAGATTAGTGAGGGGAGGGGGGGGTGCCGTGAAGTAGTGTGTAAGCTTTTAGATGATGTCAGTCCCTAGTGGAGCCTGGCTGGCGTCCGCTGGTCCGGAATTAATGCTGGATGATGAACACTCTCACTGACCAACTGACTGGCAAGACAAAAAAAACAAAAAACATTGTTATTATTGTCGTTATTTTGATCGACTTGACACACTTTTGAAGATAAACCTTCATCGACCAGTTTGCCGGCAGTGGTGAAAAAAGCCATTTCATCACACTGACAACCGACCACCTTATAGCGTGTGTGGAAAATATAATTGGATAATACAGCATTTGTGTTATTGTCTTACAAATTTGTTCAGACCAATTACAGGTTCCTTCCTCCAAAAATAATGAAAAAAAAAAGCCAAAAGAAAAATCATGAACATTTTCACCAAATTTCAGAAACATTCCGGTTTTCTAAAAACAAACAAACCGACCCTCAAAAAAACAAAGTTAAATCATCCGCAAGTGGAGATCTTGCAGTTCTTTATAACCCATGTCAAAGACTCTCGAATTTAGAAGAGAATGAAAGGAGCCGCTTCCATTGGCTGGGAACCAATCCAGCTGTGTTCACTCCCACAACTGCATAAATATTCATTTTTAACTGCGCCCATCAACAAATATACCAAAAGCAAGAAAATTGTTAGACTTCGTTTAACGCTAAGCTTGGACTAGGCACGAAAATTGTGTGTGTGTGTGTGTGTGTGTGTGTGTGTGTGTGTGTGCCGCTTCCGCTGTCTTGTGGTACAGGAATCATAAACCACAGGTGGTTCAGATGTGACATGGGGGACGCATCTGGATGATGGCGTGAGAGTGCACGCACACACACACACACACGCACACACAATGAGGTTTCACAGGAGGCGACAAACACATGGTTAAAGATCCCAGTAGAAAGGTGTCATGGCGACGGCGTGCAAACATCATGAGGTCCAATGAGACTGACTTGTTTGTTCGTACTTTAGATGGATGGTGGGATGGGTAGATTGAGAGAATGATGGATCACGCTATCGAAAAAAAAGCAATCTTTTTTTGTCCTTCCCCACACAAATATCATGGAAAGATTCTAGTTTTTTTTTTTGTTCCTCAGCAAAAATGACAAATTCCATTTTTTTAAAGAACTACTGTGTATGCACTTTCAGGATGCAAGCTAACTTCCTGTTCACTCACTGTTGGACATCAGGGGACACTCAAGACAAAATCGGAATCATTTCTTCCATCTTACTTTATACATTGACTTTGACATTCACGATACAAGCTGTCAGGTGCATGCCACAGCAACAGGGGGCGCTATAATGAATCATTTGGCTAGTCGGCACCCAGACGCAAAACACTAAATTCTACGGCCCGTATCCCCATTACGCAAACAGTGTGTTACATTAGAGTGAAGCTCCTAACGCTGCGTTTAATCCCCTTGCGAAGAACACATTGGACACAGTCCACCGGTAATAGTTTGTGTGCGTGTGCCTGTGTGTGTTAGCAATGATATATTTGCAGCTGTCAATCACGGAACGAGAAGGTAATGACGCGGCTACATGTTTGTGGCGTATAAACGCGCATTAGCCAGGGCGGCCATCAAAAGAAGGTCACTGCGGAGATGTTTTATGGCCTCGTAAAAGTAGATAACGTCTCTCTCCTTCTACTACACACCTCTATTGTTTATACACACACGCATACACGCGTACACACACACATACGCCTCTCAACGGCCACTTTGTCTCTCCGCTAACCACATGAGACATCTCAATGTGACTTTAATTTACAAAAAGGCACTTTGATACCTGTTGGGGCATTGCCATGTATGTTAAACTGGTGAGTTGAACATCTGGAAATGCTAAGTTACCATCCAAGTATGTGCTAGTAGTAGTAGTAGTAGTAGTAGTAGTGTGAGTAGCAGTAGTACTTGTGGTAGAAGTACTAGTACAATTAGAAGTAGCAGTGCTAGCTGTAGCCATGATTGTATTAGTAGAACTAGTAGCTGTACTCATGCTAACAGTACTAGAATGAGTAGTAGCTGAAGTGCTAGTTGCAGTAGTAGTGCTAGTAGTATCAAGCTGTATTTGTAGAGATAGAGTAGTGGGAGTACTATTGATAGGAGCAGCCATAGTTGTACTCGTAGATCTAGGAGCAGGGATTACGCTACACTTGGGACTGGGAGGGGGTTGAGTGGGGGGGCTTAGCCCCATCAGAAATCTGCTTCATGCTAATAGAGAACATACACGTTAATAGTTCAAGTAGGACTTGAGCATTCGTGGCCGAAAGCCAACATGCTAGTTAGTAGTTTAAGTGAGACTGGTATACATTTTGAGGGTGACCAGCTGTTTCCGTCAATCTGCCAGCCACTATTGATCAATCCCCTGCACCCCTCCTTTAGTAAAAATCAATGATGAAAATGTCTTAAGAGCTCATGTAGAAGCCATCTGCTCCCCCATAACTCCCATTTTCGGGCTCCTCCTCCTCCAAGACGTGCTCCTCCATCCCTGGAGATGTGACGCGGTACCTGAGGGAAACGTCATGTGACTTTTTCTTTGTTGAACTTAATTCTCCACACATTTGCTTCATCCGACACTTCTCAAGCACATTTATTGATATTGTTTGTACTGCACCTGATACCACTAAATAGACTTGATTCGGCACTTATGTTAGCGTGATATTAATGTAGCAATATCTATGTAGCTGTAGAAGTTTTCACTTCTTTTCTGTACGACACTTTTTCAGGTAACGACCAATCACAGCTCACCTGTTTTCTGGATTTGGTCATGTTGACATTCGCAAACTGATCCCGGCTTAGGCAATGTGATGCCATTTTCTGTCCACAGCAAGTAGCAAAATGGCCACTCCCTGAGATGGATAAAAGCAGGTACATTTTGCTGCTTAATTATGTTGCACAAATGTAATAATAAACAGAATACCTTGTTTAGATTAGTGTGGCCAGATAGCGCATGTTGTAAAGAAAACATTTTACTTGACTTCCCCTTGACACAACGTGGAGAGTAAAATCATTTGACTATGCAGTATTGAGACAAAATGGACGACAATACAAAGACTGAAATCACATTAAAATACAATTTTACGGCTAATGGTAAAAAAAGTGTTCTTTGATGTATTCATACTGTTGATATATCACAATATTAATATTTTCTTTCCCACACATGGTTTCAGTTTAGCATTTAAAAAAACTTATTTGAGTGTGATCAAGTTGTACGATTCCGTTCATAAACAATCTAAATCTATTTATATTATACTAGCAAACTGTCGCGTTTTCAACCTGCATAAACCAACTTAATCGACGTATGGCATGTTAAAATTTACTTTTGTTGTGTTTGACAAACAAAAACACTGTCATTGCTGCTTTTTTAAGCAGCATTATGTTCAGCCATCGGGACGAGCCAACCGAGTCATGTGGAAATGGCGTTAAAACATAACACACCAGTATTTTACGTGACAAAGGTCTCACTCCATAACTCTGATGACAAGGGCGTGGTCACGCCGGAGCGATCCGGTTCAGTGTGCGGGGCCCTCAGGGCGTGGTTGAACAGCACCGCTCACCACATGCCGCACACGCTCGACTGGCCTCAACCAAGAGCACATTGACCGCTATGCGGTCCCGAGCACCATCAGAGAGGTGACTGTCAATTGTTTTACTTCCAATTGCCAAAAGGCTTCCTCAGTACAATTTGCAAGCTTCTGGACAATGTAGTGGAGGTAGCAGATCCCGTCAGCACGTTTATAAAAATGGACTCTCACCGTGCAGCAACCTGGTTAACCAATTTATACTCATCTGGTGCGCCACGAGGAACTCCAATTACACCAACGTAGGTGGAATCTCAAATATCCTCTCCTGTGGACGGAAACATAGTCATTGATAAAGCAGTGACACCAATGCGCAAACACCTGTGACAACCCTTAAAGCAGAGCTCTTTCATGATTTTTAGCAAAGAAAAAGAAAAACCCTCCGCCGCGATAATCATCATTCGCCAATAAAATTGTTCAACGTACATTTCTACATTTCATCGTATCCACATAAAATAAAAGAACAACAGAAAGAAATATAGTTCAACTTTCAGCAAAGAATAACTATATTAATGTCGTGTTGTTATCTATTTTCCTTTTACCATAAAAGAAAAGATCCTCAACGCATAAAATTACCCCAAAAATGTATTTAAAATCCGTATTTGAACCTTTATGACCAAATGAATGCACCATTTGAATTAGAAATAAATCAATAAACAGTAATAAATTCAAATTCATTCCAGCAACATCAACCAAGGAGCACAATACATAATCACTTCAACCTCCAAAACAAAACCGAATAAAACAAGTTATGCTCTTTTTTTATTACCCTTGGTGCGTTTGCCCTTTGCCCAGAACATATAATTTATTTTCATAATGAGATCGATTAGATTGATTATAAATAAAACACTTTTGCCTCCAAAACAAAATGTATCCAACAATTTGTGCCAAAATGTGTTTTTTCTTTTCTTTTCCCAAGATCATCTAGATCACTGGTGTCAAAGTCGAAACCCACATACATTTATGTGGCCCGAAAACAATTCACGCGCATCAACTTCCATGAACCCTGCTAAAATTTGTACCGAAATGTCAAATTTTTATATACGACAAATGTCGAGATTTTGTGATAATTTTGTTACCTGCTAACACTCACTCAGACAATAATTGAACAAAATATGACTGGTTTCAGAATTGGCAATTCATTCATATGATGTTATTAATCAATAATTTCAGCATTGTATTATTTCTGATATTCACTCCATGTACATCACTTTGTATACAGCGATGGTTGATTTAAGTTGCTCTATAAACACAGTTGAGTTGAGTTGTGCAACTAATAACATATAACCATTTAATCAAATTTCACCGTCGTACCGGCCCACCGAAGGAATGTGTAACCCCAAAGCGTCCCGTGACAAAAAATGAGTTTGACACCCCTGGTCTAGATCTATTAGCAAAATGTAGGTTATTATTAAAAAATACATCCCCACTCACATGTGCTAAAGGAGAGCACAAATACCATAAAATATAACAGGAAATGACATGCCACTACTGATATTCTAGCATGTCGACAGAAACACTCCCTAAATGAGTGCAAAGGTGTCTCGAAACCTCTTCCGCCGGCCGTTTGATGTTTCCAGTAATATGGCATCCCTTCAATGAAACCCATGTGCATTATCTGTAAATATAGAAACTGACCCCATTCTAGATACAAATTACCTTGTGTATTAAAACATTGGTTAAAACCCATTGGTTGTATAATGTTTCCGAACCAGAGACACTATTCCCCCTGCCAACGCATGAGATAATCCATGACGCAAAAAAGAATTTTGGGCAAAATGGTTTCACTGTCAGTGCTGACATAAACCCTATCTTGCAATATAGCTCTGTTGTTTTTCGCCACACTCTTTGTTAACCGATTGGAATTTGTTGCCGCATATTCAACAGAAGTGAACTTAACCTAAAACGTTATCACGTTGCTGATAGTCAGCAAGTCCCCCCTCTCAAAAGATTAAAATAAAGAAATAAACAAGGCAGAAGCACCTTTTGCTGCTCCGCTGCCGCGTGTGCCACGCACATAAATACCACAACTCGACACAATAAGAACAGCATTCGTCACACTGATCTACCAATACGTCACGCACAATACAATATACCCTAATTTGTAAGGCGCTTTCACAACAGCCGCAGCCTTAACAAAGCGCCCCACAAAATAGTCAATATAAAGTAAAACAATAAACACATAACATAAAACACGGACATCCTAACCACTTTTCCCTCACACTCTTCGTTGTTGAAATACCATACCTACATAGATATACCGTATGTATTTTTTTTTATGTTACTCTTAAGCCTAATCCTAACAATCATGTTGGCCATCATGTTGACCAGAAAATGTGTGACCAACCTGCTGTGTTCAAAAACAGGTTCAAAAGCAAACCGCAAAGTAACTAGACAAATCAGTTTTAAGCCAATAAACTGATGCCATGTCGTAATGTAATGGAGCACCAACTTTGAGTCAGAGAGAAAAGTGACGTACAAATATGCTAGCGTATTAGCTCAAACAGTATGTGTACAAACCGAAAGTTGTATAGACCTGCTTAAGTATAGCCTGCACAAGGGGAAATGCGGTTGTTTGTATCTAGATTTCTTCCTTCGCCCGTCAAACCGAGATATACACAATAAATGACCCATTACTATATTAATTCATTCATTCAATCATTCATTTTCCGATTCGCTTCATCCTCACAAGGGTCACGGGGGTTTTGCTGGAGCCTATCCCAGCCATCTTCGGGCAGTAGGTGGGGGACACCCTGAACCGGTTGCCAACCAATTACAGGGCACACACAGAAACGTACAACCACAGACACGTACAACCATCCAAGCCCATGCTCACACCTAGGGACGATTTAGAGTGTCCAATCAGCCTGCCACGCACGTTATTGCAATATTAATATCAAACAAATTAAAACACACAAAGAACGAGGGGTAGGACTAGAAAGGTTTGTTGTACTACCTCCTACAACCTCTCAAATCACTATTGCCAGTTTATACGCCCAACAAACAAACAAACAAACAAACAAACAAACAAACACTCATCAGGAAGCAGTAATAAGGCAGTAGGGTCAAGTACCGTGCATTTTTTTTTTTTCAGTGTTAAATGGGATTGACATTACAACATGGCCGTGCATAACAAAAGCCTAGCAGGCAAAAAAAAACAAAACTACATGTTAGAGTACAGCAGCTCATCCACTTGTTTCTTTTTGGGGCTTTTTTTCTTGCACTCTTCCAGCATGCAGAGTTCGCACCATACACTGCTCAAGGCTGCCAAGTGGCTTATCTACGCCGCAACTGTCTTCGGTAAACACCACCTAGGGTTTGTGATTTCCAAAAAATGCCACAGCTGACCTTAAAACGTGCAGTCATTCTAAGTTAATGAAGCCAATTCTAAATTCTCCACACGTGAACTTGAAACATAAACATTGACTAAAGCTGGAAGATTTTGCTCTTGTGACGAACGAAATTAGAAATCCAGCCTGTGTATGCACAAATGAGACATGGCTTAAAATCTTACATTTTTTTCATGACTCAAACCAACATGAATTCGTATGTTCGACGTTATGATTGGTAGTTCATAGCTTCAACTCTTCAACTAGTCATTAAATTTAAATTTCATAATGAGGAAAGCACAACACTATCCAAGGATAGCAACGTTGTAACTGAATTTACATAATCTCATGACACAAGACCATCATTTCTCCCACATCAGGAGCCGTGATGGCTCTTCTCCTGTTTCAAGAGAAATGTCATCCGCTAGAACACTTCATCCAAATATCGATATACACCAGCAATTTACCGTCAAACAAGCCACTGTCACTTTCCGTGTTCTTTCAAAATGAAACTACCTTCCATCATGAAGCCAACAAGGAAAGTTGCTATCTCTTTCTGAGAAGCAGGAATGTCTCATCATGCACTTACAAATTTACTCTTGGGACAGCCACGGAAACGTGGCCTTTACCCCACAACTCCAACAAATAATCTCTCTGTCATTTTCGCACATAGTTCTAATATTATCCTGCAGGTGCATTAATGTTTGCGTGTTCAGCTGACCCGCGAAATTATATTTACTTATCCACAAATCTAATTGTTTTATCTTTGAAGGACATTGGCTCTCTACGAATCTCCAGTCCTTACACCTCAACTGCATTCTAGGACCAGTATCCCCGGTCTTACTATTTTGCATTCCCATTTTGCAAATTTGAGAGTCAGCAGTTTACCTAGGGTAACTATGCTAACTTTGCCCTTGAACAGGGTGACAATTTCTCCGACTGAGGTAATTTCCAACCTTCTACCACCAAAGTGTACCAAAGTACACCAAAGTGGCGGGAAATTCTTGCATCTGCTTCCTCAGACAGTTGTCACAGCAAATGTCCTGTTCGAATGAGGTAGCAAACCTCCACTCACACAGTTACACAGTCACCCATGAAGCGCATTTCATCCGATTACATTCAACCTAGGTACCGTTCTACACACACACTATTCACACACGGAGTTTAAGCACGCCAGGACACAGTCGCCACGTACAGGACACCGTCGCTCTCACAGTTCTAAAGACAATATTTACAACACGGAGTTTAAGCACGCGCAGGACACCGTCGCCCTAACAGTTTTAAAGACTATACTCTGTCTATATGCCTGATAGGGACTAGTATGGCTCAGGGCTTTAAACGGCGTTAAAGACCACGTCTTTTGCCGGCGCGCAAACACTCAATCAACGCTTGAAAGAGTTCCTTCCCAAAGGACCCCCTCTCAGGCTCAACACCGGCCCTGAGAGAGTTCCAACTAGAAACAGGTTCAAAGACCACCCTGACCTCTGTCTTCTAAAAACCCGGCGCGCAACACTCAGTCAACCCTTGAAAGAGTGTCAATGCGGAGTTTAAGTACGTACAGGACACCGCCGCCCTACTCACCAAGAGTCGTCCTCTCTCCTCGGGATTCGCGTCAACCCTCAGCCCCCAGACGAGGAGTCGAAACCCAGTCCCGGAAAGGGTGTTTTTGCCGTGGCCACGGTCTTCCTGGCCGTCGACTCAGCGTCTGGAGGCGTCAGGTATATTGCGATCCCGGACGAGCCCCCAAAAATGTCAGGTTTATCCAATGTGACACTCAGGAATAAAACACAAAGAGGAGACAGGAGACTCAATTCTGGTACCAGGAGGGAACGAGGAGAAGCGTTAGGTTTCAGTTCTCCGCACGTCACCCCTAACGATCTCCTCCTTCACCACCTTATTTATTGGGAAATCTACTACATGGGTGTGTCCAACCTAAAGGGTGGGGGCTGTTGGAGACACACTGAACTTGTTTGACTATGTGTGTGTATGTGAGTGTAAATTACGTACATGTGTGCCATTGTTACAAAAACATCCCGTTGCAGAAGGTCTGCTGCGTTTCACGTGCGCGCTCACGCTGCCTGAGTTGTGTGCAGCAGCTTTCACGTGTGCGCTCACGCTGACTTTTTTTACGCTGCTTGTTCTGGAAGAGCTACGCACTCTTCTGCTTTCTCTCAGCGTCTCACTGAACTGACCGACTGGAGAGTTGCTCCGCTCATTTTAAAGCCCGCTAAAAATAACTCACCCCATCTTGCGTGATGAGGCGGGGCTGACAGCGGGATCCAGCCAATGGCGAACCTAAATCTCGCCAAGCCCCGCCTACCACTTCACGATCCGCTCCTTTTTTCCGCGACCAGCGTTGACATCACGCAGCCTCTTTACCTTGTATGGTCACGCGAGCAAGTGAGTGACAGGTGACTACACGCCCACTTTTGGTCCCCAGTTTGTGTGGAACCTGGCAACCCGCAAAAGCTTTGCATGGCGAAGCTGCGTGCCTTGTGCCGTGAAGCAGACCTGGCAACCCGCAGCCTGCATGGCGAGCTGCATGTACGGAAGCAAACCTGGCAGCCGCGAGCAGAGGTGGAACCGACAAAACTAAGCTTAATTTTTGTCCTTTTAAAAATAATTGTATTAAAGTGCGCGCTCATTTTGAGCTTTCCCGCCCCAGGAGTAGTTGTTTTTTTGTTTTTCTTATTTTTCTCTCTACCCCTCCAAAATCGTGAGATGAGGAAATAATTGTTTGGATGTGACACTTCGGAGCGGACTTTTTTGGGGGCTTGATTGTGGACATTTTTTTCTTGTACTTCTTCTTGTTGTTCTTGCACAACAAGCATGGACGTCCTGGCTAATTACAGTATTTTCCAGGAACTCCAACTGGTGCACGACACTGGTTATTTCTCCGCGATGCCTTCCCTGGAGGAGAACTGGCAGCAGGTCAGTTCGCAGTTTTAAAAAAATGTACATCAATATTATTCTTGTTAATGTGCATGCAGTTACGTTATTATTTTTGGATCGTTACTGTCCAGTTCGGCTTGTCGTTTTTTTTTTTTTATTTATTTCCTCGCTCACATGGATCGCAGCGCGGTCCGCTGACAGGCACACACACGCGCACAGACACACACGCACACGCGTACTCGTAAAAACAGTCACGTGCCTTCCACCCGACAAGAAAAAAACATCTACATTTTAAACATTCTACTTTTATCTGGATCTCTGAATAGCTTTTAACGCTTTTCTTTTTTTTTATGCATTTAAACCTGCTTTTCTTGTGTGGAGTGTTGTGATGCGCGCGCGTGGCCCCGTGCGCGATCAGCCCACGCGCTCAAGCTCCGATCTGATCGATGCGTACGCACGCACGCGCCTAATGGCCGCTGGCTCCCTTTACTAAATAATACATGCACACCTGTCATGGCGAATTTGCAGACTGAATTATGTATCATCATCATCCTCGTCTGCGTGCGTGCGTGCGTGCGTGCGTGCGCGTAAAAAATGTTTTGTTGACATCGGGCCCCTTCGTAAATCATATTCACGCTCATCACGTGCTTACTAAAAGCTATTAATGAGCACGTGGTATGTTAATTGGCGTGCATGTGTGTGTGTGCGTGCTGGTTCCACACTGATGGACATTGAATGAGCACAGCTGTGACCAGCGTGTGTGTAGATGTGTGTGTGTGTGTGTGTGTGTGTGTGTGTGTGTGTGTGTGTGTGTGTGTGTGTGTGTGTGTGTGTGTGTGTGTGTGTGTGTGTGTGTGTGTGCGTATGTGGCCCACATGTCCATTACGCCTACAGTACTGAATGAAGCCCCATCCCATCCATTAAGTCTACATTTACTCGACAGCAGTAAAAACTGTCGGTTTTTTTCCGTCCCCCCCCCCCCCCCCAGTGTAAAAGGCATCGATGCGGAATGGAGGGGGACACAGTCATTCCCTCGAATCCTGTAGTCTTCCTTCGAAGGTAGAATCCGATTTGTGGAGCTATTTTGAGTGATCTGTAGACCCTGTCACACTGCCTTTTAAAGTGGGAACTTTATCTGATGTTCTGCGTTAAAGGCACCAATATGGAATGGGGGGGTGCGAAGTCAACGACAGTAAGACGGCAATTTTTCGGCTTCTAAGTAGAGCTGGAACTTAAAGCCTGTGTGTTTAAGGCATGGCCAGGGGGTTGGCCCCTTTCACACTGCCGAATAAAACCAAACTTTCCCTGCTGGGCTGTGTGAAAGGCACTGATGGGGAACACTGTCGGCAGTTGTTTAGCTTGAAAGTAGCATCAGCGATGCAACTCTCAGCCTGTGTCTAAGGTATGCCGTGATGCCAGATGCCCGATATATGAAGTTTCCCAATTGCTGCCGCGTTGTACGGAAAGCCATTGTCGCCGTTCAAGAACGGAGCAAAGCAACTTGAGGAAGAGACAAAATAACAATGATAATTACTTTCATATTTTGATATGACAATACCTACCCTTGTTTGTTGTTATTAGCCTTTGCTTTTTTAGCATGCTTGCTAGCTTCCATTATTGCTTGCTAGCGTGTTTATTTAGCCGCCATTCTGTAACCTAGCGACAAGCTACCTGAAGCTAGCTAGCTGTTGTGAAGCGTAAATGTGGTCTTTGGACTGGAGGCTAACTCATGACTAGCTTGTCGCCTAGTTTGGACTAGGTTGTTGCAACTAACAGACATCAAAGCATGTTCGAGCTAATTTGTAAGGCGACGTCTTAAGCGCTGATTAGCATTTCAGTAAACTCTTGAAATGTAGTCACTCCACAATGTTGTTTGAGCCTCTGTCTGTTCTGAGCAGCTACGGGACTCATTCCCCCACCCAATATGCATTTTTAAAGATGACCTTATGCTATATGGCGACCGCAGCATAAATTAGCATATCAGTCCACACTCATGTGGTCTTTACGCGATGTTGTGTGCATCCAGTTGCTGTATACCTTCCAGCTTCTGACAAAGTTGCTCCACAATATTGTGTACGTCCATTTTACTGTTCTCGCTTCATGTTTTCTTGACATTCTTATAGGTGATCTCATATCATGTGATCATATTGAATATCGTTCCAGTTGACGCTGACATGGGGTCGCTTTACAACCGTTGTGGTCCTCGATGTTTGTCACAGGAACCTACACCAATTTATTTTTGTTCTGCCCCGTCTGCATTTTTCAAGATATATCTTTCACTCTTTAATTCCAGTCGACTCTTGACCTGGTCGCATCCCAATGTTGCGCGTGTCCATATTCATGTTCCAGGGGGGTTATGATATGGGTTTGTTCCACTCACTCTGCATTTTTTTTTCTAACGATAATCTTACGGGGAGGTCTTTAATTCGCGTTCCAATAGACTTTAGTCGCTCAACAATGTTGCGTCCGTCCATGTTTAGCTTCCGGGGCCCTTTTTAGGAAACATTAAATGCCGGTGTCATTCGAAATAAAAGTAATATTGGAATAAAATCTGTGATGGTGTAAATGAAGGCCTTTCCCAGACACTATGCTTGCGAATGGCAGGCCGCTATTTTTAAAATGGGAAACACGGCATATTACATGTTTCAAGCCATGTCAAGTTTCCTCAAAATTCTTTTCTCTGTGGGCACACACACACACACACACACACACACACACACATCGACTGGCGTCGTCATGTTTGGTTGCTTCCTGTGTCTTCTTCTTTGTCCTCTCTCATCAACTGCTTTGCCCGACCACCAAACGCACACTCACGCGCGCACACTCACACTCATGCGCACGCTCACACAAACACGGGCCCAGTCCCGCCTGTCTGTTAGCCTTGTTGCGTCTGACAGCAGCAGCTCCTCCTCGCCGTATAATTGCCGCGTCTGTGCGGATTGGGAATGATGTGATGGCCTTTTGGGATTTGTGTGTGTGTGTGTGTGTGTGTGTGACAATAAATCCAGACTTTCCAGCTTCGCATCACATTTTTTTCCGTCTATTTTTACCAGATTCTGCTTAAAAGCATTTTTCCCTTCCCGCCTGTTGCGGTCGTTTCATCCGCTTTCATCTCGATTGACGGACGGATTGATCCACGGCGGCATCGCCGCCGCGGATCCTGGCGAGTTGCCAGGCGCTTTGCGTGCCGCCGATGCGTTGCGGCGCGGCGCTGAATTCCCGATGGGAATCGCGGCGGCACAGAAGATAAGAAAAGCGAGAGACGTGTACGTTGACCGCTATCGTCTCGTCTCAAATGACTTTTCGGCAGTCTGCCGTCGGGGGGGGGTACCGAGTGCGGTGGTAGCAACCTAAAAGAGGCAAGACATTTTTAGATTTCAGGAGCAACGTTGTTCGACTTTGGCATCGTGATGGTTTCAAAGCAAACCGGCCCCCTTGCTGTTTAGTTGCAGGCATGAGACTTTTTTGTGCGAGCCATTCCGATTCCACAGTGTTGTGTTGATTTGGTTAAACTGGTGTCAGGTTGCAAATTTTTTTTCAAAAGCGCAAAAACAATTTTGATGGTGATTCCTCGATACCTTCAAAGAAAAATGGCTTCCTTAGACTTGATTTCCGGGCATGGCTTTTTCATGCGTCTTGCCATGATAGACAAGTCTACCAAATTTGATGACAATCGGGGAAACGGGGTGTCCAACCCCCCCGCCCAACCCTTGCAGCCACTTTTTCATCCTGAGTTCTTCAAAGCTTCAAAGCCAAAAGGTGGGCTTCCTGTTCACTTTCAGGTATGGCTCCTTGAGACTTTTTCTTGCGCCTTGTCATGATAGATGCGTCCGCCAAATTTCATGTCAGGGACTGAAACTGGTGTCAGGGGCGATTATTGTCCAAGAACGGGCCATCGATGAGTCATCTCACCCATTTTTTCACCGCAAACCAAAATGGCCGACTTCCTGTTCAATTTGCAGCATCGTTGAGACTTGAAAGGAATTTTCAATGGCCGCTTGTGCGAAGATGTACAGGATACCAAAATTAGGATTTGTACTCTCCCACTTTTTTGGTTTCCACACCAAACTTCGTCTTTTGATTTGTATGGCAGCCCATTTAGGCAGCTGCTTCTGAAAATAGTCCGTCATTGCCAATCAATTAATCATGCCTGTCCCCAGTGTCTGATTTTCCTTTGTTCACACACACACACACACACACATGCTATTGCGTAAGTGAACAGCTGCTTCCTGGTCAGACAAAAAGAGGAAACAAAACAAAGAATGAAGAAAAGAGGAAGTGAACGACAGAGAACCTGAATGACTGGTTGTCTTCCGAATCCTCTTTTTTTTTTTTTTTTTTTTTAATCAAACTCCCTTTTGAAATTTTTAATGTGAACATTTCGCTCCCCGGAACTTGTGAAAGCAAAGGCGTAGACGCGGCTAATCAACGTGCAGATCAGCAGATTTCGCAAATGGGAAGTGATGAAAACCACAAGTTGATCTTTGATGAGCAATCTGCGTTTGATTGATCATCCTTCCTGGTGCTGGCACTCCTTCCTGTGAGGCTGCACATCGATTCATCTGTGTAACACACACACACACACGCTCGCGCACACACACCTTGGTCGGCCATAATTCAGGAGACGAATGAGGCGTTCAGTCGCCGGCGCGGAAGATTAAATAAGAGTCTATTACCCAGACAAACTAGTTGGGAGTACGGCGCCGTTAAAGCGGAACAAATGAGGCACGACTACAAAGTTGGGTTGTGAAAGTCGTCCTCATCTTTACACATGGCTGGGTGCGCGCGCACTGTGTGTGTGTGTGTGTGTGCGTGTGCGTGTGCGTGTCAATAAAGGCAGACAAAGGTGATAAAACACTATGGATGGGCATGATTAATTGCTTGGCAATCATTGATTATTTCACAAAGGCTGCGTAAATGGGCTGCAGTTTAAAAAAAAACAGAACAGGAAGTAAACAACAAGGCAGCAAAGCTTTTCCATGTGCGTGTCTGTAAAAAGGACACTGGACATTATTGCTTGCTCAACAATCACTGACTGCTTCAGAGCATCCGCCTAAACAGGCTGCAAGAGAAACAAATCACTGGAAGGCAGCAAAAAATCTCCGTCTGAAGCCAGCAAACCGGGTGGGATTGAATCAACAGCGCCTCCGCTGGTAGCAGTCAAGTAGTGCATGGCAGAGGGAACCGCAATGCTATGAAAAACGATTCGTCAATTCCACACCATCGAGCGAATTCTCTATGAATCGATTATTACGTGCACCCCAACACTTCTCTCCTCTACTAGTGTGCGTTTGTGTGATTATACGTGTGCGTGTCTGCGCGGGAACGGAGAACGTAGTTTGCCAACACGGCCTGAAGCTAGGAGGACAGCATCCAACACATGCGCACAAACACACACACACACACACACACACACACCCATGCACTCATCCACATGCCAAAGTTACGCGCACTTTTGGTTTGCGTGAACCTTTAGCCCCCATGAGTTGTGCTGCCATGGTAACATTCAAAGTTGCCTCACAGGCCTGGCTGAGACATCTTAAGTCCATTTAGTGTGTGTGTGTGTGTGTGTGTGTGTGTGTGTGTGTGTGTGTGTGTGTGTGTGTGTGTGTGTATTTTAAGGAAAAGGCTGGAGAACAAATGTCATGTATTTTGGAGAAAACCTGCTGTATTCTATTTAATTATATTATTTAAGAAAAAGGCGTACGTTAAAAAAAAACCCAATGTATTTACAAAGGAAAAATCCAAATATATTTTCAGGAAAACATGTCATATTTGGAAGAAAAAAAGTTATATAAAGTAATAATAAAAATTAAAAAAATTGGCACCCATTTGTTAAGGTTTCGAGCAAAAAGGTTTTTATTTTCCATAATTAATTTTTGTAAAATAAAAAGTGACACATGAAAAAGTTGACTTTTTGCATGGAAAAAGCATTGACTTATCACATTTATTTTTTTGACATTTTTACAGGTGAACGACTTCACCAAATTATAAAAAAAGGCACACTTTTTACGAAAAAATATATATTTTAGAGGGGCAGGAGATTTTTTTCTTTACTGTTTTCATCTTCGTAAAAGGAAAAAAGTCGCATTGAAAAAAAAAATCATGAAAACGGATTTATTTTTGTGGAAAAAAAGGTGTATATTTACGTTCCATAGGGCGTATAATCTTGAGGAGACAAAAATGTCTATTTCTAAAAGAAAAAAAGGGAGAGGGGGGACCCTGCAAGCAGACAACGTACATGAAACACTTCAAGTCAGCATTTCCCTGCTTGGCGACTGGGATCGGTGTTTGATGACTTTCTGTCTGGCGGTCATTGATCTTGTGGACCCGAGCACTAACACGCGTTTATGTTCTAATCGATAGCGACGCGACAACATCAAAGACCCCGTGGACGCTCATTTGGGCATGTCGCTTTGTCTTGGACACTCTATATGTGTGCCACCATTCCAGTGCAGCTTTATGCATGAATGATTGTTGTGTGCCCGTCTGTGTGTGTGTGTGTGTGTGTGTGTGTGTGTGTCTCGAGTAAATGGGTCGATGTAGAGAAGGAGGATGACCTTGGGAATAAGAGCTCAGACGTTTTGTCTCGGAGGCGACAAAACTGAGACACGCTCAAAGATAAACATCAGGACAGGAAGTGGACAAAATAGGGAAGTGGTGGTCCAGGAAGTCGGAGGTCACACTTCCTGTTGGCCCCTAGATCCAATGTGGTTCAGGATGCGATGTGCTTTGGGTTCGTGCGTTTCTATCTTGTCCAACTCTTGATGTAAGTCTCTGTGTTGTACATCCGGGTAGTGTTGGTCTGGACGGCGACGTGCTTTTGGCGCGAGTCCAGGCAGCGCAAGTCCAGGTGGCGCACTTCTACATGATGCAAATCCACTTCATGTATGCCGACGTGGTCCACGTAGGCCGGCAGACGAATTATGTTGTCAGGGCAACGCAGCGTGAAGCCGCAATGACTTTTGCTTTGTTTTGTGGTTCAGTGCAGTCCACGAGGAATACAGTGCGTGTGTGTGTGTGTGTGTGTGTGTGTGTGTGTGTGTGTGTGTGTGTCCACGCGTTGTTTCCACAGAGCTGAGCGAATGCAGTCTCCTAGTGCGCTTTGCATATCCTCTCTTTGTGCTTCTGCTCCAAATGTGTGAAAGTAGCAGCTGCTTGAAGGTTTGTCATGATGTCAACGCTAATTTGCATTAGCCTGTCTGTGGGTTTTCATATGATATGTTAGCATGAGGCTAACCTATACTATAAATTGGCAATTTGGAGATGTTGCTGCTTCAAATATGATACAGCAGCAACTGCTCAAAGGTTTATAATTTACATCAATGCTAATTTACCGTAGCCTGGTATATGTTAGCATTAAGCTAGCAGACTCTTCTAAGACAGATGAGGTTGGGTGGAACGTCTTGGCGCGTAAATCGAATTCCAATTTGACCAATTGTGTTTTGTTGTGCGTGTCAGGTTTACAGGATACGTCAACTGGGAGGCTTTTGGTTCTGTAATTGGGAGATGCCGCTAGCTGGATGAAAGTGTCCTGGTTCGTTGGGTTCTGTTTGAAACATACAGACTGAGGTCTTGGAGTACAACTGCAATTACGATATTTTGTTTTATGTTATCAATTGGTTATCAGATCCATATCGGTGTCATTTGATTGAATGAGGATTATGTTCTCTGTTTCATGAAGTGCACTATTATAGAATGCTCTTTCCTTTGTTAAAAATAACAAACACATATACGTTAAGTGGTGACTATTTGACATACCAGATGATAATACCTGTGTGAAAATGTGTTTTGCTGGGGTTTTTTTTGGTGTAAGTAAATTGGGACTCTTCCAAGATGACCTCATTTTTGTTTTTTACTCCAAGAGGGAACATCACTCTGATGCTGCACAGCATTTTGTGTGTGTGCGTGTGTGTGTGTGTGTATGTGTGTGTTCATGCGCTTGCGCGTGTGCACATGTGTGCGCACAGTACATGTGAATTATTTAGGGTTGAACTGCAGGACAAAGCAAAATGGAAATGTGGAGGGTGTTTCTCTTTTCACCCCAGGATGGCTCTCTAATGCACACCCGCACACACACGCACACACACACACATGCAAGAGTCATGTGACCACCCGCTCTGCTTTCCAGCAAAGTGAGAGCACCCCCAAAAAAATAAAAGAAAAAAATCTCTGGAGGTCAGACTGCGGTGAGGCTGTGATGGTGATGGAGGTCCCCGGAGGCAACCAGGTGCTCTTTTTGTCCCCTCGCGTGATTGGTTGCCAGGACAACCACATCTGCAAAGCGGTTGGTTGTCTTAGCAACATGTCCAATAGGTCATGGGTCAGTCGACATGTCAGTCATATTATTTCTTTGTTTTTTTTTTTTTTTTAGTTTTGACTCTGAAATAGTGACTGGCAGATGAATACATTTGGAATGATTTTTATCTGTATTTTTTTAAAATAAGATAATAGACAATTTAGGCAAGAGTTTTTATGCTGAGAATAAAAACCCTTGTGCAAGTTGAAGGAAAAATCAATATTGTTTGGCCTCCTTTTGTCTTTATAAGTTTATTTTCTATTTCATACTTATTTGAGTTATTTATTTATTCATGTTCAGTCCTGGCGTCCTCCCGCATCCTACTTTGGACGTGTTCCGCATATTCCGACCGGCCACGCGACGGGTCCAAATCGCTCCCAAAACGAAATGGCCGCCAAACGCGGGTGACGCCAGTCACCCTTGAATGTAAAAGCACTCAAAACGGACATGCCACGCGCACGCGCATAGTGATCATAAATGCATTCATAAGCGGTGAAGTCATCGCACGCGCGCTCCCAGAAGCCTTTGTTTCACTCACGCGCGCCGAGTCACGCATGCTCGCACTCCGCAATGACCTCATCCCCGAAATCATCCCATCACACACCCGCATGAAGACAAAGGGCTAATCCATTAGGACTCAACAACAGCTGGGACCCCCACCTTCGGGTTCCACTTGATTGACTTAAACACTCAATCGTCCATCACATGGCTCCAACTTGGATCGCAATGAAGTAATCCTAATCGCAAAAAATAAGATCATTCTTGTCATATGATTAAAAACAAGATGTTTGCTCAAGTGCTGAGCTTGTGGAGTTGATTTGCGACCACTTCGGATAATGTTTTGGCCCAGAGCTGTATTGCGGGGTTCCAGGCGTGGCGTCTTGAGACTTTTTTTGTGGGTCTACTCATGATAGATAAGCCTGCAAATTTTTGTTTCCTAAGTGGAGTCGGCTTCTCCGGCTGATCTGAGCAACTGGAAAAATGACCTTAGAATACACAGAAAAAAGCAAAACTTTTTGTTGAATTTATTCAATTTAATTTCTTTGGGTGATTGCACAAAATAAAATGGGGTAACGTGCCAAATCCATTTCATGTGTGTAAATAAAACAGACTTTGGGGGCTGGATTTTCAAATAAATCAAAGCCTGGAAATGACCTAAAGTGCGCCCCAAAATAGATGCTTTCAACAAAATGTCAGACTTCCTGTGTCTTTCAAGGCACTGGCTTCTTGTGACTTTTTTTGGGGGGGGTTTGGGGGGGGTCTCTCCACATGATCTGCATGTCTACCAAATGTCATGTTGCTAAGGGAAACCGGCTTCGGGAGCTCAATTTTCACAACGCCCTATAGTGAAGGTGACTGAAGCTTGTCGCTAATGTTCCTTTCCGAGCGGAGGAAGCATTAAGAACACTTTTAAATCACGCCATTGATGTGCTACTTTCACGCTCAATTAGCAAGACAGACAGAGTGTGCCTGTGTGTGTGTGTGTGAGTGAGTGTGCTTTAGTGAGTGCGCGCGCGCGTTTGTGTTTGCGTGTGTGCGTTTGCGCGTGCTGGTGACGACGCGTGCTTGCCCGTGCGTTTGTGCGCGCGCGTGTGTCTGCGTGTGCACGCGTGAGTTGGTGCGCGTGATAGCTTGTGCGCGCGCGTGCGTCACCCTCGTTGGACACCATGGAGACGACGCCAACCGAAACTGCAATTAAAAGTTGTTTTGCGTTCTCATCGATGTCTATTGTTTGAAACGGCTGCTCGAGGCAGAACCCGCCCCCCCCCCCCTTCCCTTGTCCCTCCCCCAAAGGGGCTGTCAGGGCTCCAGGAAATAAATAGTCATGGTTGGAAGCGGGGCAAAAAAAAACAGCATATGAAAGTTGTCGAAGGATTGTGAAAAGTGTCAACGTTACTCATGCAAAACGCAAAGCCGTAAAACACAACAAAGAAGTTATATTTGGGAGGACCCCCCCCCAAACAACATTCTTGACAGTATATATTAAAACAAAACTCTAAAAAAGTTTTTTAGTGTTTTTTTTCCAATTTATATTTATATTTTTTGGTTCCTGACTCTCCTAAATGTCTAATAGTGAGTGTGAAAGGCTATGAAGTTTTTTTTAGATTAAAATTTTTTTTTGAATTTTTAACTAAATAAAAGCTCATTTTTCAGTCTACATATATTTTAGATATTATTAAAAATTAACATATTTCCATGAAAGTGGGCTTTTTAAAAATATGTACATTATTTCAGAAAAAAATCCATATTTCAAAAGAAAAAAAGTTCTATATTTTTTGGGGGGGATCCTGAAAAGTTGTATGTATTTAGAAAAAAATGTTGGGGTTTTTTTGCAAAAAAATCATACTTGTGAGAAGAAAGTTCAACTCAACAAAAAGTTATACGTTTTCAAGGCAAAAATGTGACTTTTCCACGGAAAAAAAAAAAGATTGTTTTATTTTTTTCTTCCCAAGGAGGAAAGTAATCCTTTAACGACGCCGTGGAGACGCATTGCGATGTCACCAAACGCCAACCAAGATAACATTTTGAAAGATGCTAACGACGCGGCCATATTTCAACGGCACTCGTCCAATTAGCAGCTTTTAGACAACACGCTCCACACAATTCATCCTCACACCGACACGCAATCATTTCATTAGGCTTTTGGTTTATTTGTCTTTGAAGATTAGGCTTTGTTTTCGTTCTCAATTGCTCTGCAAAAGATGCCTTCGAGGATCTGCCGCTTTCTCTGGAAATTCAATACAAAGAGCATTTAGCATTTGCTGCGTGTGTGCGCGCGCATGCGTGTCTGTATGTGTGTGCGTGTGTGTCTGTATGTGTGTGTGTGTGTGTATGCGCGCGCATGCATGCTAGTTATTTGTCATGTCGCCCTGCGCCGCCAGGAAGACGATAGGCTCGCTGTCCAGACATCCTATTGAGACACACACACACACACACACACACACACACACACACACACACACACACAGAGTGAGAGTTTAATTAAGAGAAAGCTCAGCTGACGGAGGAACAGATGATTCTACCGCCGATTCCAATTCCTCCATCTCAGCCAATTACTCAAATGGCCTGGGACACACACACATACACACACCACACACACACACACACACACACACACACACACACACAGAATGAGCATAAGCCTGTTTAAGCAGTATTAAATTATGTTTCAAATTAAAAGCTTGTACCTGCCGTGTCCCCTTAGTCTCGGGCATGTGTGTGTATGCATGTGCACATGTACGTGTGTGTGTGTGTGTGTGTGTGAGATTATGCTGTTAATTAATTTTATGCCGTCATATTTATTAATCACAGACAGTGAAATGTTGAGTGTGTGTGTGTGTGTGTGTGTGTGTGTGTGTATGTATGCATAATCAAGATTGTGTGCGATAGTGTGCATGTCTTAATGTGTGTGAGTGAGTGTGTTTGTGAGGATATGAATGTGTGTGTTTGTGTCTGTTTGGGTGTGTGAAAGTGTGGATATGAGTAGAAAGTTACAAATTAAAGTTGTTGGGGTTTTTTTCCCCCCTGATGGATTTCAATGGGCGTGAATTACGGACAGATTTTCGCTATTCGTGGGCTCTCGCACTTCATGCCGGCTGGCTGATCAACGGTTTTGTGCCATCCTTGAATGGTACATATTTTTTGTGCGCAACAGCATTTTGCACTGGGATAAAAAAAAATGACTGGATGTGGTTATTTTGGGGTGATTGCAGGCAGGAGCGGTGTTATACGTGCACGGAGAAATGTATTAGGAAAAAAGAAATAGATTGAGAGCACGAATTTTGTCCATATATTTGGCATCCATCTGGTTCAGAAGTGCATGGTGCTGCATGCCCCCCCCCTACCCCCCTAGTAGCCAAATTGTGGACCCCTTCATCATTGAAGTTGCCCATTCCTGCTCTCAGTGTTTCTCTTGAACACGTACACACGTTATCATCAGCTTTAAGTCATTATGCTCTTCACGCACGCACACACACACACACACACACACACACACACACACACACACGCACACTTGAAGCCTCTTTTGCGTCTAATGAGCCATCAGTGCGCTCGCATCAATGGAGGAGGCGGAGCTTCAAAGAGCCTCTTTGACAGATGCCAAAAAGCGTTTTAATTAGGAGCCATTTGTGCACAAAAAGGAAAGGAAAACACTCACCAGCTGAAGGGGGAAATAAACACACACACTCACGCTGAGTCATGCTTGATGTGCTCCACACGTTTGAGGCCATTTTTATCGCCGAAGGGAACGTTTTTCATCGGGTAATACTGGGCTGAGCGATTGTGAAAAATAATCCAATTGGCTCTTTTTCCTGAATTTTTGCCATTGCGATGAAATACACGATTGGTTTTTTGTGTGTTTTTTTTTAAATGGCGGCCTTTGCTCTTTGAAATATAATATAATATAACAAATATGACACTTCAGTGGCCTAATGTGCCGGACAGCATTGTGTCGGCTTTGGCTTTGATGTCCATTCTGACATTTGCTGATGATTATGACATTTCATGTTGTATCGGTGAAGTGTGAAGTCCAAGATGCAGCGCATGGTGTGACTTCATCATCATCATCATCATCATCATCATCATCATCATGGTGGTTAATGATGTCATCGGTGTGCACTCAGACGTTTCCTGGAGGATCCACTTGACTCTGTTTGCTTTTTTTTTTTTGCACTGTCAAAAGCCTCTCGGAGAGCTGCCGGCTTGCATTTGTGATGAATTCTCACTCACACACTCGCGCGCACACACACTGTACATGAATTGTCTTTGTCTCGTTGGCGCTTGTTTGCTGAGAAAACAACGCAGTGTGTGTGTGTATTTTAATGATTGTCACTCAGCAGTAGACCTCTGCCAGGGCCCATTTTGCCTCGCTGTGCAAAGAGACTTTAGCCGCAAGTACCGATGTCAAATTTCAAAACGTGCCACCTGACTCACTCCATGACTGCCTAGCCGCTTAACTAACAAATGAGTAGTCTGATTAAGTTCCTCATGAACAAGCCCACTCACTCAGTCACTTCGCAACTGACAAACTAACTTCCACTAACTGCTATATTACTCGTTAGCAAACTAACATTAGTCAGGTCAAAGTAGCCGACTGACTAATTGACTTAGTAGCTAACTGGCTAAGTTACCAAATAACTGACTGACTGGCTGAAGAACTAATAAACTAGCAAGCTAACTACCTTGTTACTAACCAACTAACAAACTAATGGTACTGCTACTAGCGCACTGAGTGTCTAAGTAACAACCAAACTAACTTACGAAATGACTGACTGGCTCATGAACAAACAAACTGGGAGCCTCACGATCTAACCTACTAAAGTACAAACTAACGTTCTCACTAAGTCACCCACCAAGTCATCTACTGTGATATCTCAGTGACTGGCTAGCTTAACCTAAAGTACTGGCTATCTGACATGCTAATGTATTAGTGGCCATACTAAGTGAAATATAAACTCTCGCCTTGCGTCTCCACTCTTGGTAATAACGCTCACTTCCGACTGTCAGAGAGCTATGGATTACACAACATGCTAATTATTGAATTTGTAACACTGCAGTGTATCATACAGAGAGCCATTCGTAATATTTTGGCCAGCTCGTGCCTGTAAATAGGGCTCCAATATATTAAAAAGATTGAATCATACATTTAATATTTAAGATATATGAAACCGTTACACATGCACAATGTCATTGTCAAGGTAACACAACGTGATGGAGATTATTTTTGCATGCCCATGTGTGTTTTATCTAATGTGACCTTTCTCCATATGTTGTGTGTGTGTGTGTGAGCAGTCCTCGACGTCAAGCAAGGAAGCTGATGATGTTGACACTCAACATGACTTCCCTCTCTTGCACATGCATACATTTATACTCTCTCATGAAGCCCCTTTCACACAGCTCGTTAAAGACCGCATTTCACACCTTTTCGCCGCATCGCTGTACTCGGTTAAACGACGATATGGCAGGGATCAAGTCAATTTGGCAATTTTCCACCTATATGGTTGACTGCGTCTGGGGAACTTTAACACCGGACATTCGCTTTTCCTGCCCCGTTGTGTCGAAAGCAGTCGTCACTGATCAAGAACTATTTGTTCCACCAGATAATGTGGCAGTGTGAAAAGCGTGCCCTGTGTGAAAAATGAAAGATAAGGTTTCAGTTAGGCCTCTGATATAGCCGCGGATACAGATTGTTTTGTTTTTCTTTCTCAAAGCACGTAGTAATGATATGATTAAATAGAATGTCAATAATTAAACAGTGGTGTCATGATAATTCAGTGGGCATTGTGCTGCTCCGTTTAGCTTGTGCACTTTGGCCACCCGGGGGCGGTATAGTAAAATTCAGTCACGCAGACACACAAAGAAGACTATTTACGCAACCACTGTGTGTGATTGCGGTTTCCTACTGTGTTAGCATTAAGGTAGCAGTTTTGAATGCAAAGCGATGTCAAGTACGTCATGCTCGTTACGGTTGTGTTTATTTTTTTTAACTCCCCAGACCATTGGGGGGGCACTCGTGCCACATTAACACGTTTCCTATCTCCTTTGTCCTTCAGACATGTCTGGAGTTGGAGCGTTACCTCCAGACGGAGCCCAGAAGACTGTCGGAGCTCCTGGACGAGGACCTGGACCGTCTCCTGGCGCCCGCCCTCACTCAGGGCGGCGACAGCGATGAGGAGCTCATTGACCCCCTACTAGCCGGTTTCCCGGCACAGCCCAGTCCACTCCCCAAAGTTCACGCCAAACTCCTCCAGACTCTGACGGACAGCAAGGATCAGGTCCTGGCGTCGGGTGTCAGCGCTGCCCAGCTGAGTGCCGCCGTCACATCTCTAACGCCGCCCTCGTCCCCCGAGTTGGGGCGCCACCTGGGAAAACAGGCGGGCGGCGCGCTCACGCTCAAGCTGGTGGCCAAGAAAGTGGGCCTGGGGGCAGCTAAACTAGTGGCGGCCCGGGCACTGACGTCTCTCCCGCCGTCCCAGCCCCCAGGCCCAACAGGGGGGTCGCTCAGTGACGGGGAGCAGGGCGGAGGGCCCGGCCTGGCGGGGGACTCGGCGGAGAACAAGAAGAGAATACACAGGTGTCAGTTTAACGGCTGCCGCAAGGTTTACACCAAGAGCTCGCACCTCAAGGCGCACCAGAGGACGCACACAGGTAACACGAATACGACACACATGTTTACAACATGACACGGGCTTATAACGTGTTCCATAATACTATAATTGCTGTAACGTGATAGTTAACTTGTGGCCCTGGTTCTATAATGTGATTTGTCAGTATGGTTGTGTGACACGATTCTACGATGCACTCTGAAAACTGCTGGGTCACAAATAACCCAAGGAGGCTAACCCAGCGTTGGGTCCAAAAGGACAGAATCAATGCGAAATCTTTTCTCGTCAACTTTAGTTCACAAAACTGTCCAAAATGGCCTCTAACACGGTTTGTATAAATAAAATAGAGGACTGAGAGTAAAGCCCTGTGGTACACCACAATATTATCTACGTACATTAAACTGTAATACACTCAAGACTACACGACTTAACATTGAATGCTACACTATACTGTGCTATACTGTACGTAAGTAAAAAAAAGATATGATTTGTGATCTATGTGGATCCTTAACACATGCACGCTCATTGTTTGTGAATTAGTGTATGTGCAGGGCCGCAGGTGTCACACACCCGTCTGCTCGAATCCCCCCACCCTACTTTTTTTTTTTTTTGAAGTGTACAGACACATACGCACTTACATACATGCTGAGGGAGGCGGGCCCGGGCTTGACGCCGCGGCAACCATGATGCCAGCCAATTATTGCACGACGAGGCAAGGATGCGTGATGGAGAAGTCACCTAGCAACTGAGAGAACGTGTGTGTGAGTGTGTGTGTGTGCGCGTGCGCGATTGAGTGTGTTTGTGGCGGGTGGGAAGGTGTAGGAGGGGGTGAGAGAAAGCGCGAGGGAGCTTGACAGACACGAACAATCCGGCAGCCAATTAGGGAGGAGAGCGATGCAGTTGCCTAGCAACCAACGTCAAGCAAGAGGAGGAGGGGGCGCATTGAGGGGGATGGGGTGCTGTATTGAATAGGCATATACCGTCATATTTATTGAATCAATGGACATTTATCAATATTTGCCCTGTGCCAAGGTCCATGTGTTCTAGCGGTTAGCATGTTAGCGCTTATGATAGAGTATGATTTTATTGTCTTTTTATTTTTTTATTGCAAATCCTTTTTTTCACCCAGGTAAAAGTTATCTCATCAGGGTCAAACAGTGGCCATCACAAAATCTTAACATACAGGCAGTGTTTCAAGTCACATTTGAGCAATATTGCAAATGTCAAAAAAAAAGGATTGCTGGATTGTGACGTTGATTTATGATGCTCATTGCAAACCTCCCAAAAAAGGGGCAGATTAAGCTAATTAAACGCCTAATTAAACCGCTAATTAATGTGCTAATGAAAACACTCTACGCGTGTAATGGGAGGAGAGGATACCGCCCACCCACATGCAACACACACACACACACACACACACACACACACACACACACGCCGTAGCATCATGGTGGATTAGTGGCGCCAGTGCTGTGCGGGATTATCCGCTAACAAAAGTGTGAGCGCCACCAGGACCTGCAGGCGCCGGTTGAGTGTCAGGCCACTGCCACCGAGATCATATGATGTCAGTACATGACTATTAAATGCCACAACAATACTGGTTTAGACAGTCAATTATTTGATTGGATACCAGGACAGTGCGGGCATTCTGTCGATTTTGAATGTGTGTCCATCAATGTGAGTTCAAGTGTGTGTGTTGGCATGGGTTTGTATGTGAGCAAATGTGTATGGCTGTACAGGAAACATGAGTGCGATGTATGCGTTTGGCTGTGTGTGGCATCTGTTGTGTGTCCACTGTCGTATTTCGTCCCATTAGGACTTGTTCAGACCCGCAGTTAGGACCGCCACATGCGACGCACAGTAGCAGTGTGCGGGTTGCACAAAGTCACTTCATTAGGTACACGAGCGAATGACATTTCCACGTTCATTTTTGATTGACAGAGTCAACAATGTGTTCATGATGGTGGCCTGGGAACTGTACCTAATATTTTGACCCTGTGTCAAACACACACACGCACGCACGGACGCACAGGAGCCGAGAACAGAACGACATCTCAGAGGGAGGAAATTTCATTTACATGGCAGAAAACGCTGCGTGTGCGTCTGTGTGTGTGTGCGTGTGTGTGTGTGTGTGTGTGATTTGTAATGAACACCGTGCACCAGTACAGACTTAATTCCCTGCACATTTATGACTGTTTATTGTGTTAAACTGGCTTGGCGTGAGATGTCATGATGACCCCCTCTTTTGTGTGTGTGTGTTATAGGCGAGAAGCCATACAAGTGCTCGTGGGAAGGTTGCGAGTGGCGCTTTGCTCGCAGTGACGAACTGACGCGACACTACCGCAAACACACCGGCGCAAAGCCCTTCAAGTGCAACCACTGCGACAGGTAAGTACATGCGCGCACACACACACACACACACACACATGTTAATAATGCCTAATCAGGCCGGGGCCCCTTGAGGTGAGGAGGAGGATGTGTAAGAGGACACAAAGAAGAGTGAAGATGAAGAGGGTTTGAGTGAGAGGGGCTCTCAGTGTAACCAGCTGGACCCCCAAAACTGACACACACTAACCGCATGGCCATCTGTCCACACGCACACACTTAAGTCACATGTGTGTCTTCCTTGTGCGGCCTTTGCTGAAGTTGCAAAACCCATGAAATTGACAGATCGATGGATGAATTGATGGACAGATGCATTGATGGCTGGATGTACAGATCAGTGTTTCCCAACTTCTGTTGAGCCAAGATGACAATTTAAAAAAAAAAATTTGGGCAAATTAAGCAACATTTAATAATTTTCCAGCCGGACCTCTTCAGTCATGCATACTTTTGGGCCACGCCAAATAGATGGATGGATAGACAGACAAATAGCTTGACAGATATGTAAATGCATGCGCAGATGGCTGGATGGCTGAACAGATGGATGGATGGATTGACAGACAGTGGGATGGATGGAAGAATGAATCTGTAAATGGCTGCCGGATGAGTGGATGAGTTGACGGATGGATGGCTAAATCTATGGATGAGTAAGTGACAAATTGATGGAACAATGGACGGATGGCTACATACTGTAGATGTAATGATGGATGTACTATCGATAAAATGATGGGTTGATAGATGCCTACATTGATATGATTGAATAGATGGACGCATGGATGGATGCGTGTATGGATGGATGGCATGTCAAGATGGATTGAGGGATAGATGTTGGATGCATAGAGTAGTCGACGGTTGGATCATTGGACAAAATGATGGATGGATGGATGGATACATAAATAGATAGAGAGTGATTGTACTGAATATTGAAGCCGTGTCCTTGTGTGTGCAGGTGTTTCTCCAGGTCCGACCATCTGGCGCTGCACATGAAGCGCCATGTCTGAAGGGGGCGCTGCCGCGGAGCAGGACAGAAGAACAAGAAGGAGGCAGAAGCCCACATGGCATCTGGAGCAGGAGGAAGAGGAGGAAGAGGAGGAGGAGTAGTTAGATTGTCGGTTTTCATTCACTTACTCACACTCACTGTTTTTTACGCGCCGTCTTCGAACGCATCACGGCGGTTTAGCTTCTGGACTTTTTGTAGAAAAAGTCGTCACATGCTCGTCTTTGTACAATCAAACATTTTTGGGGGATATATATTTTTCTTTTTTTGCTGCGAAGAACGCCATGCAGCCGAAAGAAAACAACACAATCTGACATCCCAGAGACCCACCGCCATCTTGCTCTCTCCTCTGCCGCCAACGGCGCCCGCAACGGACCCTACGGGTGACCTCTCGGAAAAAAAATGCGCAGCGACACTTTGATTTTTTCCAACTGGGAGAACCGCAACGACGCTTCTTCTTGATGACAATTGAGACACTTTTTGCTCTTTTTCTCATTTGGAGAAAAATGTCTTTGAATTTAACAGAATGTGAGAGGACTCGGTCAATCAATGGAACAGGAACAGGATGTACTTTTTCAAAACTTCCTTTGTGCCGCAGGATGTGCGCGGTCAAAAGGGACGCCACTAACTAGCGGGTCAGTTTGCCGCTAAGTAAACGGCTAAATTAGCCGTTTAGTAAACCGCTAAGTTAACTGGTAAGTTAGCCGCTAAGTCAGCCACTCACTTAGCTGCTTACTAAGCTGCTAACTTGGTATCCAATGACTGCACTTTTGTTTCCTAATGTTCAAATTCTGCTTTTTCTTTTGTAATGCTAACGGTAGAAAAAAAAAAGACAAAAAAATAGAGGAAAACCACTCAAAACACAAAAGAACACACACAAACATGAAAATGACTTTTCACACGTCACTATTTAGCATTTTTTTTTCTGATGACAAATGATTCTTCTTCTGGTTTCCATGGCAACATTTTCTTGATCCACTTCTGTCATGCTTTTTCTCTTTGGAAACATTAACCATGGACACTCAAACATGGACACTGGAAAATCACGCCTCCCAAATCCTCCCTCCACGGCACTGCCAACGGCATAAAAACACGGAGGGGGGTCCGCAGTGCAGCTTGGAACAATCAATACCAAAAACCTCTAACGTGGATTCACCATTTTGTGGCAGCTCCACCGCGTTTTTCGTACAAGAGGAAAGGGGGTACGATGTAAGCGTTCACCACCATTATTAGCCCCTTTCAGGCTGCCTGCCAAAGCCATTTTTACACAGATTGCTGTTCTGTGTGAAGGTCAACTCACTAATTTACTGGATTTTTGAGGTAGACTCAGAGGCGGGACTATGGCTGTGTGAAAGGGGGTGGTGGAATTTTTACCGACTTTTGCAGGCTTGTTGCGTTGAAAGCAAATGCCCGACAGTTATACTTGGTTAGTTTCTGCATGGAAGTCTTCAACCTCTCAAAATGGCCGATTTTTCTGCAAACAGTCTGCGTGAAAGGGGCTGCCGTTTCCAAAACTGCATCCGCAATAGCGCTTGTAATGAGACGTACAATCACGGAGGGACGCTATTAGCACATTTCAAAGCACGAACGTATGAGTGTGTCTGCGTGAAACTTTGTTTAAATATATTTTGGTCAGGACAAAACTCATAGAATTAGTTTGGTTTCCTCCACGCTTCTGCCTCTTTTAACCTGCTTGGTTTGTTTGTCTGAATCCCAACCTAGCTCCCGATTAGCGAGCAGTTAATAAGGCTCCTTCGGGTCTGCAGGGACGGTATATGAGAAAAAAACTAGGAATGGAAGGTGCTCCAGAAGTCCGAACCTGACGGACTCCATTAGCGGTGAGCTAATAAAGATCAGATTAGCATGAACGGCCGCTACATGCTAATAACAGCCTTCTAGTGTAAGATAATGTGGCTTTTATAGCCGAGTTAGCTTGAGGTTTAGCTTTAGTGTAGTAAAGTCATGTTACCGAAGCGCTAGCAGCTACTAGATGGAGGCTAGCTTAGCATCAGCAGCGATCTTCTTCGGGTTAAATTTAGTTTAGGGTTAGGATTGCTGAGCCCAAATGATTCCAAAGAGAGACTCACCAGCCGTTCATGGGGCAGGACTGGCTGAAGTAGGCGGTGTCATTTCACCAGTCGCCAGCTGTGTCTGTTAGCTTTTGTAAATAGCGTGACTTCCTTAACCGCTTCTTGCTTTAGTTCTCGCCAACGTTGCACTATGTGATCACAATTCTTGCACTGCTAGCTCGCTAGCCAGCTAGCTTAGTCTCGTCGCACTTGTCGCACATCCGCCACGCCACCAGGAAAACAACACGTCACATATCCGACACATGTCAGTCAAAAGCCGTGACCCTCAGTCACGTGACTCTCTTGGCGTCGCTGCTATGACATGACTCACTAGCATCATTAGCGTGTGTTTGTTTAGCACCTTTTTCAAACCCAAACACAGCAAGAAAACTTTTCTTTTAAACTGAATTCTGTCACCAAATGTGATGAAAATTCCCCCAAAGGTCACTGGAAACATCACAAGTTGAAAAAAAATGTTGATTTAATTCTTAATATTTCCACTTTAACATTTTTGTCTCTGTAATTTTGGGCGGAACATTCTGACACAAAGAAAAAGCAACTCAATGGCACAAAGCGGTACTGCAACAGAGCTAGCTTGTTCAAGGCATTCAGATGACTTTTTAAAACGGCTTATGATCATGTTTGAACAAGAAGAAATGTGGCAAATTTAGTGAAAATACTCCAATCGAACCAAGTTGCAGGCTCTTAGCTGTGGTCACTGAGTCTCAAAGCATAGACTTGTCACTTAGCGTGTTTGTTTAGCACATTTTTACACCCGAAATACACTACAAATTTTTTTCAACGAATTTTGCAAAAAAGTCACTCCCAAAAAATCATGTGTCGAAAAATTGTATTTTCCGAACTTTTTTTTTTATTTGACTATTTTTAAACATTGGCGCAATATTTTTGGGCATGAAATCCTGACAAAAATGATGACATACACTGGAATTACTAAATGTCACCCCCAAAGAGGCAAAGTGGTACTGCAACAGAATGCTTGTTTGGAGACCAATTCACACCACATTAAACGTGACATTTTTCAGGAAAAAAAAAAAACAGACTCCGATCAAATCAACTTTATTTGTGGTCCCATTGCCGACACCTTTTTGCTGTACAAAGTGTTGAAATGATATGATTTGTATGATACGACATTATGTTGTTTATTGACGAGGGAGAGTTTATTTTTGTTACTGGATGTGTTTGATAATTGTTTTTTCTAAATTGGTATTGTATCATATCTATGCAACGAGTGTCCAGTGGAGCCTTTTTATTTAAGAATGTACAAATATGTGTAATAAATGGTAGAATCTCAACTCTCGCGTTTGTGTGCTCATTCTGAAGTGAACCGCCAAGGATCCACTAGGTGTCACTGTGGCTGTTAAGAGCACATGGTTGAGTGTCCACCCAAACAGGAAGTGACATCCCTCTACCAAAAACCACCCTTCTTCCTGAAGATGTTTGCAGTTTGCCAAAAGTTCAGAAGACATTTGCAAGGTAAGCATGTCCCCCAGCTGTCATTTAACTTTACTGAACAACAATATGCCATATGATAGCCTGATTATTTAGGGTAGGGTTTCAAGGCAGATGTGAGTTCGAAGCCATTTTTAGGGTTTCCAACAAGGGTTAGGGTTACAAAGTAGGCTTTCAATTATGGTTTTTTAAAATTAGGGTTGCGGGGTGTTTTAAAGTAGGTTTTTAATGTAGGGTTAGGCTGTTGAACTGAGGTTTGAAAGCCTGGGTTCGGGTTTCAAAGAAGATGAATGATTTTGAAAAAAAATCATCCCATTATGATAGTTTTTTCCTCGATATTGCGATGGCGATTTCATATGCAAATTTTTTTCGAGGTGTTCTTTCCATGTGTTTTTTTTTTTAACAAACGTAAGTGATAAATGTTACAATAAGCCATCTCAATTTGAGGTGTTACTTTCTAAACATTTTTGACTTGCAGTCTTTAGGGTTAGGTTCGCTATGGTTCGGGTTTCAAAGTCATGTTCAACAAGCAAGTGCCTGCTTTCCCAGCATGCACTGCACCCAATTAACGCTCCTGATCACATTAGCATTCTTCCGCTGTGTGTCCAGCAGGTGGCTGTTGGGAAATCGGCCAGCGGAGGCGACCAATTAAAAGTCAGCCGGCAGGTGGAGGCGGCCAATTAAAAGTCAAACATTCCGGATGGCCTCCAGCGTGACCTTGAGCGTCAACCGAGCAACGCGACTCACATGAGGTAATCACGCTACGTATGGGAGATCATATCAGCCACATGGTCAGTTACCCACAACGCACTGCGACTCTGCTCATACCTTTCAAATGTTGATTTGAGCAGCAGGAATGTTGGTTCACTCCCAAAATACTAAGTATGTGATTTTTAGTTTTTTAATTAATTCTTTTGTTGTTGTTAATTGTATTGCATCCTAGCTGGACTGATTTGAATAGGATCAAATTATAAGTGAATTGAATCGTACTGCCGCGCTTCAGTGACTCGCATCACACCAAAACTGGAGTGAAGGTCGAGTCACATTATTTCTGAATTGAAATGACTCGTATCGTAAGTGGAGTGAATCATATTACAATTGGATTGAATCGTGTGGTATTGTATCTTCTCATAATTGTCGTGATTCATAATTTATCGTGCGCTAAGGCCGCTAACGTGGTGCCACGTGAACGCTCTCTGCTCTGAATGTGCGCTAACAAAAATGTTTTGTTTACGCCGTGGAGGACGACTCCTCCTCAGCGTCTGTCTCGTTAATGCTAATTGGGTGTCTCGCTCGTTAGAGAGGTAGAGGCTAATGAGCTGGAACTTTTTGATTTGGGCCGAGTTGGAGTGCCACCATGCCACGTGTCAAATTAGGGAGTTGCGTTTGTCTCAATGTGGATCGCCTGCAAGGGGGGTTGAGGGGGCGGGGTCATGATGGAGGGTGTGGGGAGGAGGGCCTCATTCCTCATTTGTTGTGATGGCTTGTTGCCCCGGAAACAGCCTCTCCAAAGGATAAACCCTCCACGGGATGCCCTTGACTACACGTTTGTGCCAGAGTTGAATGAAACAAAATCTGATGAAATGTTTTCCTCGACTTCACATCACAACAATTCATTAGATTTATTATTTCATTAATGAATGACCACCAGAAGTTGAATTCTGGCCCAATTTGTCTTGATTCATAGATTTGAATAAAAATGATGTATTTGGGAACAAAAGTGTAAGATTTGTGAATTAAAAAAAAAAACAATCCAGTGGCTATTTGCAAAATGGTCCATTTTGGAAAAATGGGTTTTCTCAAAAATTGTCTTTTGTCATAAAATAAGGAAAATTTGCTAATATATAATAAATAATAAAATTGTCAATTAAAACTTGGTCAGAATGTCCTCTAGGATCAATTAATTCTAATATTTGGGCATTGAATTGTGAAAAGTTGTCACAAAAAGTTGTATTTTGGCCCCCCAAATTGTTATAGTTTGCCCTCAAAACATAGTATATTTTCCCCAAAAAAAATCAATGGTTGATCAACAAAAAGTTACATTTTGGCTCAGAGATGTAAAGTTACTTCAATCAAATCAAGCAGCATTTTGGAATCAGGAGGGAAGTTTACAGCGATGGAGAGACATGAAGTTGTAGGCAGCAAGACAGGAGGTGAGGAGGCGGCCAACGCGTGTGTGTGTGTGTGTGTGTGTGTGTGTGTGTGTGTGAGCTTGCGTGCGTGTGTGTGTTGTGGAGGCGGACACAGGTTGTGAGTTCCAGTTTGGGGGAAAAAAAATCTCCAGCACACATCCTCTCGACTAAAAAAAATCCTCATTTATGGATCGTGATCTCACTGAGGAGGCGTAATGTGCATGTGTGTGCGTATTCCAGTAAGATGATGTCATCTCTGAATAAAATATGTTACAGCAGAGCATGCCATGATGTCATCACCTGAGAGGAAATAGAACACACATGGTCTCACAAATGCACACTCATACACACACACACTTTATAAATGATGATGCTGGTGATAAAAATAATAAAATATGTTGTACTTTATTAGAATTACACGCCAAAAAATCCAAATTAAAAGTACAGTAATTAAAAATTCATCTGCCTTTCACCTGCAGCCTCGTGTGTGTGTGTGTGTGGTGTGTGTGCTCATAAAATGTTGATGCTCTTTGTGAGCTAATGGATGCTAATTAGCGCTCTGTCGCTAATGGTCACTGACTGCTTCTTTTTCTTCTTCACTATCGATTTCTCGAGAGTTTGGGCTCAAAAGTGTCCATAAAAGCTTAGACCTGTCCTCATCAGACCTCAAAGGATCAAATCGTAGTGCACTTTGCATTTTATTTGGCTTTTTGCGACACTTTTTATGAACAGGTAAAAGTAGGCGGACACATACAAAGCACAAAACACTGCAGTGGTGTCCAAATGCTTTTGACCAGTAGATGATGCAAAAGACGTTGATATAGATCCTGTGCAACTGTTTGATGCTACGTTAGCTTCTCGTGCTAAATCAACAGGTCTATTTCGACTTTTGGTCTTCTGATTCTATATTTTGATCCTGTGAGAATCAGCTGACGTATCACTTTTTGGTGAACAAATGGTTTTAATTAAGATCTTGATGCTACATTTGCTTCTCATGCTAGCTGCCAACCGATTAGCCATCAACTGGCTCGTTGCCACATGCAGAAAGTTAGAGCTAAGTAAAGGCGCGTTCCCACGTTGCAATGTGTGGCATATGTTTTGTGGCATGCCACACATTGCAACGTGTGAACCCCGAAGTTGGACAGACTTTTGTGGCATGCAACGTGCTGGATGCGTGTTGCATGAAATAGGACTTGCTCTATTTTCTTGCAACGTGTTGCATGAACCCGACCAATCAGAACGCGTTGGGCTATCACGTGACAAAAACATTGCGTCGTAAACACGGAACGCGGGAAGTATAATGGCGTTGAAACAGAAAAAAAAAAAAAATCGAGCTCTCCCGGGGCGACACCGAAAGGTTTATTAATTATTACCATTTGCATGATTGCTTGTGGAACGTCGGGAGCCAGTTCTACTCAAGGAGGGAACACCGACAAGCTGCCTACACTAGCATATCGGAGTTGATGGGCGATTGCATGACAGGTATGGATGGCGATCGAGGCAGCGTCTTCGATTATTATGTCGACAATAATGTCATAATTACTTATTGTCGAATATTGTAGGGTGGTTGGAGTGAGAAAGATTACCAAATGTAATTTATTCGGCGACTATTTTGCCAAAATAATCACATTCATCTTTTTGTCATTCGAGAAAAGTTGACACCCTACAATCAGTGGGCCTCCCCATGGATGGGCACACGGGTATTACTTCAGTCCTTCTTGGTAAAAATTAACAATAATAACAATAACGGAAACAAGTAAATGTATATTATCGGGGTCCTCGGCCGCCAACTCCTGCATCAGAGCGTTGTAAGCGCCGAGTTCTTTCCGTCTCCCGATCCACGGTCGTACCCAAAACGACCGTTTGGGTTTTGGCTCCTCTAGCTCGGCTAGTAGACCGATAGCTGCCAGTTCGAGGAGATCGTCGTCGCTGTCGTATTGACAATTAGCCGCCATAGTCGCAGAACGAAATAACGTAAATAATGACATTCGAAACTTGACTTGATAGGACTCCAAGTCAGCAGTAAAAAAAAAAAATTTTAAGATGTGCTGTGACTGTTCAATGCTGTGTTTGTTTCTCATGCTAGCTGCTCTCTCGCCGTCAGCTGACCAGCTGCCAGACACAGAAGGCTACACATTCTTAGCTTGGCATGTTCAGGCACTCGGTTGGCAGATTTTTTTTTGAATTACCTCAAGATATTCCTTGACTTCCTTACTTTGCCTCAGGTTCTCATACTAGCTCGTATCTAGCTAGCCATCAACTGGGGAGCTTGTCATATGCAGAAAATGAATTTTGGTTTTTGAGTAGTTCGACGCTCATGCTAGCTAACCAGCTGTCGTCTGGCAAGCTGCCACATATAGAAAGCAAGTGTCACGTAAGCGAGCACGTTCTAAGCTTGGCGTGACGGGTCCCTAAGTCGACAGCTTTTTGTAATCAAATGACTGATTTAGATGTTGTGTGACTGTTGTGTTGCGAATCCTGCCTGGAGAAGGTAAACAAGAGCTTGGCAATAATGTCGGGAGGCTCATTGCAGCGTCTTCCTTGATGGCCATTGTGCTTCTTAAAGAAAGAAAACAAGCCTTGGGGGAGTGTGTTCCATGACAACGTTTTGATCCTTTTTGTGTGCGTAAACGACGGCAGGTTGTCGTGGTGATGAAAGTGTTCCGACACCCTTTCATACGCTCCCAAATATGCTTTTCATGAGACGAGAACCCGCGTCCGACTTTGCTTGACGTCCTCACTGACATGTGTTTTAAATATATATATTTTTTTATGGCTTTCATCCTTTCATTTGCTTTTTAGTTTCACTTTTTTTCCAGATTTCCAGGCAGAGAGCGCTGTGTCCTGCCAGCATCATTACAGCAATGAAATGATTTTTTTTGTCTTGTGTGCGTGTGTGTGTGTGTGTGTGTGTAATGACTGTCATTGTCATTTTCTTTCTAACTGAATGAGAGACCAAAGCAGCAGTGTCCATGATTACCTCTATCGCAAACAACATCAAAGCCTACGACAAGCTGTTTGAGCATTTTATTCCATATCCTTGATTCAGTTTAGGTACTAGTACGTTTGTACTAGTATGCTCTTAGAACACAGTATACTATCGAGGACAAAATGACGGAAGAGCTGGATATGAAGGATATTGGGGGAAAATATTTTTTACCTGTTTAGTAATAATTTGTCACTCTTCCCAAAAAATGGCACCAAAATGGCCGACCTACTTTACTGATTACTTGATTTTAAAAGTGACTATTGATTAGATTGGGTTAGATTACAAAATAATTTATCGGTTGAAGTCAGCAGCTGCACCCCCTCAACATAAAAATGACAACCGGTTTTGCCACTACTTTATTGGAAGTTGATAACATAAGTTCTTGTTTGATTTTCGTGCGCGCTGCCAGGGTGGACCCACGTGCGGGATTCCGAGTCAATTGGACGCAGAAGGAGAAAAAGCAGAAGAGCGCCAAGGGATTTGATGGAAGCTTGTATGAAGTCAACAAGTGCGATGCTTGTAAACACGCTAAATCCATTAAGTTCACGGTCAGTGCTTGATGGACATGCTACAAGCTAACAACGCTAACACTCACGGCAATATTTCTTGCTTAAAAAATAAAAACAACACCCAACTTGAGAGGTTTTCATGAAAAACAAGTTTGAGTGACATCAATCAATGCGTGTTTCAGACTTGGGAACTTTTGGACTTCCAAGGGAATCTTAACATTTTCAGCTATGTCGTTTCTGCTTTTCGGTGTGGTTTTAGTTCAAAGGTGGTGTTTCTTTTCGGGGGAAAGAAAGTTAGGCGATATATCTGGCACCAGTGCGTTCGATTTACACGAAATCCGGTTCACGTGTTCATCATAATGAGACGCATGAAAATCAAATAAGAACCCATGCAATGAGAGTCAGCCATTTTGATTGTTCTGGACTTCAAGGTAATGAAATTGACACAGAAGCTCTGCCATGAAAGGAACAACTGGTCAGCCATTTTGTTTTAGAGCTGCTATTTGATGCAATCACTCATATCGAAAAAGGCCAGATATCTACGCCTAGAGATTTTTTTTTTCAGTGCATTTATAATGGCCATCAATTAAACGCATATATTCACTATTCACGGGCCAACCCAATCGTTGTCCCCTGCGAATAGTGGGGGTCCAATGTTTGTAATATATAATAGATGACATTTAGGAAGTCACTTGCCTAATACTGTGCCTCCACCTCCTCCTCCTGGGCAATTGGCCACAGTCAGGGACTTGCCCCCCCCTTCCTACACCCGGTACGACAATCGCTGGTGCCTCGCGAGGTTCACACCCAGCGCGGGCCCCGGAAGGGCCCTCGCCTGATTATTGTTTAAGGAGGGTTGTGGGGCGGATAGTCCCACTCCCCTCCGAGGCGAGCGCTGGGCGCTTCACCTTCCGGTGAGACCCCACCTCCTTCCCCGCCGGCTGCTGGGCATTTAGCCGCGTCTGGGGCCCAAGAGCCCCGGCGTTCCCCCCCTCGTGCCTCTCGGAGGCATCCCACCACGTGAGGGGCCTAATACTGTTTGTCCTCATCACATCCTCATCCTCCTCATCCTCTTTGCTGGTGTGTCTCCCCTCGTCTCCTTCCTCGGCGGTGGATTCAAGGTGACAAGTTCACGTCGTCTTCTAGGGAGGGCTCCTCTGCTGACCTACTTTGACACACACACACAGACGCACGAACATACACACAGGCTCACAGTCCCAACGGTATCGACAGTGCGTTTGTTTGCATCTCGCCCTGTTGTTTGAGCTTTGGTAGCAGTGACGAAAATATCAGAAGTATGATTGTCATGTTGTCGTTATAGCATGTGGTGTGTAAAATGTAACATAAAAATGAGAAAACACCCCCAAAAATATGAATACCTTCTGGACAATTTTTTTTTTCTCCTTAGCTCAATGTACATTGTGTCGCTCCTTCTGGTGTACCCACCTTGACCACGTGGAGGAAGTATAATACAGAGATATGGATATCCGAGGAGCCAATGAAAACCTCTCGGTAAGCTGCAGTAATACATGGAGTCGTCACTCTTCACAGAGGATAAATAATATATAGTAATCCACATTTTTATAGCATTTATGGCGCTGCATTTGAAGGTCTTCAAACTCAATTTTAACACATTTAAATACATGTAATATATTGAGAGGGATCAAACGCAATGGAGAACACAAAATTATTGTACCAATACATACATCAATAACCACGACCAAAGATATACATTATAAAATAAACTTCCAGCCCTTGCTGAATGCATCTGATGTTCACTCATTTTCAACAATAACTAGGCTGCGCTGAAATACTTCCTGTTTGTTTCTTTTGAATTTACACAAACTCAACAAGTGGGCCACCAGCTAGTGGTTGAGAGTGGAACTACAACAAGTGTAAACACATTTTTTTTTTAAAATTATTAACTGTCCAATAAAAATCCGCAAAATAGCCGGACCGCAAACCCGGTACCTGTTAGCTCGTGTAAAGCATTTTGCTTTGTCTGTTAGCATTAAGCTGAACGGACTAAGCTATATGGTTGTTGACATAACATTACCTGTTGGCATTTATAGTATAGTAGTGTGTTTCTGCTTGGAGGGAGTTGGTAGGGGAGGGTGGTTAAGGGTGGTGGTGGTGGTGGGGGGTTCGCCGCGGTGCCCGAGGGATGAGGCCGATGGGCCGGGTCTGGATGGTGGATGTGGGCGGAACCAGAGTCGCAGCGAGACGCGCTGACCTGGAAGGCGAACGTTAGACTAACAGCGCTGAATGATTCATGCGACACAATGTCGGCCGCAGCGACACCTTCATCTTTATTTGATGGACGGGCGGCGCAGCAAAGCATGCTGGGAAAAGCACACTCGCAATGAGGATTTTACTGGCAGACTACTGAAAGGAGGAGAGATTTGTTTCCAGTTAAAATCAGGCATCAGGAACGTGATGAGAGACGAGACGCGTTGAATCGACAGCCGCGTCATCTTCGCATGAAACAGGCTTTGAGTAAGGGTTGGGGTATCAAAGTCAGGTTTCAAGCCAGGGTTAGGGTTTCAGCTAAGGCTTAGAGCTGTTAAAACAAGGATTGGTGGTTGAAAGTAGGGTTTCAATCAGGTTTAATGTTTTTGTTTAGGATTTCCAATCAGGACTCTGGGTGTCAGTTTCAAGACCAGTTTAAGGTTTTAAAGTAGGGTTTCAAGTCTGAAAGTGGAGTAAAATTAGGGTTTCGGGCCAGGTTGAGGATTTGAGTAGGGTATCAAATCTGGTTTCAAGAATCAAAGTAGGGTTGTGGTTTCAAATGAAGGCTTCAAGTCAGCATTATGGTTTCAAAGTAGGGTTCCAAGGTGGGGTTGTAAGCAAGGGTGAGGGTTTTGAGTTAGGGCTTCAAATTATGGTTTCCTGTCAGCGTAATGGTTTCAAACTGGGGTGTCAAGGAAGGGAAAGTTATTTGAATCAACAGTACCATCTCAAAGAGTCAAAAAAATGCAACTGGTTCATGAAGCAAATTTGAAGCTTCATTTTCCCATCACTAGTTAACAAATCAAACCTCGGCTGTTCTGTGTATCAATCATTGAAAACGTTTTACCGACAGAATGACGCAAATGTGCGGCACACCCCAAAATGTTGCTGTTTTGGTTGTTTTAACCATTGCAATAAAAAGTTTTGTGTGCTAGCAGACAAAAGGTTGCGACTTGAGTCAAAGTTGTTGTTGTTGTTGCGACTACACAAAAAGGAGACCGGTGCCAGTTTATTTTTTGCTGGAAGTCGTCCAGGGGAGAGATGACTCACATTGAGATTGTCCAGTGAGACAATGAGCCAGGCTGCAGGATACCACCGCGTACGCGCGCCACGCGCGTGTGTATATGTGCATACATGCGTGCACGTGTTCATGTGTGCTGGGGGTGATTTTGTCAGGCTGTCAGAGCCGCTTGCCTCATGTCCGCGTCGCCTCCTTCCCGCCGCCATCTTGTTGCTCTCGGGAGGCCGCCGCTGCGCCCCTCATTAATGTGTGTGTGTGCATGCGGGTGTGCGTGCGTGCTGGCCTATATTTGACACCCGCACATCCAGATGGTGGCGCTGGCCCACTGGCCTCCACGCGGAAGGCAAACATTGACACGTTGTCAGGAAACTAACTCGTGATGTCACCTGCGGACACGCCAAGGACGTGACAGACCACACACACACACACACACACACACACACACACACGCGCGCGCATGCTTGTGATTTTTTTCCAGCAGAACATTCATATTGTATGAATTTAGGCTGTGGTTTTACAATTTAATGTTACTGTATAATAGAGGAAAATTGTCCTTTTTTTTAAAAAACAACTCTTCCCGGTTACCCAAGTGGTGATTCAAGACAGGGTTAGGGTTTCAATTTCAGGGTTCAAGCAAGGGTTAGGTTGTCAAATAAAGGTTACAAGTCAAGGTTGGAGTGTTAAGGTTTGCAATTAGGGTTTCCAGCCAGGGTGAGGGTTTCAAATAAGGGATTCAAACAAGGGTTAGGGTTTCTAATTAGGGTTTAAAGCAAGATTTAGGTTGTCAAACTCGGGTTGCAAGCCAAAGTTGGGGTTTCAAAGGAGGTTTGAAGCAAATTAGGGTTTTGAGATAGAGTTCGGGTTTCAGATAAGGCTAAAGGCAAAAATAGGCGATGGTGTGAAGGGTTAGGTTGTCAAAATCTGAGTGAAAAGACAAGGTTAGGGTTTCAAACCAGGTTGAAAGTTTCAAATTAGGGTTTCAAACAAGGGTTAAGGTTTCAAATGTAGGCTTTCAAGCCTATTTAGGGCTTTCATCAAGAGTTTGGGTTGATGTGTGTGACTGTGATTGTGTGTGCTGCACCTGGAGGAAGCAGGAGTCAGGGTTTTTTTTCTCTCTCAGCATGCACCCCTACCCTACTCCCCCCCGACCCTCACACACACACACACACACACACACACACACACACACACACACATCGACAGCAAGACATTTCATGACATTTAAGTTTCAGTTTATTTCTTCTTTTCTTTTATTGTTGTCACTTGTAGGCTGATGACGATTGCAAATCATCTTTTTTTTTTCCCTTGAGTCTCTTTGAGACTTTTTCTTCATCTTTTTCTTGTGTGTCGGCCTTGCTTTTGTCATGTAACCTTCAAAGGCTCCGATGAAAAGCCAGGAATGCTTTTCACCCTCTTCAACGCGAAGGTCCCAAATGCGACGCTTTTGTGCGGCCAATCGCTTTCCTTCGCTTCTCCGCCCACACAACGCGGAGAGGGCGATTGGCGCCGTCAATGGTTTGCGGGCTTGATTGCAGACATTGCAAAGAAGGCTTCTGCTGCCACATGTTCAATGTTATTCACGTGCAGTTAATTGAATAAATATCCATTCCAAATACTTGCCTTGCCGTTCCAATACTTTTGGAGGGAACTGCAGATTTGTATTTGCCATATTGTCAAACGCGATTTGACACAAATAAATCTCAAGCTACTCACCAGTTACGTAGTACCCGAGTAGTATTTTTCTTTTCTTTCTCAAGTGATCTACTTTTTACTTGCACTAAAGTAAAAATACTCTTACTCAAGTACACTTTATGGTTACTCTCCTCGCCTCCGGCATGGACACATCTCACTGACGGTGACACTTTTTGTCTTCCTGCTGTGTGACCCACAGCTGCTCTGCTCTTTAATTAACATGTCTGCCGTGTGTGTGTGTGTGTGTGTGTGTGTGTGTGTGTGTGTGTGTGTGTGTGAGAAATTGTCTAATTAGCGTGACCTCCCTTTGATCCACAGAGAATATGGCATCACATTTGGGAAGATCCACAGGGATGGCAGCCTTACTGGAACTTGTGCGTGTGCGTGCAAACACGTCATTCCGTATTCTTAAGTGTGTGTGAATGTGTCTTTAAGGCACTTTTGCACCAAAAGTACCAGGAACTAAACATCACTTGCTTTACCCCAGAAGGTGGGACTTTTGGGGAGGACTGTTTTGTGTTTGAACCGGAGGAACGACTGACTGACTTCTGAGTTAATATACCCAAATTATTACGGTCATCCCTCGGGTAGTACTTTTGCGAGATCTGGGAACCTTTGGTGCAGGAACTAAAGTTTGGAAATGATCCGAATGGAGCTTTTTAGTTCCAGGAACTAAAAGTTCCCTTCAGACAAGCAGATCGCCATGATATGTCCTTTCGCATCTTGTCTTGACTCCTTGTGTCTGCTTGTTTGCACTAACACCCCACCCTTTAATGCGATGGGGGGAGGGGGGGCAGGTGGAACACACACACACACACACACACACACACACACAGATGGTGGTCGTGGTCCCTGCTGGTTCTAGTGTGTTGTTGTAGGGTCCACTGAGCCAAGCGAAGCACATATGGGGCTCAGCATCCAAACAAGTCGCCTGCTATTCCAGTCTCACACAAACACACACACACACACACACACACACACACACACACACGCACACGTTGGATTTGAGAAGTTGTGCGACTGTCAGCATCCATTAGCTCTGACTTTGCGTTACGCAACGCTACCAAGATGCTATTGCTGTTAACGCCATCGTGCATTTCCACCACTGAAATGTTCTTGACCAAGAACGAGGAACTTTGGGCTCAAGTTTGTTTGAAAGAAGGTAGTACTTTTGAGAGGTCCAGGAACCTGTGAGTACCGAGTGGTGAAAAATTCCTGGAACTGACAGTGGAAATGTCCTTTTTGTGTTTGGAATGCAGAGACTGTTGTCCATGTTTAACTGCGAGCGGTTTCTCACATTGTGATACGGGAAGGTGACAGAGTTGAACCTTTAGAGGCGTACAGGGATCAGCGGCACGTGATGGACTGCTGACATCTTAGATTATTGTGGATTATTTATCCAAGGAGAAGGTCAGCTATGCGTTCAGGTGCTCCCGAACGACGGGCGTGTCCTTGATGTGTCAGGCCACGTGCATCATCAGGAGACTCGGGGGGGGGTCATAGGTCGCATGCGTAAAGGTCGCAGGCTGAGGAGATGTGATGGATGCGGACATGTCGGACCACCAGAGACTCTACAGAGTGATATGATTGACATGAGGTCTGGCCGATCCCCCATTTATATCTGTCGCTCTTGTGGGAAAACTTCCTCCGACATGTTGGAATCGTTTTTGTATCATTTTTTTAATGTCGAGCATGGCTAAGTATTCCATCTTGAGGCACATTTTTAAAAAATATGTTGTCTTATTTATGATTGATCAGAACCCAAAATCGGATCCCACAAACACAGACAAATTAGGATGGAACAAGGTTTATTTACAGACAAATGAAGGACCGACAGAGCGTAAACAGAAATCGCTGGCAACAAATAAACGGGAAAATCCAACATGAACAAAAGGGTCAATTTAAAATCTGAAAACACACAAAATCAAATGACCAAAGTGCCTGCGTGGCTTTTCTCCGGGTACTCCGGTTTCCTCCTGCATTCCAAAAACATGCGTGGCAGGTTGAGTGGGCACTCCAAATTGTCCCTCAGGATGATTGTGAGCGCGAATGGTTGTTTGTCAATGTGTGCCTCCAGCCCGATGGCAACTGCGGTAGGCTCCAGCACGCCCGTGACCCTCGTGAGGATAAGCAGATTTGAAAATGGATGGGTGGATGGATGTATAGATCAATGTTTTTGAATTGGTTTTTTTTTCATTTCATTTTTTATGACATTTGGAATATGGATATTTTATGTTGGTATAAGCGTGAATGTCACCCCGTCATGCTTCCTTTCTTTCATTCATGCCAAGCAGGTAACCTAAATGTATGCGTGTCCAACACAAATGTGCATTGAGCCAGTGCGTCTTTATGAATAAAACACAAGCTCCACTTTGATCGCATCCTCTCCTTCGTCCTCCTCTTTTTCTTCCTGTGCCGTTATCCCCTCCCGACCTTCTTCCCGTCCGTCTCACCTGACGGCAGGCTTGCGACTCCTCATCCCGTCTGCGCCGCTCGATCGCCATCCTGGGCAAGAAGTGGAGCGAGAGAGGGGCGTGGAGACGGTCCCCTCGGTGCCGCCTCGTCTCCATATTTTTTTATGACACGTCCCGTAAAAAATAGTCCCGACGAGGCGCCCAGCGGCTGCTCGTTTAGCCCGTCTGTGCCTCCTCCTGCTCGCATGAAACTGGTCTCGAGCAGATAAACAACAAAAACAACACCTGTCGGAAGCCGGTTGTGTGACTAAATGCGGTGAGAATAAGGCCGCAAAAGGACAACCACAACTGTTGGAGACTGGTTGGTGAACCGGAGTAAGAACGGGGAGAAAAGAGAGCGCAACGAAACAACAGCACCTGTTCGGAACCGAGTGGGTCAACTCGACTCACTTGACCATAAGCAGACATTTCTGAACCAGTTATCAAAGGACGAGCTTCAAGCTATTAAATGACGCTTCCAATTGAAGTTTACTGTCAAACTAAACATAAAACTAAAGAATTTCACCTTGTGTATTTTAAACAACCATATATTTTCCGCTATCTTGATGCTAACATATAATGTGAAACACCATAATCACAACAGACAAAAGCATGCAAAAAAAAAAAAAACAAAACAAAACAAAAAACATGAAAATAGAAAAGAAGGCAGACGAAGAAGAGCCTAGTTCATCTCTACCCCTGCAGGGGGGTTTAGGAGAGGGAGAGAGATGGGGGGATGTTATCCCTTTCTCCTCCAACTGAGACTCCTTTCTCAAGGTCACCCCCCTAACACACACACACACACACACACACACACACACACACACACTTTCAATCGTACTCTTTTCTCTCCGGTTCTAGTCTGTACACAGCCAAGTCTCAGTCAACCATCTGGACATGAACACGCGCACATACACACGCACACGCATGCAAGCGTACGCACACACACGCACACAGTGTATTTATGATAATAGACCAAATGCTGCCATTGATTTTTTTGTTCTGTTTCGTATATGTATGTGTGGGTGCTTTCATTTATGACTCCCATTTTGTAGCTCTCCACAGCCCACAACAAAAATGGCCGAGCCGGCGTCAAAAACAAAAAGAAAAGTTTGCCGTTTTGAACAACATCTGGTTTACGTTTTCACCACAACTGCGAGACGTGCTGGTGTTATCGAGTTGAAATTTACTGCCAAACTAAACAGAAAACAGACTTACACATGTATTCAGAGCAAAGCTTTGCTTGCCCTGCGACAGTCCATTTAGCTTAATGCTAGCAACAACTCTTCTTTGTGTGTGTTGCTATTGTTATGGCTGGATTATATTGCCCCCGGTGGCCACGGCAGGAGGAACAGCACAACGTACATTGAACTGAAACAATGTGACTTTTTTTTTAAATTTATGTACAATAGAATTAAATTATGTCATAAATGTGTGATTTTTAGAAAGTACGATATTAGACTGTTTTTTTTTTTTCATGTGTTAAAAACTTCAAATGTTTTATTGTTTTGGAGTGAAGGCAGGAACGGATTAATAGCATTTCCATTCATTTTGATGGTGAAAGAGACAATTGTTTTGAGTCACAAGCCTGGTCACAGAACAAATGAAACTTGTATCTCAAGGCAACACTGCAGGGGGGGAAAAGTGAAGCGCTGTGACTACTTTCCGGATGCACTGTGTTACGTTCCACCTGAGAGACTCCACTTAGACGGCACTTAACTATGACATACTACATTATTTTCGGCTACATCCACTTCTAAAGGTTGGATTTAATGAAAAGCTGTAAATAAAGTTGAAACATTAAAAACTCCTCCGCGGGAAGACGTAAAAGCGCGCGCATGTGTTGCTGTTGTTTGTCATGCTTATCCTCACACACGTGCAACTTGATTTGGCATGCAACGACTGCAGGATTGCTTGCCATCATAAAGTAAAGCGACGCTATTGTTCAAATCTCAAATGGGACATAAGGGCACATGCACACATAGACACACACACACACACGCTTGCGTCTGCTTGCATTTTACATAACTGGCTGCAAATTCAAGGCTGTTCATTAGTCAGGCGGGGTCAATTCCCCATACAATGTGTTTGGTGTCACAATAAAAAGGCTCTTTTTATGGCCCCGGAGCCGTAAAATGCTATTAAACAGATAAAACAGCCACCAACGAGCATCAGGAGGATGGTAAAAGGAATTGCCTTGATAAACTCGGCGCATATCTGCGTCGTCCTCGCCTCTGTGGAGCTGGGGCTGGGGTTGGGGGGCTACGTGGGAGGAGGGGGTGGGGGTCTGCAGCTCCACAGTGCCACCATGAGGTGCTTGGAGACTTCTGGAATGGTTGGCCAATTCACCCCCGAAGCCAGTTTCAGGTAGCAACATGAAATTTTGCTGGCATGCCGATCATGAGCAGACCCGCTAAGAAAGTGTCAAGAAGCCATGCCAGAAAAGACACAGGAAGTCAGTCATTTTGGTTTGAAGAGGCTATTTTAGGATGATATTTTCAGGCCTTTTTCAAATACGAACTCGACCTTGACGTTTTGTTGAATAGCCAACAAATTTTAACCTTACACAGTATAGAAGACAGATGGGTGATGCTGAATTGGGAAGCGTTTGAGTTTTAATCATTGTGTGTGGGCTGAGCATGGCAGAAAACTTTGACGACGTGCCATAAAACACGAAACTGCTTGAAGTCTGCAGCGGGTGTAAAAGTGAACTGCATCATCGTACGTGCTGCGTCTCGTGTTTTGAGCCACTGTGCCTTAATGTTCCTCTGGGTTGCATCTCCACTTAAATAAATGCCACACCTTATATTGATACATGCTGTTTTCAGCTCGGGAGAAAAAAGCATATATATATATATACAGTTAATGGACAGCTGCTTATTTTAGTGCCACCTGTTCTAAATAGATTTGTACAAAAACAAGGCCTCAGCGTAAAAATTGTCCATTGCTGTGGATATGAATTTGAATGCTTGTTTGTCTTTATGCGCCCTGTCATTGAGTGTACCCCCCCTCTTGCCCAAAGTCACCCGGGGTAGGTTCCTGCTTACCTGAAACACTGATGAGGACAAGCCCTAATGAAAATGCATTGATTGATTAAGGCCTCCTCTCCAATAAATGCCTGGTTAAGTCAATACAGTTTCATGTAATTTGAGTTTTATGACTTTGCTTTAATTGTATACCACGTACAAGTATTTTTATTTCATTATTATCATGTGGTCCGGAAGCAAAAATTAAATAAAATACAGTCCTGTAATTGTGTTTCATAATCCAGCATGCACATGTGAAATTTGTCTTTTGCTGCCCTCTAAAGGCAACAATGAGTATGATCACACTTTTATGTTAAAGGAACGCATTTTATTTCTTTTTTTCTGTACACACATATCTCTAACAACTCTGACTTCAAATCAAATATATTATGACAGTTACATTACAAAAACTGCGAATTTCACGAGGAAAAGTGCATGCCGGTGTCCGTCTCGATCCGCGCCGCTTCGTCTTTTTCCGCCTCTGCTCGGGTGAGACACTTCGGCCATCTCCGGACGGCGTCGCCATCTGCTTCGTCTTGCCTGGATCTTTCTCTCCAATCTCCGTCTTGTTGTCGGCGGTGACGCGGCGGAGGTGTAGCCTGACGCGGGCTCTTACGTGTCGGCCACAATAAAAGTGGAGCTCCGGAGGCCCGGGGAGCGACGAAGGGAGTCTGTATCGGTAAGGACGGCGGAAGGAGGCACGCTTGTCGGCGATGGCGAAAACGTTCGGTGTTGGTCGGGTTCGGCCCGAAGGAAACAAAGAAATCATGGCGGCTCTGTAGTGTTTTTTTTTTTGAGCGGGATACTGGGTGGGGAAGCTGCGGCTGTTTTTTTTTTTTGGCGGGGGACTGGACTTAAAATGAACTTCGATGTTTTTAATTAATGCAATGCGTGACAGTTGAGCTCGCGCTGTTTGTAATGGAGCTAAGCAATTAGCATAAGCTAACAACGAAGCTAGGTTGGGATCAGGTTGCCGCTTTTTTTTCACCACAAATTCCACTTTTGGGGGATAAATTGCCCATTTTGAACTCATTTATTCAACATTTCCTTACGTCACCACGGTGAAACCCACCCAGAATGTGGTCCGCCGCCACATTGTGTCCACTTCCTGGTGTAAAGCAGCCCCCGGGGCTCATCCGTTTCCGAGACGGGGCCGTCGGGGCTGTTGTGGCCGAGCGGTGCGTCGCCCGAGCCGGCCATGTGTCTCGGCTGTCACTCGCCGCCTGGCGAGTGGTGGCGATGGTTGATCTCCTTGTTTTTTGAAAAGTCGAGGGAGAAATGCGCAAAGCCAATCATGGCGCGCACAGCAGCCACGCAAAGAGTGAGCTCACCGCCATCACAATGACCCACGTCACACGCACTGTACTGCATTAACATCCCTCTTCATTTTCACTGCACAATTCCAGGAAATAATAGCCACTCACCGTTTTATGCTTTTAATTATATATCCTATTACTGTATTTTATTTGGTGAGGGTAGCATGTGCTTAGTGTTTAGTAAGTCTGCCTCACATTACTGCGATTCTGGGTTCGAACCTTGGCTCAAGTCTACCTCTGTGGAATTTTCACGTTATCACCGTGATTTGAGGATTTTCCTCCTGTGCACGCAAAACATGCATGCCAAGTTAATTGAAGACTCAATTGTACATAAGCTGGGGCCAATGTGAAGCCCTTTTGGATTGTGGCGAAGTTGTGGTGGCCCCTGCCAGAACCATAAATGGCCCTGATATGAAATACAACTGAACGAAATTCCTAATAATGTGTCAGGACTGCATATTCTCAGTAACAAAAATGCATGCATGTTGCACAAATTTCACCAGTGATTGTGCACAAGGTGGCTAAAATGAACTAATAAGATGATTTATTTAAATGGTTAAAAACATGGAATCATATGGATTTAACAATGCAAGAACATGTTGATTTCATAACATTTATCAATGAAATTTGTACTGCATTAGTGAACTTTGGGTGGCCCGACTCAGTTGGTCTCACCGTTAATGTTGGACGTTGGCCCATAAATATGTCACGCAAACGAGGACAAGCAGTTTAGAAAATGTATCTAGTGTTTTATTACACTACAATGATTAATAGTTATTTATTCCCAAACTCAGCCAATGAAGATGGAGTCAGCGGCGGCCGAGGCTCAGCAGACGGCCGAGTCTGCCGAGACAGAAAATCAGCAGCAGATCACGCCGGCACAGCTTGCTACCTTGGCGCAGGTAACTGACTGACAGGAGGCGCTTTTTGGGTAGTCATCATCGAAGCGGAATATTACTGTGTCCTCTGCCATTGTGGCATCAGTCATTCGGATAATTGGATGTGTGATGACGCCAATCGTTTTTTGAGACAAATCGACACATAGGCAGCAAGTCTCGGGTGTTAAACCTCACACTGTTCATCGAAACTTAACACACAAGTGCCATTCAGCTTCTGTTACCCTACTGGTGTAAAAGACCCTTGGTGTACCAGACTGGTGACGCCTTTTCATATGTTTTTCTTCAGGCATCCATGGCGTCAGGCCATGGCTCGGCAACAGGTCCCACGGTGACGCTGGTGCAGCTTCCAAATGGACAGACGGTCCAAGTGCACGGCGTGATCCAGGCCGCACAGTCGTCCGTCATACAGTCCCCACAAGTACAGGCTGTGCAGGTAATAAATAGATTTAACAGTTTGTCGGGTCAGGCATCTCTCAGGACACCTACTGGATATGTTTTACGTAACGGGGTCCTCAACTCACCTACTTTTTTCATCTCAATTAGCACTTGTATTTCGGCGCATGTAATACGTGGATAAAAATGTAGGTAACATTCCAATGAATAAATGATGACATTGAAGTGACAATTTCAAATTATACATTAAAAATGTTGTTACTTAATTAAAAATAATACCAATGACTTGGATGCAGTATATGCAATAGTTTAAGCTCGTGAGGAGAAAATGTAATTATGACATTTGTTTAAAGTATAGCTGAAATGAAAAATATACAATTGCCACATTTTATTCATAACATTACATGCTGCCTTTCAAGGAAACTCAATTAAATTGATCCCTTAAAAATATCTTAATCAAAGAGAACAAGTTATTTACTTTTTGACTTTAAATGGCCAAATGACATAAACAAAACTGTCACAAATGAATAACATTTAATGCTTATGAAACATAATGATTATATTAACCACTTCAAATAAGCAACTTGTAATGGCTAGAAGACACCCACCTGTAAAAACAGTCTCCAACTCTAACTTACAACCTTATTATGACTGCATTAGCTCAGCAGGTATAATATGGTTCATTAAAAAAATATATATATATATCATCTCTCCTTTGTTGTGTATGTGTGCCTTTAAGATCTCAACCATCGCCGAAAGTGAGGATTCACAGGAGTCGGTGGACAGCGTGACGGACTCGCAGAAGCGCCGAGAGATCCTTTCGCGCCGACCCTCGTACAGGTGACGCTTGGAGATACTCACCTGTGTTGGCCTTGAGACTTTGTGCAGCAGCATGTGGCTCATCCCCACTGTTATTTTGAAATGTCCTGTTCTGTGTAAACGGTTTGACAGTGTGCGTGTGGCAATAGCTGTCAGAGGATTTTATTTTTTGAAACATACTGGCAGCCCGTTCAGGTTGTGCCTGAAGACGCCTACGATGGTGCATCAATGTTAAAGAGATGTTGCGTAATATATTTTTGGTGAAATGTAATAATCGCAAAAAGACACAAATGAATCCAGTGTTGCGTTCTGCCAGCTGATCTCTCCACTTTTCAACAGGAAAATTCTGAACGACCTGTCGTCGGACGCGCCTGCTGTCCCTCGCATCGAGGAGGAAAAGGCAGAGGACGACGTGGCGGCGGCAGCCACGCCCACCATCGCCACAGTCACCGTGCCCACGCCCATTTACCAGACCAGCAGCGGCCAGTACAGTAAGTTTCTTCCCAGGTGATATCGTCACAGCTCGATTGGCTTATCTAACATGTTTGTCACGTCGCTCACAGTCGCCATCACGCAGGGTGGCGCCATCCAGCTGGCCAACAACGGCACTGACGGCGTTCAAGGCTTGCAGGCGCTCACCATGACCAACGCGGCGGCCGCCCAGCCCGGCGCCACCATCCTGCAGTACGCGCAAACCAGTGACGGACAGCAGATATTGGTGCCCAGTAACCAAGTGGTGGTGCAAGGTGAGCAGGACACCTCTACCCAGGCCTACACTGTCAAATCAAATTTTCCTTCAATTTGAAAGATTTTCCAATCCAAGCACCAAAACTCATGAACCGGGATGTACTTTGTCGACTACTGACATAAAATCTGGATCATGCCTGGTTTTGTTTCCTCAACACTTGTGTAAACCCCATTCCCAGCTGCCTCCGGGGACGTCCAGGCCTACCAGATCCGAGCGGCGCCTGCCAACACCATCACCTCCGGGGTGGTCATGGCCTCATCGCCCGCCCTGCCTACGCAGGGGGCCACCGAGGAGGTCACCCGCAAGAGGGAGGTCCGCCTCATGAAAAACAGGTGCAAACGTGTAGACCGGCTACCTCGATTACAGCCGCAAGAAAGTTGTAACTAAACACATTGTCCCAACAGAGAGGCGGCGCGCGAATGTCGCAGGAAGAAGAAGGAGTATGTCAAGTGTCTGGAAAACCGGGTGGCCGTCCTGGAGAACCAAAACAAGACGCTCATCGAAGAACTCAAGGCCCTCAAAGACCTTTATTGTCACAAATCCGACTAAATCCCCACCCACTCCAAGCCTGGAATGAGGTTCTTGCTTTGGGCTCAAGTAGCTTTTGCGCTCATTCATTCTTGGACTGTTTGGTTTCACTTGCCTCAAGTTTTTCAGTAGGCCATACTTGTTTTATCATGGGTCCATCATGTGTATGGAAAGACAAAGAAGCAAACATTAACCAGTTAGCAAGACTTAAAAGGGAGGCTGATTCTGACTAATCTTGGGACTCCACCTCCGGTTCTCACTCAAACATCCGATTTTTAGCTTTTCGCTGGACCCCACTGACCAGTCCCCGAGTCGTTTTGGTAGAACAGACCTCGAAACCTGCTAGCGTATGTCTACTTTGGCTCAGGAATTAGTCATTGTGGTTCCAACTCAAAGCATCTTTTCTATACTATTTTAGCTTTAGCCTAAAAACCTGTGGACCAAATACCATTTGCGTTTGTCAACACTGGTGCAGACAACTAATTGTCCAACTGCATTTTTCAGGGGAAAAAAATGCCACTTCTGGCCTGAACTATAGATGAACTAAGTCTGACAGAATCGAGCTTTAAATTCATGGTTTGGTCCAAGCACCAACTAAACATAAGGGGATCAGAGTCATCAACAGTATGTTTTTAACAAGAACCAACTGACCATATGGTTTGGTCCCAATACTGAAATGGGTTAAACAAGTCATTGTTGCCATGGTTACAAAACATGATGGACCCACGGTATCCATTTAGACATAAGCTGGGCAAGCTTCGCCATGGACAAGTCAATGAGCTGTTTGGAAGGACTACTTTCCTCTGAGGGGACCCCCCCCCCCCCCCTCCCCTCCCAGACTCTTGAACCAGTCGGGAAAGACGACACACACACAAAGCCCACAACCTAACGTGACACTTTTAACGTATTCGTCAGACTGAGGTCCTTTATTTCACTGTGTCCATTTGGGACTAAATTTCATCAACTTTTAAAGTAAAACCACCACGTATGGCCATTTTTTACTCCATAAACTGACAAAAAAAAAGAGACAAATGTGTGATTTCAACATTTGCATGAGTAACACATCCAGTCTTCTTATGTGTTGATTTTTTTATACAACGTACATGTACATAGACGCTACTGCATGTGTAGACTTGATGTATCGCTGTTTATTGATATATTTGTAACATACTGTACATCGGTGTGTGTGTGTGTGTGTGTGTGCATGTGTGCGAGGCCAAGCGGTCACGGCAGCTACGAGTTTGTTGGAGGTGTACGAGGTTGCGGTGCCATATTTTTCTATTATTTTCATGATTAATTGTCTATCAGACATACAGCCAACTGTTTGTGTTAAACGCCATCGCGTTATTTTATCACAGACACAAGGTAATGGAAGCACAAATGTTCTTTCAGATGCACTTCTTTTGCCATTCTTGTCTTATGAACTATGGGTCGGCATTTGACTTGACCATTTATCAATTACATCACTCAATTCTCATTGCCTAGTTGACATGTCAATTATTACACCCTTATTTCTTACTGCCCATTAGGGTCAATCATTTTGTGACAATTCTTCAGTTAGGTCAATCCGCATTAGCTAATCTAAATATCAATTTTTACCCAAGGATCATTTGGTTACATCATCTAGTCTATTCACCAGTCCACAAATCTATCTTTAGTCAGTTATTGCCTTGTCAATCAAAGCAGCCTTCTCATGAGCTCATAGTCAGGTGCCCGCTGGTGGACCCGCCCCCAAATTCACAATTTGTCACTTTGAACCCTTGCGCCATCAGTCACTCACGGCTTTACATCAGAATTTTTGAGTTTTTGGGATTGTTTATTTCATGATTAAGGAGCTTCAACAGCAGTATTTTTATAGCTGATAGATTCTGCTATTGTACAGCGGACAGACATGTCTCATTTGTAGTGTAAGCAAGATGGCGGCTGTTGTGTTTCTCGTGTCCACGGGAGCTCTGATAAGTGATATACTGTACAGTATATGGATGAGGGGAAGTATACATGTATATATGAATGTGGTTTATTTTGTTTGAAACCACCACTCACTGTACTGGTGCTGGCTGGACAAGGAAAGTAATAATGGGAACATTTCTAGGAATTTTCTATCTTGGTGACTTTCTATATGGGCCCCCCTTTGCGAGTTATTCATTTTTTACAAAAGTTTCCTCGTTGCGGTCACCTTATGAGTTACTGTGCTCTTTGCAGAACAATAGCATAGCAGCTGATTATTACTATTCTTTTTTGTAACCATTTGTTACGTCGCAATAAACTGCAGGAGCAGATGTGTAAATGACTCACATCAATAAAATGTGCTTAATATTTATGTATACAGTCAAACTATTTTATAAAGTGTGCATCACTTAGAAACATGGGGGCGAGGGGATTGTAATCCCCATGTAAATAATGGCTAAAATACCAGTTTACAAAACTAGTGCGAGAAAACCTTTATCTGTAGAAAAATAAGACTAACAATACTTTTTTCACAGGACAAAATAATATTGTATTTGCACTTTCATCTTTATGATTTATTTTGATACATGAGGGGGTGAAGCTAATTTTCTTTTTAAAATTGATTGACAGCCCAGGGTTCACTTCAGTAAAAGGGTGTGACGCAACGAAAATAGCATCTTAAAATACTGATTAAATGACAGCTTTCTCAGCCAATGTGCGGCTCAGGAAAACAATTGTTGTTATTCTTTGACCAATAGAATCAATTGGAATCCTGCGTAGGCGGGGTTAGACGCCTCTCATTGCAAAGTGGTGCTGCTGTGGTATGAGCGGTAATTGCTAGGAGATGGCGATTATGTGAGCAGTTTGCCCTAAAAATTTAAAAAGAAAAAAACTTGGAAGGAGTCCAGAATATTGATTGAGTTTGCTGGTGCGATGGGAAACGAAGAGACAGCCTCAAGGATTTAATTGGATCTGGATACGTTGTCTTGCGGTTTCGTGTTGCTCTCTTTTGGTCGCAGAGGGCCACTGAAGCCTTGGGCTGGATTTGTCTCGCTAGCCCGAGAGGACACCCGGAACCACCTGGACAGTCGCTGAAAGCCTATAAGCAACATTCATTTAGTCACCATTATTAATTTAACTCAAAACGCGTATCGCGGTGTTTGAAATTCCTAATTTTCTCGCAGTAGTTCACGGAAGGCCGCAGAAACCTCGGCCTGGATTTATTTTGCTAGCCCGGGAGGGCATCTGGAACTATCTAGAAAGTCACTTTAAACCAGTTCAGCAATAATTAACCGTACAACTAGCTAAACGTTATTTAACTACAATTAATTTATCTACAAACGAGCGATTTTCATTTTTCCGTGGTAAAAAGTTCCCCAACCCAGCTAGCGCAATGAATGAATGAGGCCGGCGGACGTTTAGAACCACTCGCTTGCTTCATAACGTCAGTTTTGATTGTAAACGTAGTCTTCATAATCCTCTTCATCGGCCTTTTGGGCGGGGGCAGACCAATAACGCGGGACTTGTTGGCCCCCGCAAACGGCAGAGGAATGCCGTCGCTGGGAGTTGGCGGACGGCGACTGTTTAGCATGACGAGCTAATGGAATGCTAACACTGAGCCCTGCTGTGTGAGAGCGGGGCGCCCGGCCGGAAGCAACTAAGCCGACAAGCATTTGGACCACTTTGGGACAGTGAGCGCACACAGCCCGGCCCGGCATGGGGAACACGGTTTCATGCTGTGTCTCCCCGGAGTCGAGCCCCAAGCTGCCGTCAAGGCAGCCGGCGGAGCGGCTGGAGGAGTTCCTGACCAGCACGGAAGTTAGCGACGACAACAGCGCCCCATACTTGCAGCACATCAGCGACAGAGAAGTTCCCGACGGTTCGTGCGTGTGGCTTTTTTCTACATGTACAATTTATTGTCCTAAAAATATCATTTATCGGTGTTTTTCTCGTGGCTTTTTAAAATCTATGAGGAGCAAGACTCACAGTATTGGATTTTCCCCCCCTTAAAAATATAACTCAATGAGAATCGACAAAGAATCAAGATTGATAGGCAGTGTCGATGATGGAGTCAAAATTATTATTTTTTTTTAAAGTCATCCCCTAATAATGACAGTTTATCTTTAAATAATTGTAAACGCTCTATTTGATGGTTGATGTGACTGGAGTCTTGAGAAAGTCAGCTGAAAACATGTGACCACCACCGCCAGTCCATGATAGAAGTCATTGTTTATGATGCCGTAAGTTCTGCTTCTATGGTTCTCATCACCCGAGAGACCAACTAAATCAGGAGTCTCAAACCTGTGGCCCGCGGGCCAACTGAGACCCCCGGGATGATAATTTGTGGCCCCCGTCTTAATATGAAAGATTAATATTAGTGCGGCCCGCAAGATTGATATGAATGACTCTTGTGTGCGGAGCTGAACGAACCAATCACGGTGAGGTATTGACCCTATTCTGCCCCACCCATTTTTTAGAGGAAATAAAATCAGAATATGGGGATGTGCTCCACTTCACCGAGGTACGTTGGCTCAGCAGGGGAAATGTATTGAAGAGATTTTTTGAGTTGAGAGCAGAAGTAAAAGACTTCATGGAGAAGGACAGGGTGTCTGTTCCTGTGCTAAGTGATCCCAAATGGCTTTTCTTGTTGATATCACAAATGAGCTTAATGTTCTGAACAAGAAGCTACAAGGCCAGGGGCAACTTGTCAGTGCTGCCTATGGCAGCATGAGAGCATTCTGCACAAAACCTGTGTTGTGGAAAGCCCAGCTCTCTCAGACAAACCTTTGCCATTTCCCAGCATGCAAGGCTCTCTTGGATGCAGTCATACCATTCAGTGGTGAGAAGTATGTTGAGGCCATTTTGAAGCTACAGAAGGAATTTGATCACAGGTTTGCAGACTTCAAGACGCACAGAGCCACATTCCAAGTTTTTTCGGACCCCTTCTCCTTTGATGTGCAAGATCCCCCTCCTGTGCTTCAAATGGAGCTCATTGACCTGCAGTGCAACTCTGCACTCAAAGCCAAGTTCAGGGAGGTGAGTGGAGAAGCAGACAAGCTTGGGCAATTTTGGAGAGAGTTGACCCCCAGCTTCCCTTAACTTTCCAAAATGTTCAAGCGGACCATGTGCCTTTTTGGGAGCACATACTTGTGTGAGAAGCTCTTCTCCACTTTGAACTTCAATAAGTCCAAGTACAGGTCCAGACTTACGGGTGAGCATCTTCAAGCCCTACTGAGGGTCTCCACTGCTTCCTTCCTCAAGCCTAATGTGGCTCGGCTATGTGAGAAGAAGCACTGCCAGGTCTCGAGCAGCAAGAAGTAGGCAAGAAAAGCTATGTTCAGAACAGTTCATGTTTAATGTTTCATTCATGTTCATAAAGTCAAAAGTTAAAAAACTGTTAAATCATACATTCATTTTAAAATTATTTTATTAAATTCATTTTGTGTTAAAAATAAAGATATTTGAGAACATTGGAATGATTTATCAGCGCTTTTCTTGTGGAAATCCTGATGTGGCCCAGCCTCACCCAGACTCTGCCTCCAGTGGCCCCCAGGTAAATTGAGTTTGAGACCCCTGAACTAAATGATGATAGTGTGTTCAACCATCTCTCAAACATTCCTACTAGCAAGTCATGTTTGCACACCTGTAGCATGCATGTACACTTTAATCCGGCTCTCGTTTACATGGCGGCCACTTAAGTTGCAAGTTCTCCTCGTCAGCTTTCCCTGAGTGAGATTTGTCAAGACTTGGTGATTTAGTGGTGGAATTTTAACATGCTTTGCTTCCTAATGCTGAAAAAACATTTTAGTATTATTGTCTTTTAGAGCTGGCTTTAGAGTCCAACCCATCAGACCACGCCCGAGCCAGCACCATCTTCCTGTGCAAGTCCCAAACAGACGGTGAGCTAATGGCTTTTCCTGCCAAACATAGACTGCGAAACATGTCACATATGTGGATGGAGGTACAGTATAGGACACACTTGATAAAATGTATTTTTCTCTTGTTGATAGTGCGTGACCGGAGGAAAAGCAATCACATCAACCATATCAGTCATGTAAGTTTTATAAACCGTGCCATGTTTTCTTCAAATTGACTTTTTTTTCCATGTGAGTTCATGGCTTTTTTTTTCCCTCCCAGAAAAAAAAATTATGTTTGTCTTTCAACAAATTCTCAAAATACTATACAATTTTTCTGAATCGCATCTAAACACTAAAAGGGTTATTTACTGTCAGACAAGTGTAAAAAAATAAGTTAACCGCCATCTGTGTGCAGGTGTCTCCCGGGCCGCTGTCGAAGAAGTACAGCTCGTGCTCCACCATCTTCATCGATGACAGCACTGTCAGCCAGCCCAACCTCAAAAGCACAATCAAATGGTGACCGTGTGTGGATTAGACATGCGTCATTTTATCATAACATTCAAGACGCCCTGTAAACATTCATGTCTTTCTGCCTACCTCCAGTGTCACTTTAGCAATCTACTACCACATCAAGAACAGGTAGGTTCATACACACTAGTGTCAAGTCTCTTGTCCAGTACACGATGTAAAATAGTGTGTGTAAAGTTGTGTTTTTATATTCCAACCATAACCCCATCGATTAATCGAGTAATGGGATAAGAGTTGATTTCCATTTACAAACAACAATACCAACACATGACGTGAGTAACAAAGAGCATGTGAGGTGCAGGTATTATTTTTGTCCACTTTGAGTACCCATCGTGAAAGCCGACGTTTTTGTACCCGTGACTTTTAGAGTGTGTCGCTTTAAAAGGCAGGGCCTGGCCTGGTGAGTGACGTGTGCGTCAGTGAATGGGATACATATGCTACTACTTGTAGTGAACTACTTACATTGTATTGTATACAAAGAAGCATTTGGAAAGTAGTGTAGTGCCCACTGACATGTGCGTCATGTGCAGGGATTCTGACCGCTCTCTGGACATCTTTGATGAGAAGCTGCATCCTTTATCGGTGAGTCCGTCGACACCTTAACCAGGATGTCCACGGAGTACATCACTCATGTCGGTATGTATTTTTGCCGCACATGCAGAGAGAGGCGGTCCCAGACGAGTATGGCTGCATGGACCCCGAGCACAAAGTCATCTATCGTTTCGTCAGGACGCTGTTCAGTGCAGCACAACTCACTGCCGAATGTGCCATTGTCACACTTGTAAGTGCATGGAGCTTCTTGATCTTATTTTTGGAGATGTATTTTAGCTGTCATGGTTTGGTTTGATTTTTCATACTTTTTACACAAATGAGCAGGACAGAATTTAACAAGACTTTGCAAAAATTATACAGAGGGTGCGGGCGAGTCATTGAATTTGAAGAGAGTTAATTATACCTGGAAAAAGTAGAAGTATCTCGGCGTACCACTCGAGGCAGCCTCGCAACCAGACTGAGAATCGGGAGACAGTGTGCAAACTACCACACTTGTAACATGTGGCCGCCAGAGGGCAGCAAAACCCTGCAAAAGAATGTTGGTCTCGTTTCAGTTCATTCTTGCTGCTGGTTGCCTGCAGTGTTTGTTGTTGTTATTCAAAATAATATCAAAGTCCATCTTAAACTTTCTTCTTCTTATTAAATTCAACTGTGTAAGTGAAAATTAAGACGGTGAAGATGCTCTCCTCTCTGGACTTCAGGTGTACTTGGAGCGTCTGTTGACATATGCCGAGCTGGACATTTGTCCCTCTAACTGGAAGCGCATCGTGCTCGGAGCCATCCTGCTGGCCTCCAAAGTCTGGGATGACCAGGCCGTCTGGAACGTGGACTACTGCCAGATCCTCAAGGACATCACCGTAGAAGACATGTGAGTGGGCGGGACGCTTACTGCACATTTACACCGAAAACCCAACAGGTACTTTTCCTGTTGGGTACTTGTACTTCCTGGAGAGAGAAAAAGCACGTAAACGCCTAAGGTTCCTGGACCGCTTCAAAGTATTATATGATGACATTTGAAAAGTACTTCCTGCAGTTCAAACACATGTTGGTTGTTTTTATTTATTTATTGATTTGTTTAAAGAAAATTGCTGCAGTGGAAATTTCCTTTTTCCAATACTGAAGTTCCAGGAGATAAACTTTCCTATGTCATAAAATACAAGCCATATTTCCACCTTAAGTTTCATGTTATGGCCGTTCTTCAAGGTACACTCAGTAACTGTGTGTGTGTGTGTGTGTGTGTGTGTGTGTGTGTGTGTGTGTGTGTGTGTGTGTGTGTGTGTGTGTGTGTGTGTGTGTGTGTGTGTGTGTGTGTGTGTGTGTGTGTGTGTGTGTGTGTGTGTGTGTGGTGCCTGCTTCATCTGAGAGTCTTTGTGGATGGAAGGATGAAGAGGGGGGTTGTTTCGAGAGAAATGTGGGGTGGGTCTCAAGTGCTCTCGCTGCTTCCACATAATGGGCCTGCCTCTCGCCCACTCCATTAGTTGCCCACGGATACCGCACACACACACACATGCACACACAGAGTGGCCTCGGTACACCTTTTGGCGGCCAACAAAGCAAAAAAAACCTGGATGAGGTCTCCATGGCGACTGGTGCCCTCAGAGGCTGCCTGATGATGATGAAGAGGGAGGACCACGGCGGTCTCGTTTGTCTGCTTCATATTTTTGGTTTGTGATATCTCATGTTCAAAATGGAAAGAAAGTCTTCATTTGACATAGTTTTCTTTTTTTTATCGCCTTTTACAGGATTTCTTTTTTCATATTAGTCACCAAAGAGTTGAAAAGGAAAAATATCTGAATGATGATGACCTCTAAAAGTGGCGATATCACAAGATGACGGTTTTTAAGAAGTGGTCATTTCCGTGAATAATTTAATAAGTAAAACAAGAAAGAATAATAAAAATTGTTAAGGACAGGCAAATAAAATATTACATTTAAAAATGTTAGTTTGAGTAATTTTACAAGAGAAAAGTCAAAATATTACATGAAAAAAATTATAGTTTTGATAGACTTATAGGAAGCATGTAAACTAAAAGTGACATAAAGGTACTTTTAGGAGCAATTTTATTTAAAAAATTACAATGAATAAAAGTAAAACTTAAAGAAAAATATGTAATTTTGAGGCAGAAATGGATTTTGTTGATTGTGTAGACAAATCCGAATACATAAGTTAAGTACATACCACTGTTTTTTCTTATCTGTAGAAATATATAATCAAAAAAATACTCAAATATGAAAATGCCATTTTGGGGTCAGGTGCTCAAGCACCTGACCCCAAAATGTGTGCACGTGCCTGATATAACTCAATTTGAAAAGCAAATGTCAAATCATAACCTTTCAAATATTTTGTCGAAACTCCAGAGTACTTTTGCGGTTTTCTTAAGTGATAGTTGCTGAGCAGGTGATTGGTGTCCCTTGCATGCGACTCGAGTGGACGCACTCGATTCGGCTCCAGCAGCACTCGACGCGCTTATCTTTCATGACTCCATTAGCGCCGGTAGCGTGAGCGTCCTCCACGTTGGCCGCCCGCCCGCGACCCGACCCGGCGACCCGACCCGACCCGACCCGACTCTGCAGGCTTTTTAAGCCTTCCCAGGCCTCAGCTGTGTTCTCTCGTCCCGCCCGGCACAGGAACGAGATGGAGCGCCACTTCCTGGAGCTGCTCCAGTTCAACATCAACGTGCCGGCCAGCGTCTACGCCAAATACTACTTTGACCTGAGGCAGCTGGCCGACGACAACAACCTCAGCTTCCCGCTGGAGCCGCTCAATAACCAGCGGGCGCAGAAGCTCGAGGTAACATTAACATTCCTAACCATCATGTAAGAGTTGGGAGAAAAAGAAAAAAAAGTAAAGTGACCGCGTGTTGTATGTTGTTGCCGCTGGATGCAGGCCATCTCCAGACTGTGTGAAGACAAGTACAAAGACCTGAGTCGAGCGTCCATGAGGCGGTCACTCAGCGCTGACAACCTCATTGGCATACGGCGCTCCAACGCAGTACTCTCCTAAGGCCAACGGATCCCCATCCCTCCCCATGTCGTGGTTACTGCTGCCAACTCCGGTTTAACGATATTATTTTTATACCTTTTATTTAAGCGCAACTCACCCTGGTCACATGGGCGCCTCTCTAATGCCGTATAGCCGTTACAAAACAGCATTTTGTTGCAAGAACTAAAAGTGAGGACATGTAGAAGACTAACAGATTCTTCCCATTTCCACATCATGGAAGACCAGGATTGACTTTACTACTGAAATGATTTCAAGATCAGTATTGTAATCCCCCCCCTCAAATATCTTTCTTCTCCCTTCCCAGTGAACAAACTACAGTACATTCATGTAGAGCTACTGAGAGGACTCGACAGCAAGAAAAAAAAAGTTGGTTTTGCTTACTATGTAGGCTACTAGCTGTGAAATGTCTCATTTTTAAATGGAAAATCCATTTGCAGATGGAGTATTTTAAAATAAACACTAATCATGTATACACACGGCCTGTTTGTTGTGCTCTTTGTCACTGAAGACCGTTGTACGATGAAGATTCCACTCGCAAATAAAACTATTTCAAATGCAGAACTTGGGGGGAAAAAATAACGAGGATTATTTTGCAAAAATATTGCAAGAAAAAGAACCTTGGCATATTGAGTGACAAATTTAATTTCTGTTGATCCTTCTGCTGCGGAAGTCCCTCGCTGTTCATGTGTAGGCATCATTGCTGGTGACTACACTCGGTTCGAAGCACAAGACAGGAGACGATTCTTATTTTTCTTTGTGTGGTCGCTATCACTGAGTCGCTAAACACCTGGCGTGCCACAGTGCACCTTCACTGCCAGAAGCGAACTGCAGGGAAGCTCCACCCCCTTTATTTACATACACCCCAGAACATGTATCCCTCCACACAAAATAGTACCAACATTAAACTCTAATGCTAGTGGCGTACATCGTCACCCAACACCCCCACTCGATGGCGCCACGTACACTAACATTGCATTAGTTACCAATACACCTGTTTTAATGCTGTCAAGTGCTTTTCCTTTGGATCAGACATATACTAAGATAGTCTACTCACAATCCAGCTAATATCAGGTCTAGTGCAGGTCATGATGTATATGAGGCTGCCCAGCATTGCTCTATATTTCCTCTGATCAGTTTTGTCCCCTTCTGGAGCCAGGTCACATTTGATTTCACTTGGAGTGGCTCTTGCTTTGCATTCAGACATGCCAAACCTTTCCAATATTTTCTCAATATATCTGGATTGGTTCAATGTGATTGAGCCCACATTTTGCTTGAAATCAATCCCAATGAAATGAGTGAGGCATCCGAGATCTTTCATCCTAAACTTACTCTTGAGTTTCTCTTTGATCTCGCATAAACACCTCTCATTGCTGGCAGCCACAATGATATCATCGACCCACACTAACAAAATTTCTTTTTCTTTGTCAGACATTTTGGTGTAAATACAGTGGTCTGCTTGACTCTGTACAAACTCGTTCGCAAGTAAAAACTCATGAAGCATCATGTTCCAATTTCTCCCAGACTGTTTGAGGCCATATATGGATTTGTTTAACTTACACACAAGTTGTACACCATCCCTTTGTTTCACACAAAAACCTTCAGGTTGATCCATGTATAGTTCGCAGTCAATAGGTGCATGTAAGTATGCTGCCTTCACGTCCATTTGGTTTAACAGCAACTCATACTGTGCAGCAAGCTGCATCAGTAGTCGCAGTGATGTCAGATTAGCGGTCGGCGAAAATGTCTCAGAATAGTCAAGTCCTTCTCTCTGACTGTACCCTTTGGCTACATATCTCGCTTTATATGTTTCATTGCCTTTGTCATCCTCCTTTAAAGCATACACCCACCTTCCCCCACTGTCTGTCTACCCTCCGGTAATGGCACAAGGGTGAAAGTGTCGTTCTCTTTAAAAGAAGTCATCTCATCTATCATCGCCTTTCTCCACTTTTCTGACTTTGGCGATGCCATTGCCTCGTAGAATGTTTGTGGCAATCCCACTGTTGCTCTATAGCAGTAATCAATTGTGATCTCATTGCCTTTTATCACACATTCATAATCCTCTAAATATTTTGGTGTCTTCCTTTCTCTACCAGAAGTACGAGGAGTCTCATTACCATTGGTTGAGTCCGTGTCGCAGTCAGGTTTAAGCTCTGGTTCAGTGTCAGAATCTTTTCCTACATATTCCGTCTGTAACTGACTTGCTTTAGGCATAGTTACCCACTCTACATAGTGGTCCTCCAGTTGGGCCTTCTCGGTCTGCGTCTCACTCTCAGTCACGGTCTTTGTGATGAAGTGGACCAGTCTGTGTTTCTGAACCTTGTTTGTCTCTGGAAAATAAATCAAATAAGCAGGTGAATGACGGTCAAAACCAACAAAGATGCCCTTTTTGCCCTTTGGATCTAGTTTTCTCCTGTTTTGCTCATACACCATGCATTCTGAACCAAACTTTTCATTTTTGACAAATCTGGCCTTTTTCCTGTGAAAAGGAAATAAGAGTCTCCCCTGTTCTTTCGCAGTAACATCTGTTCCGTATAACTGCTGCTGTTCTGGCTGCATATGGCCATAGCTCTTTGGGTAAGCCTGATTCTATCAGCATACACCTGACCATCTCAAACAATGTGCGCCAGTTCCTCTCTGCTGTCCCATTTTGATGTGGGGAGTAGGGCGCTGATCTCTCATGTTTTATCATATTATCTCGAAGTAGAGATTGATACTCTTTTGAAACAAACTCTGTCCCATTATCCGATCTCATTCGCTTCACTTTACCATATGGTGCTGTGTCTGCCAAGAACTGCTTTGTAGCCTCGACTGCCATGTTTTTGTTCCTGAGAAAGTATACAAAAACAGCTCCAGAAAAGTCATCAGTAAAAGTGATGGCATATTTGTACCCGTCGAATGACTCTGGGTCAATAGGCCCACCTAGATCTGTATGTACCAGCCCTAATGGCTCTTTAGCTCTCACATCACTTTTCCTGTTTCTATTCTGGGTGAATTTCCCTTGAATACAGGTTTCACACTGGTTAGGTCTAGTTTTGTTACTAATTTTCATACCTTCTACCACAGCTTCAAGCTTAGCAATATCACCATAGTTACAATGGCCCATTATCTCATGCCATGTTTTCATGTCTAAAGATGCATTGCAGGAGTCCTCACTGCATTCAGAATTTTCTGTGACAATGTCAAGATAGTACATTCGGTCCTTTACAATCATCTTGCATATTGTCCCATCTGAAAGAATCATTTTGTTGTCATTCTTCGCAAAGTTGAACTTCGCTCCTTTGAAGTTGCTGCATCCACAGAAAGGATATTCTGCGGGTATTCTGGGATGAGAGAGCATTTGTGAGCTTGACACTCACTACTCGTCCACTGCTGTCGGCCAGCTTGATTTGCGCGTCCCCTTCTTCTCGACACTTCCGGTGATCCGTCTTCCATCAGCCAGCTGCATGATGTGATCTTTAGGCCGGAAACTCTCATCAAATCGGATGAATGCGGTCTTGTCGGTGATTATGTGGGCAGAAGCACCGCTGTCCACGAGTAGTCCATATTGCTGCGCTCCTTGGGTCGCCATTCACTCACCCGAGCAATAATGTTTCTTCTTCTTCCCTCGAAGATTTGGCTTGGTCTCTGCCACGGAAAACTTTTTCCGAATCGTCCATAACTGTAGCCACTTTATTGTTCTTATCAGCTTTTGTCGTTCGCTTGTGTGGTTTCTTATCCTTACTTGTGCAGTCTCTTGCTTTATGCCCCACTTTCTCACAAATAAAGCATTCTCCATTGAAGACGTATTTCTTGTCTTTTCTTTGGGCTTCGGCTTGAATGACTTGGCGGTCATTACTTCATCTGGTCTGGGCCTGCTTGGTAGCGGAGGGTGCATTCAAAACTTCTCAGCCTAGTCTTGAATTCAGCAAAGGTTAACACTTCTCTCGTTTGAGTCACATGCACAGAAAATGGGTTGTATTCATCAGTGAGTCCTTTCAACACCATAGCCACCAATAGTGCATCGCTTAGGCTCTCTTTAGCTCTTTGTAGCGCGCCACTAGCTTCTCGACACGTGCTAGATAGCCCGCTAGCTCCTCGCCGTTATCCATTAGCATATTGGTTAGCTCTGTGTACAGCCCGACAATTCGCGGCTTTTCTTCGGACTCAAAATGGCGTCTCAATATTTCCAGACTTTTCTTACCATCTTCTGGTGCTTCATACAGGATGAGTGTCAGTGTTTTATCATCCAAGCAGCCGCACAGTTCAGCATATGCCAGTTCGTTTTCCACACGGTTTCTGTTGCGGCCTGTTCGCTGGATCCCGTAGCTACATCACACCCGAGGATAGCATCTTTTAGCCCGATGGTTTTCAAGTATGCTAGGAACCTCGCCTCCCAGATGTGATAGCGGGCCTCATCTCCGTCAAATCGCGGCGGTAATCCTCTCCCATGGAGCGCCGCTGTGCCTGGAACCCACCTGGGCCCATAACCTGTTGATCCTTCTGCTGCGGAAGTCCTCGCTGTTCATGTGTAGGCATCATTGCTGGTGACTACACTCGGTTCAACACAAGACAGGAGACGATTCTTATTTTTCTTTGTGTGGTCGCTATCACTGAGTCGCTAAACACCTGGCGTGCCACAGTGCACCTTCACTGCCAGAAGCGAACTGCAGGGAAGCTCCACCCCCTTTATTTACATACACCCCAGAACATGTATCCCTCCACACAAAATAGTACCAACATTAAACTCTAATGCTAGTGGCGTACATCGTCACCCAACAATTTCCAAAAAGTAAAAATATTGCGAAGGCCAATGCAAGAAACAGTAAAAACATGTTGGAATTTTCTGATTATTAGTCACGATTTTGTTAGAGGAAAGCAAATTGCTTGGCTGAAGCAAAATTACTTAAAATGTGACTTAAAAAGGAACACATCGTGACAAGAAAGCGTGGTGCCTGTTGATGACGTCACACAAGGATTTATACAATTGAAGTTTTTTATGATGTGTTGAGAGTGCATACATTATAAGAATAAACATTTATTCCTCCCACAATGAAATATTTCTGGGTTTATAAGGTTGAACGCTTAAAGACGCACCACGGTGCTGTGTTCCAACTTATAAAAGTTTAGTTCACCCGACGTCTTTATCGCACTGCATCATGGGAAGCTCCGCTACCTGGAAGTCGAGACTCGTCTGTACGCTAAAGGTATACGTTAGTGACATAATTCAAGTATCTACATACAATTCACTGACAGAGCCAAAGTACCTCGATGACTATATGTTCACTGATTCAGTTATGAATAGTAAAATTAAACATCTCGTTTTTAAGCACATTTAACCGTTCAATCAATCCTCAAACGTATCGTATTGATTCATAGGTTAACAAACGGTAGCAAAGCCATCATAATTTGCAAAGCAGTAGCATTTTCTTCTTTTTTTTAAGTTTGTCTTGTTAAAGTGTTTCAATTTTACCCAAGTACTTCAAAACAGCACAATAGAACATTCTTAAAGAATATATTTATACGTCTGATTCGGATGGTTTTGACGTTTAATACCGATTTCTTCCTCAGGGGGGCATCAACGAGTCACGTGACAATCGGTGAGTGTTTCAATGGAAATTAACATTCAATTCATTTGTATGCATTTCTGGCGGGACGCTGATCGTTGGTTAACACGTCGGCCTCACAGTGCAGAGGTTCAGCCTTCCTGTGTCAAGTTTGCATGTTCTCCCTTTGCTGCGTGGCTTTTCTCCGGGTACTCCAGTTTCCCACGTTCGCAAAACATGCATGTCAGGTTAATGGAACATGCCAAATTGTCCACAGGTGTGAGTGTGAGCGTGAATGGCTGTTTGTCTGCACAGTTGAGTTGAGTTAAACCACAAATTTTCTGCTAAATACATTTGAGTTATTTTGTGGGTCGTTTGTAAAAATGCTGACTAAAATGAAATGTGAAGCTGGAAAATCACAAACAAATGTTGGAAAGCAGAGTGATGGAAAATCAAACTTTGTCATTTGAATGATAATATAAATCGACCATTAACAAATTGGAATAAAATAACCACAATGTGATGCAATAGTTGCAAATCATCGCATTTTAATCGGTCTATTCACTTCAACTGCCAGCAGAAAAATATCATTTCAGGGATACATCTATAAAAAGGACCTCAGAGGAGCATCAGCATGTAAAACACTATCTTGAGTCCTTTGTGTTTCTCAGACCAAAAGAAAACCCCACCATAGTGTTAACAAACTGCTTCTTTAGTACCAAAATCTGCACATTTTTATACAAACGAATATACAGTACAACAAAGAGAAACCTAAAAGGATCCAGTGAAGATTTTCAACGGTGACTTGACCTTTTTTTCATTGTTGCTGAATATACTGACAAATCATTTTTTTCCAATAGTTTTGAGACCATTAAAAACATCGACCTATACCAGCACAACGGTACCTTTCGATTTATGGCGATTTTAAACAAGCAACCACATAATGTCAGGTGGCAAATTTATTTTGATTTTTTTTTTTTAAACCTGATTCCAGAACCGTCAGGCATCCAACTAAACATCAGCATCTGTGAACTATGAGTCAACATAAAACGGTTAAAAAAACGAACAAAAGAAAACAGTTCATTGACATGTCTGGCGATTTTAAAATGAGCAAAAGCGGAATTTCAAGCAGCAAATTATGAATCTTTTTTTCCTTTTTTTAAAACTCGGATTACGAACCCTCGGCATTGTCCAATTATGTATTTACATTATGGGGTTAATGGGTGGATGGATGGATTGTTTTAGATTAAAAACAGCAGAATTCCAAGGGGCAAATGATGAATCAATTAGAAAATTATGATTCTGGAACTTTCAGGAAAATGGGTCAACATCGGCATTGTCCACATAGGAATGAATATGAAAATAGTCAGGTGACTGTTTTGATTCTTGATTGAAATTCTTCATAAAATTTTTTTTTTAAAAATGGCTCCGGCTCAAGTGACCGTTCAGATTTATCAAAATCGAAACTGAGCAACTGCAGAATTTAAAGTGGACAATTATTAATACTTTTTTTGAAAGCTGACTGGAACTGCCAGACAGTCGAGGAGACATCAGCATTTGCCAAGTAGAAATAAACATACGAGTCACATGACTAACGTTTGTTTCCTATGGGTCTGAATATGGGCAATCATGTTACGCAGCCCTTCTTGCCACCAGCAGATGGCGCTGAAGGCCCAAAGCAATAACTGAAACTTGTATTCGAAGCTCAAGTTCAGTCTCCTTTACATTTATGTACACCTCCGTAGTCCAAGACCAAAAGCAGGACTTGGACCTTCTTTCAATATTTACATCAATAAATAAAGTTTAGTCTGTGAGTGCGTCAGGAAGTACTGGTTCAAGTGTGGTTCCTTGGACCTGAAGATCTAGATCTTAAGGCCCCAGGTTTAAGGACTTATTCAGTGTCATATATGAGATGGGGCTTTATGGTACATTCCGGGAACGGGTCCCGTTAAAGCGGCGGCGGCCTCTGCATACGCAGGGGCCGGGGCCGCCACCTTGTGGCGCCACCAGGGGCAGCACCGCACCAGAAACCTGCGCCAGGTCTCCAAGGTCTTCCCAGACCAGATCCAGACCCCCGATGTGATGCCCACCACCAAGCACATAAAGTACTTGAGCATGAAGACGGCATAATCGGGTCCGCCACCCAGCCGCTGCCGCTCGGCTGCGCAAGAACAGGCCAGCACCTGGTCCCAATCGGGGCGGCGGTGCTGCTCGTAGACCAGGCAGGCCACCACGACCGCAGCGGGCACTGTGTAGAGCACCCCGAAGAGTCCGATTCGGATCATGAGACGTTCCAGTTTGTCGGTCTTGGTGCCGCCTTGCTTGATGATACCGCGGATGCGGAAGAGCGACACGAAACCGGCGAGGAGGAAGAACGAGCCAGCGAACAGGTAGACCACTAAGGGAGCCAGGACGAAGCCTCGAAGGTTCTCCAGGCTTTGGTTGCCCACGTAGCAGATGCCGGCCACCGGGTCCCCGTCCACAGCGCTGAGGGCCAGAACCAGAACGGTCTTGACGCTGGGGACCAGCCAAGCGGCCAAATGGAAATAGTGACAGTACCCAGCGATGGCCTCACTTCCCCACTTCATGCCCGCTGCCAGGAACCACGTGAAAGACAGAACGACCCACCAGATGGAGCTGGCCATGCCAAAGAAGTAGATCAGCAGGAAGACCAGGGTGCACAGAGCAGGACCGCCCGTATCGTAGAGGATGTGGAACTGGTCCGAGAGGGGAGCGCACGCCACTCGCTCGTGCCCGGCCACCAGCCGGATGATATATCCCAACGACACGAAGAGGTAACAAGTAGCCAGGAAGATGATCGGTCGCTCGGGGTACTTGAAACGCTGCATGTCCAGGAGGAAGGTGGCCACGGTGGTGAGGGTGGATGCGAAGCAGAGCGCCGCCCACAGCCCCACCCACAAGGTGGTGAAGGTCCGCTCGTCCTCCGAGAAGTACGCCTGGTGGCACGGCTGTGCGCAGTTGAGGAGCGGCCCCGTGCGGACCCGCCCATACAAGGGATGCGACTCCCTTTTGATGGGCACCAAGGGCTCCCGGCAGCGGCACTCGCGCTCATTTTGGGCCGCGGCGTTTGCTCTGTGGCGGTTCTTGGACGTTGGTATGGCGAAGGGCGGCGGCGGCGGTGCGGTGGTCGCCTCGCTTCCGTTCTGGTCCATGCAGAGGGTGTCGCCGCCCAGTCGTGGAAGACGCTCGCAGCTCATCCGCTCGGGCCACTCGAAGCCGTACTGGCTCATGAGGGGCGAGCACCCACGCTTAGCACGTTCACAAACCGAACGGCACGGCGGTAGAGGCTTGCGGTAATCTGGTAGACAGATGGGCGTGTACATGCTGCACAGGAAGAACAGCAAGTCTGGGGAGCAGCGGATCCGGACCAGGGGCCAGAATTGGTGCACCTCTAGGCCCACCTCCTCCTGAGTGTCGTGGTTGAACTGGTTGGGCATGTAGGTCAGGTTGTAGCCAATGCCTCGGCACATGGGTACTGCGATAGGTTCGCACGAGATCTCCTTGGAGGCTGCATAGACCCGGGACCCACTCTGGATGAGCAGGACCAGCAGTAACCTCATCATTGACTCCATTTAATTAAAAAGTGGTCTTAAAATTTGGTGGTTTGGGCGTCCTTTTAAAACCAAACCAAAAATGATCTTCAATTCTTGTGGTCCATTTCAAATGAAACCAAGGCAAAAAATGGTTGCAAAGTCTTGCAGTCTTAGGGTCGATTTAAACTAAACCTAAAATCATCTTAAACTTTTGTGTTGTTTAGGTCCATTTAAAACCAGAACTAATGGTTTGTAGTCCTGTGCCGTTGAAGTCCATTCCCTTGTGCAGAGTCTTTGATTTATTAATCCACGTGGAGGAAAAAAAAAATCACAACTCCTCCAAAATGCACGAAGCAGTCACACAGTGCCGACTAAAATCCAACAAGTTTGTAGGGGAGCAAAGGTCTCGCGTGACGTTTTCCACGTTCACATGCACGTTTCAAACAAAAACAAGTCAACTCAACAACACTAACTTGTTGGTATTTTACCCCGGCTCCTCGTCCGGAGACTTGCGACGTCCCACCGCATCCCTCACACCAGACGCGACCCCTCAGGTGCGAACCCACGCACGGAATGAACCAACTCAACACGCATTAACCGCCTTCTACAAGCCTGGCTGCCCCGCTGCCTTCAGGGCCCCTCGGACGTCGCATAAACGACGTCACGACGCTCATTCACAACCCGTGGACGTGTCATTTTAACTCATAAAAATAAACCAATGTACTTTAAATTAAATGAGGCCGCGTTTGTATGGTTGCCCTTGAGTGAAAATTTATATTGGACGTTTTGTAGTCAGTATCTAAGTTAAGATGTTAGATTTAAAGAGCCTAAAACGAAAATGTGCTTGTGTTCCCCCCCAAAAGGCTTCATCGTTTTAACTGAGTGTACTTTAACGCATTAGCTGCTTATTTAAAGCACCGTATTTCTTATTTCATCAAAGTTTTTTTTGTGTTTGTTTTTGTTTTTTACTGCATGCAACTGAAAGTTATTCTTTACCGAGTGCAACTGGACGCACCGGCTGCTTTTTTTCAACGATTTATAGTTGTCATTTAACTACTGCACCTGAATGCAGCACTTGTTGGTTTACAAGTGTTTTATTGTTACGGGGCTTTGTTTGCCTTTATTCAGTGCACTTGAACCTGCCAGTTTCTTCCAATTTTAGGTTTTCTTCATTGTAACAGGGCGTCGTAACTTATCAGCTGCTTGTCGAATTCAATAGGTTTTCAAGACTGTCCACTCACATTGAACGGACTGTGCAGCACCTGAATGCACCAGTTAATGGATGACTGACAATGACGAATGAGTCGCTGTCAGTTAACGTTGTTGTAAAATGTGTTTGCAATCCAAACAAAATAAACAAACAGAAATGAACTTTTCTTTACGTTTTAAGGGTTGATGTGACCAGTTATGTTTCAAATAAAATGAAATTAGAGTAAGAAAACAAAGTGTTAGTGTGACTGTAGTGTTTTCCAAGGGCAGTAAGAGTTCGGGTTCGAAGTGTAGGGTTGGGCGGCTTTGTATGTTTGAGCGCAGGTTGATGTTTTGTTTTTAAAAATTCCTTTCAGGTGACTTCAATGAAAGGAAACATAAATCATGATGTTTGTGATTTTCCAGTTTCACGTAATTTTAGTCAGCATTTTTACAAACGACCCACAAAAGTTAACTCAAATTTAACTCGCAGAAATGTATTGGTTGAACTTTAAATGATTAATAAACACCTTGAACTGCTTGCCAGCCTATTGCAGGGCACGCATAGATAAACAACCATTCACGCTCACAATCACACCTCGGGACATTAACCTGACATGCATGTTTTTGGAATGTGTGAGGAAACAGGAGTACCCGGAGAAAACCCACAGAAGGCCGTAGCCGCAAGCAAACCCTGTACCTCTGCACCGTGAGGCGGTCATGCTAAACAGTCGACCACCGTGCCGCCGCTTAGGTGAGATTATATAACAAAAGTGAAAATGGATCAAAAACTAAAAATTATTTTAACCCTTCACACAGACACATTCATGAGCGCATGCACACACACACACACACACGCGCGCACGCAATTGCTCTCTCAAGCGAACTCGCACACAATCAAATAAATAGATGCACAAACACACACACACACTCACGTGCACACATGCACACTTGTTAACAAACACAAGTGGACACAACACACACGCTGATCAGACATACAGATACTGTACATACAGTACACATAACGATAGATACAAACAAATGCGCACACACAAACATTGACTCCTAAACACACACCTATATACATGACCACACACTTCACACAATGTCACGCTCATAAAAACACATACATGAATGTACACGCAAACCCACGCAGACACACACACACTCCCTCACACATTGCGTTTGTGTCAGCTCCCCCCACCCCTTTTGTGACCGTTTCCCCCTCCTTAACATGTCTTTTGTTTTGATTTGCGATGGCATGTGGGGGTCTTTCTCTTGCTCCCTGTCTCTAAATGAGCGGCAAGGGTCCGCGGGCCAGTGGAGCAGGACAAAGGCGGCGCTGCGCTGGCTACATTTGCCGCTTTGTGGTCCAGCTCGTCAGCCCTAATTGGCCGAGACAATTAAAGCAGCGACGCTACGCCGCCGTTGGACGAGAGTCCCCGCGGCCACGCTAGCTGACCTGATGCTAAGTGACGTGCTAGCTTTTTGTCATGTCCACTCTTAATCGACTCTGTAGGACGCAAATGATGACGTCGCCGACGTCGTCAACTGTGTTCAACTCGCTGTGAAAATACTGCGCCACTTTACTCGTGACGTGAAAAGTACAAAGAGAAAATTCCCAAGACTACAATAAAAAAAATCCCTTTAAAGACATTTTATTGGCCGGTTTACAAAACTGACAGACGCAAAAACAAACATGAAAAGTGCAAATTCAAATTAAAGTGCTTCATTGAATACTTAGAACACATTTGATGACAAAATAAATAAACAATATGGCAAACAAAAATAGTAGTCATCAGCCTTCTTTCCCTCTCATAGGACACCCAAAATAATTAAAAACAAAAAACAAAACAAAGAAATAATTTGGCCAAAGTACAATTTATTTAATCCCTGAATTGAAATGCAAATAAAAAGCAAATCATGTTTGTATTTTTATGGCTCAAATGTTGACATAATGTTAAATATGTTAATATCGATGACGGGCGACAACGTCATTAGTTCATGTTCACAAAAACAAAATGCTGCCGACACGCAAACATGACCTTATACAATTAAACTGGGAAACGTTCATGGCTAATAGCGCTATAAATTCAAATTCAACAAATGTTAGCATACGCGAATTGTGAAAGTCGTTTTGTTTAAACTATTAAATTTAACACATTCACGTTGCGACCGAAATAAACAAAAAACAAAAAGCCCAAGTAGCTACTAGCTTACATATGTCAGTTGTTTTATTTTAATGTTGCGTACAAATGGTAAGCTAGCTCTTCATCATTTTGCCCAGGGCCATTTACGTTTGGCAATTTAATGTAGCATCCGAAATAAAAAGGCGATCAAGCTAACAGCTTACGCATTCTAGTTGTTTTGTTATTGTGTTATGAACGTTAAGATAGCTTGACGCAATAGTTGTCTACGATAAACGATTTAACATTATGTCAAAAAAAGGCTAACCTTACAAATGCTAGTTGTCGTTGGTTTTATGAGCAAACATAAAATTGTAATGTATGGCTCGCTGTTGCAGTAGTAGGGTCAACATTAATGCGTTGTAATACCACTTAGCACCACCCAAGTGATAAACTTGTTGATAGTTAATACAAACACAATGTAGGGGGCGCTGTTTAGCGATTAAGAACTACTTCTAACGATCATCCATGATATTTCTTTCCACAACATGACTCAGTGATCATTTTGACGATGCGGCGGCCATTTTGTGAACCCGTATAAAGAAGTCCTTGTGCAACATTTACGCTCCCCAAAGCGTCTTTCACTTGAGCTCGGCTCGGACCGACGTCGCTTCCGCCATCTTGTATGCACCGTTTCGTGGGAGCGTCTCAGGTGTCCTGGTAGGGCAGGTGGTGGTCGTCGCCGTCGGGAGACCAGAAGGACGAGGGGCGTTTGGTGTGGTGGAGCTCGCGTCGGACACAGCGGGGACACGGCTGACATTTCTGGCGACACTCTGCATGGAAGACTGCGCCGCAGCCCGAGCACCTGCACGGGAATATTTGACACGCCGGCAAAATTATTTGGAGGCTTTGTGGATTCTATTTGCGCGGGGTGTCGTTGAGGAATGTCGGAATGAGTTGTAATACAAAGAGCGACCTCCTGGTGGCGCTGTCCTGGAAAGGGTAGATGAGGCGTCCGCTGTGGCACAGTTCGCAGATGAAACCTTTCTGTCGGCACAAAGTGCACCCCAGCACGTGAGCGCTGGCAAACTTGATGACTTTGGACAGGAAGGGAGCCAGAAGACCATCGATCACCTGTCGGGGGCGGGGCCACCAGAGCGTGGCGGCAGGGGAAGAGAAGCACACATTGGTATTTTTATTGACTACAGACGCTCCCCAGCTTACGAACGAGATACGTTCCGAACGATCGTTCGTAAGGTGAATTCGTTCATAAGTTGCTTCAGTGCTATATTTTGTATGGAATGTATGTTTAAGGCTGTTTGACATCCATATAACCAGGGAGAGAGCTTTTCGTCACGTTCTTCAGGGCTCGAGGGTTAGCTGCCCGGTAAACTAGCAGCGGCTTCAGCTTGAAGCTCCCGATCTTTCTGTTTCTAAATGGTACCGATGGTCGAACGATTCATGTTGTATGCACCTGCAACGCTCACCATTTTCTCACCCGCATCAAGCTTCTTTATTATTGCCACTTTCATTTGAAATGAAATGGCTTGCATCTTCTTTACATTTCCACTCTCACTAGAAGCCTTTCGCTTTTCACCAACCATATTGAATAATGGATGCACGAGATATTTAACAACTGGGCAGAGGAAGCCGGATTCGGGGTGGATGCTGGGCGAGCTCTCACAGCGCCTCACGTCGGTATTAGCGGCGGAAAGAAGCACTGCAGTACCTGTACTCGGAAAAAGGCGCGCAATACAAAATCTAACTTTTTCTTTTCTTTTTCGACATACCCGTAAAAATGTTCGTATGTACCGTTGTTCGTAACTCGGATGTTCGTAAGTCGGGGAGCGTCTGTACTAAAAAAAAACAATAACCTTTAACCCTGACTTTAAACCCTACTTTGAAAGCCTAACCTTATATTATAGAACACTAACCCAGACTTGAAACCTTAATTGGGATCCCTAACACGGTTCCCAATCTAGTAAGACTGTTTGACGTAAACGCTGCAGTTTCGTTTCATGGAAATATTTGCAAGCGTGCGTGCGCGCACAAAAGCAACCTCCTCCGTGCAAGTGGACCACACGCACATGCATTCAATATGTTTCTGTGCGTGTCTGTTGTCGCATGCAAAGCGTTCCTAATTTGATGAAGAGGATGATGAATGTTTGGGCTGGTGACGCGGTTAAGCACGCCTGCCCCCCCTCCCCCTCCTCGGCGCCCCCACTTGCAGGTTCCGCTGACGAATGGCCATCCTGATGGATGCTGACAGGCTCCCTAATGAACACCCCGCCTCTAATTGGAGCGCAAGTAAAGCCGGGGAGGAGGACGAGCCCCAACGCTAACACACTACGGCAATATCTTGGGCTGAAAAGCCTCGTTTCAAACCCCAACCCAAGTTTTAAACCCTACCCCATGCTTGGAATCCACATTTCAAACCTGACACTTTCTTGAAACCCTAAATTGGACTTGATATGCACTCCCGAAATTTGGTTTCAAAACCTCGCCGCAGTCGAGTCTTTGTTTGAAACTCAAAACGAACCTTTCAACCACAACGCTGGCTGAAAACCCCGATTTGAAACGCCGACCCTCGCTTGAAACTTCAACATCAGGCTTGAAACCCTACTTTATTAATTCAACCCTTCTTCGAAACCCCAATCTAAAACCCTCATTCTACTCTAAAACCCTCACCCTCATTTGAATCTCCAACCACAGTTTGAAACTCCATCCCGGTCTTGGCACCCTACTTTGAATCTCCTCAATGAAACCGAAACCCATAACCCGAGTGTCCCCACAAATCCTTATGACTCTTTAAAAATTCTAATTAAAATTGTGTTTGTCATCTGTGTGTGTGTGTGTTTAAAAGCGGACATCACCAAGAGTTTAATGCTGATGCATTCAGAGATCTCTCTTCACTGTCGACTGCACCGTCACAACTGTCATAAAATATCAACTTTGGTAGTGTAGCTTGTCAACACTCAAGAATACTTCTGACTTTGTGTACTCCGCCCCCGCACACGCGCAGCAATTCGAACTTGTCCCCTTTACTGCACGCAGAGTCTTTGTGCTGCCTTCTAATCGGCTAAAACGGACGTTAAACAGCTGCCTGACTGGCTGACTTAAACACACACACACACACACACAAATGTTCAAGAATATTAAAATATTAAAAATAAATAGTATATTGCCAATCATAATTTCAAATCATTAAAAAAATAATGTTTAACATTACAAATATATTGTTGCAAAATGTCAAAATAAAATAAGTAAAGATATGGTAGCATTTAACATTATTTCAAATTATTTTAGACTTGGGGAAAAAAATGCTTAATGATATGTTTGCACTGACTTTTTATGTTCATAAAAAAAATCACAGCATTACATGATATGATTTTGAACTATTTCAAATACAAATAATATTAGGAATCCAAAAGTTGTATTTATATTAGTCATGAATAAGCTCTCCTTCCTTCGATTAAAAAAAAAAAAAAGAAAAAGACATGCTTGTTAACCACCAGTGAGGACAATTTTAAAATGGCTTCCTCCAGAGTGGCATTGATAGGGTGAATCCTGTGCTAACGTGCTAACACTTTAACAGGTGTGTGTGTGTGTGTGTGTGTGTGTGTGTGTGTGTGTGTGTGTGTGTGTGTGTGTGTGTGTGTGTGTGTGTGTGTGTGTGTGTGTGTGTGTGTGTGAGGCTGAATGCAGCCATGTCACGCTTTGTTTTCCCGCCTGTTGCTTCTCAATGTGAGCAATTAGTCGAGCGCAGCGACACAGTGTGGGAGTGGAGGAGGTGAGAAGGGGTCCGGAGGGGTGAGTGTGAGGAGCGGGGTGGTGGTGGGGGGCTCTTTCACCGTGAGAGCGAGAGAGGGAGCCCCCCGTCAAGAAAGAAGAGAGGGGCAGGGTGCAACATAATCACCGACAAAAGAACTTTTCACTCATTTGTGGACCCTTTTCCTCAACCCCCCCCCCCACCCTCAACCTGCCCCCTCTCTCCAACCCTCACTCCCCCCCTCCCCAATTTACCTCCACTCCACTACCGCCATGTTGGCCTCATTTACACACACACAAGCCTTAAAAGTTAGCGTGCTCAACTGTGTCCACTCATAAAGAACGCTTTTATTAAAATGCATGAGCAAAAGTATTGGGACACTGCTATTCTCACACAAATGCAATTTTATAACCCAATGATTTTTTTTTTGTGAATTGAATAGTGTTTTAATGTTTAAAAAAATGCATTTCTATTCAGAACGATGTCATATAAATGATTTTGTGATATTGTGTGTGATACAATATTTTGGGCCAAATGTACAGTGAATAGCAAATACAACATTTGTGTGTGTGTACCTGCTGCAGGTCAGCGATGGAGTAAAGGTGAATGTGCTGCAGCAAATACTCTCGAGGGAAAATCCTATGGCGAAAAGGGAAGAAAAACAAGTGGTGGTGAGTCATCCATCGCTGTGACAATGTTTAAATCTGGCTGTCACATGCGTGTGTGTGTGTGTGTGTGAGAGTGTGTACGGACATTTGCAAACACATTGCAAGGAAGTAGTTTGTTTGGAATTTACTCAAATAAATGTTGGAAACGAAGGAAAAACAATGCAAGGGACTGGATCTGGTGGGGCATGGCCCCCGCTGCCCCTTGTGGAACGTCACCACTACATTTTACAAAGAGAAATAATTGTATGTCTGTTTCGTAAAAAGTGGTGTGTGTGTTTTTTTTTTGCACAGGAAAAAGTAAACCTATAAAATCGCATAGCTCTGTAAACTGTATATCATGGGGAAAAAAAAACAAAATAAAACATGCATATAATTTGATTTAAATGAAGTAAAATAAACACATTCAAATATTGCAATAAAAATAACCACACACTAAACAAACACAAATAAATGTATAATTTATTTTCTTTTTCAAACATGGCAACTTCATAGTTATTGGTGAAAACTAACATGGACTTACGATGACCTGTAGTGTGTTTTATGCGGCGGAGGGGGTGGGCACAAGACTGATGCGTCTGCAAATGTTTTAGCACCATGACCGTCATTAATTTGTGCTGTGTTTGGAAGTGTGCCAAACCATGGACTCGCACATGTAAACACAGACTGTGTGTGTGTGTGTCTGTGTGTGTGTGTGTGTGTGTGTCAGGTGGTCCTCCAGCCCACTCATATTGCGGGTGGGCCTGGAACCCCCCCATAAACACGGCGTGACTGTACCTTCGACGCAGATCCTCTGCGATGGTGGCGCGGCAGCTGAACAGGTAGGCGCGCAACGACTGCAGCTGCTGGCGGAGGCGCAGCACGGCGCTGAGCGGCTCGCAGTGCTCGTAGAGACCCCCGTTCAGCTGCTGCACATCCAGCAGGGGTTCCTCGTACACAAACTCCAAAAACTCCTTCGCTTGCTTAGACACCTGCAAGTCGATCATGCTCAGAACTCACACGAGCACAATCGAACCGACGTCGGTTCGTTGAGTTTCATTGCGCTGTTGCGTGACTGGCGAGAGGTGACGTCCCATTAATTATGGCGCATAGAATTCTATTGTGCAAAGTGGCGGTTATGTAATATGAATTACTGGCAAGGCTGAGAGAAAAGTTCGTACAGCCCGGTGTTAGTTGGCGTGTTTTGTGGCGCATCACCTTGTGCTTGCTGGTGTCCCAGTTATGCAACAGGCGGGCGGGGATGAGGAAGGTGTTGTCCTGATGGCAATTTTGGCAGTAGTACCAACCGCTGTAGTGGCACACTTTGGCTTTGCCCCTGGAGGCGCCCACTGGACGCTGGCAGCCTGCACACAATGGGGAGAAATCAGAATGCCAGGATGTTCGGTCTAGACGCACTGGCCAAAATGCTACCGTTGCCTAATTTAGTGTCTCTCTGGAAATTTTAAAGACATTGGACAAAATCCCGAAGCAAGTTCATTTTGGAAAGGGCAAAAATGACCCCGTCATGGCTTCTTTAAACCAAAATGGCAGACTTCCTGTGTCTTCAGACATGGCTTCCTGAGACTTTTTTTGTGGGTCAACGCATGAAAGATGAAACTATCAAATATCATGTTGCTCAGTGAAACTGGCAGCAATACCCCAAAATGAACGATTCCAAATAAAATGGCAGACCTATTCGGGCCTGATTACTTGAGACTTTTTTTGTTGATCAACTCATAATACGTGTGCCCACAAAAATGTGACGTTGCTAAGTGAAAATGACTTTGGAATACGCTAATGCTGACTAGCTCCCAACCTCCATCTGCATAAGTGCTGTCTCGTGCCGTTACGCCAAAAGCTGTAGTCACAACAAAAGAGTTGAGGAATAAATAGATCCTTCTACGTGTTTGTTTTGATAGCTTTGTCCCATTTTCACCCAGACACCAACACGCATGTCCGTGCACGCACGCACGCGCACACACACAGGTGCGTCTTATCAAACATCAGAGATGCAAAGAATAAGATGCAAAGAAGAAAAGATTCGAGATAATCATCAGGAAGTGATGGCGACAACGTGCATGAGCCTGAACATGAGCACGCTCCGCATTGAAAGATACCTGAACAAAACGCGGGTGTTAAGTCAACCCAGTGAGAATTCGGAGGTGGTAGAAAAGGCGCAAAAAAGGCGATACTAGAAAGTCGGGACGGTGGTGTGTGCTCCCTCCACCCGGTTGCGTTGAAAGTAAATTGTCGTCGTCCAACAAGTGTCCCGCCTTGCACACGGTTTTACAAAATGGGTGCATTGCTACCAGCTTTCCGTGATCCCCTTTCACGCAACCACTCCCCCGACCTTAGAAGTAGGAACATTTGCAGGTCGACCCCTACGCTGTCCACCATTTTGGGTACTATACACATTTTAACTATAAGGCCCATACAATGTCAACCATTTAGTGAACAATACGCCGCTCGACCTATAAATGCCACCATTTTGTGAGCGTTACTTGTGTGCTCATTGTCGCTCAAGCTTCTCGCAGTTTCCGCCGCTCCTCTCTGATCTTTTATTGTGGGGACGGGAAAAGATGAATGGGGAATTCAAACGGAGCTCAAAAGGTCCACCGATTGTACCTCGGCTCGCTGCGGGGCGTATTGGGGGGGCACGTGGTGGTGGGAGGGAAAAAAGAGGAAGGGGGGGGGTTCACTTCGACCTGGAGTGGGGTGAGCGCATGGCGGTGGGAGACGGTATGAGGGCCGATACCGGGCTTTCATCTGCCCGCCGCGGGTCCAGACCTGCACACCTTTTGAGAGGACCACTGCAGAAGACCTGTGTGTGTGTGTGTGTGTGTGTGTGTGTGTGTGTGTGTGTGTGTGTGTGTGTGTTTTAAAAGCTTTGATGTGGTTTCTTTCACGCTGACAATCCACTCCAGCATGCACGGGTGACCACCCAAAAAAATAATGTGCGTGTATGTCTTGTAGGATGAAAAGCAAAGCGGTGGTGGTACTTGCCACAATGCAATGCATTTTTTTGACAATGTAGCGATTGCGGCGTGCCCGTCGGCAAATTGGTCGCAAACGAACATTGATAGATACTGTAACAGCATCGTTACGATTATCGACACGTGATCATGTTTGTACGTTTGCGTGCTGCTCTTCAAGCACAAAGACCCACACGCACATTCACGAATTTGCCTTCAAAACGGATCAATTCTCATGTGTGATTCTAGACCCCACGTTGCATTTAGATGTTAAATTGTGATATTAGTAGTATGTATATGTATGTAAGTATGTATGTAGCATATGCAAAGAGCACACATGAAAAGGGTTGAAAGAGTACAACACAAACCGGATGAGTGAGAATCACCGGCGCCTCTGCTGGCCGCAGCTGAGTAGTGCACTCAAATTTGGAAACAAAATTAAATCTATCAATCAAGTTGCACAATTCATAAATTGATTATGCCTGCCATCAGTTGTGACGCGAAGTACCGAAAAGAGGAGGAGAGGAAGCGTACCTGAGCAGAAAAGACCAAAGAAGACCAAAAAAGCGGGACAAAGAGGAGAAGGAGACGATGGAGGAGGAGGACACAAAAGTACAACAAACAAGGAGAAGGATGAGGAGGAGAAGAATCGCAAGGATGGAAAAGAAAAAGCTGGTGATGAAGAGGACTCCGGTTTTCAGACCTGCACACGTGAAGCCCTGAGCGGTGAGGCCTTTCTCCTGGGCGACACAGTTGAGGAGGCCGAGAAAGCTGGTGGTGACCGACTGCCTCTTGGCCCTCTGCTCCCTCTGCCTCCTCTCTTTGGACCTCAGCAGCACCCCCTGCGGCACCGGGGGACCGCACTCCTCCCGGGCTGGCTGCCGGGCGCCCAGCGCTCCCCTCAGGGCCTCCGTCCATTCCAGGGCCTTGTCGGCAGTGTCGGCCCGGAGTCGGAGCGTGTCGGCGGCGAACACGGCTTGGAAGCGCTCCCCCTGCTCCGGGACCTCGGGGTCCGGCTGCACACCCAAGCAGGAGGCCAGCGGGTACTGGCGGAGGGGGCGTGACACGGGGCCGCGCCCCTCGGTGGGAAACGCCTGCAGGGTGGTTCTGCTCAAGACAAAGGTGAAGGCGCACCAGTTGTTCTGGTCGAGGAGTTGTTGCAGCAGGCCCGCTTTGAGAACGTCGTGGCAACGCTGGCTAAACAGCGGCAGGGTGGTGGGGCGGCTTAGTGGCGGGGTGCCCTCGGCGGCGTCGGGGAAGGTGACCGCCTTCTCCGCCGTCACCGCCTTGCGCTGCCGGGCGGGCCTCACCACCTGGACCTTTTCCCACACGAGGCGCCGCCACTCAGCCGCCTCCCACTGGGTGGCGGCCCGCAGTTGCACCCGCGTGCTATTGAAGAAGACGGCCTGCAGGGTGCGCGGGTCGGCGGGCTGGCAGGGCGCCGGCGCCACCACGCCCTGGCAGTGCGACAGCGAGTAGGCGTTGCCCAGCTGGCGGTTGGCGCTGCTGTCCAACGTGTAAAGGCGCAGCTCGCAGGGCGTCAGCTCCACGTGGCACTCACTCCAGCGCCCCCGCGGGCCCTCCCGGTACTCCATCTCGGCCTGCTTCAGCACGATGCTGCTACTGCTGCTCCCCTTTTCAGCTGCAAAGGAACAATGGAACAAAATAGTTGATATTAGGTATTGGGCCGATAGGGCTTCATTTCAAGGTATGGGTGACGTTTTTTTGGTTGGGGCGACATTGCAGCCCTTAAGACACATCGGTGGATCATCATGTGCGTCAGAAAGACAGTGTTGGATTCACCTGGCGCTTTAAGAGGGGCGGGGCTGCCACTGACAGGTGACCGTTCGCGCGACGTATAAAAAGCAGCAACGCATTTTGTTTCGTTAGTGAAGTGAAACTCGCTTGGCACAATGGTAAGCTACGCATGTGCTTTTCTTGACCAGATATGTAATGTTAGCTTTTAGATTCGGTCATGATCGGTTGCTTTGTTAGTCTGCTTTGTATTGTGTCTGTTGTGCTCCATGTTCGCCGCATCGCTATGCAATCACAGTCGGTTCCCCTTCGCAATCTGCAATTTAAACAGCGTGGGCTAAAGTCTTGCTAGAACAGTGGTGTCTTTATTTAGCTCATCTTTGCTCATTTGTGCATAGTTGTCATGTTTGTCCGGCTGCACTTTGATGTTTAAACGAAGTCAATTGCGTCGCAGCTGGGGTTGATCATGCCGGCCCTCCACCTCCGGGGTTGACTATTGGGACTTGTAGTTCTTTTGTTCGATTCGACTTGATATGTTTGTGTTGTATGGTTTCTTACGTTTAAAATGATGACGATAATGGTACATAGTGAAATCATGATTGATTAAATTATTAAACGTATTGTTAAATAAAGGTATTAATTAATGTCAATTATATCCATATTTACATTGTGATGCAGAAAGATAGATATATTGATTTTTTTTTTTTACTGCATTTATGTGTGCTTTAGGTTATTACCTGCTTCTGTTACTACTACTTCTGCTGCAAAGTGCTCCAATACATGATCAAAAAAAGTACAGAACGAGTGATCCTTCCATGCTGACCGACGATCCCTATTCAGGGGGCCCTGAAAAACGGAATTAACTGAACAGACAGAAAGGGCTTTGTTCACAAGTATCTGTGATTGTGTTAATTGAGATTGTATGTATTCGAAGCACTTGGGCTATCAGTATCAGTGAGAACTCGCACTGGTATCGGTCTGAAGAAAAATGGCACTGACACTGAGTTTTGTGTTCAGCAGTCAAACAAATGTCGTGTGGATTTGTAAAATTGGTGCTGGGCATGTATTTTTCAGCAACAGGCGTCCCGGGGTCTTGAAGATCTCCAAAGTCAAATGGCCAACTTCCGAATAGAATAGTCAGCCAAATTTCAATTTTATCCATACATTTGGTGTTTGGGGATGATTCTTTTCGCCATGAAGGGGACATCGCCAACCTCGTTTTCATGGCGAATTTTTGAAACCGTCCAAGCAAAATGACCGATTTCCTGTTCAGTTTCGGGGATGGGTCTTTGAGACTTTTTCGTGCAACCTATCGTGTTAGATGTGTCCAGCCACTTTCATGTTAATCTGTGAAACTGTTGACAGGCTCGTTTTTCATCAACGAGCCCTTGCAACGCTTTGCAAATGGTGAAATCTTCAAAGCAAAATGCCACCAATTAGCGCCATGTTCACGCTGATTGCAATTTAAACAAGCTCGCGTCTTTGTGTTGGCACGTCAATGAATCAAGGTGCCTCCATTTATTAAAAACAACAACAATGGCCGCCGCTGCTGCCGCTAATTCCATTTTCTCCCGTCCGCGCTCCAATTGACGGATGTCAGACTTTGTTTTCCCGGTTGGGGGGGGAATCGATCAGAGGGAGGAAAAATTACCACATCGATCTTATCAAAACGCATTTTGTCAGCGTGTTAACGGAACCTCGATGAATATGCAAATGAGCAGCGGCACGGACAAGCTGATTGGCCACCGTCTCGCCCGAGCGCTTTGAGAGGGAAAACTGCCGCCATCCATTAGATGGGACAGCGCTTGAGTGATGAATGAGCTCGGAATGCGATCAGGAAGGTTGACTTAATCTTCTTGTACTGAATTTTCCTTTCTTTTGTGGAATGAAAGAAAAATCGCTGGGTTCGATGGTAAAGTAGAGGTGGATAAACACCAGCTCTTCAGTGACAGGTCCCTGCGCGAAAGGCATGAACAAGGACACAACGCGAACGCGGGTTTATGGTACTGTATTGATGCTAACCAGCTGTTGCTAACGAGGAAAGCAAACACGGCGCTTTGTCCCGTCCGTCACGACTCCCCGTCCCATTAACTCCGCCTCCCCACCGTTGCACTTTCTCTTCTTTTCAACCTAAACGGGCCGCTAGCTTTTCACGCTTATGCTAATACGGCGTAATCCCGCCTGTGTCGGGAGGCGCCTTAATTAGCTTCCTGCGCGCTCGCCTCATTTGAGTCCATTTGCCGACGGGATTACCAGCTATTATCCCGCACACCATCGGACCTTTGGAGAGTGTGTCTGCGTGTGTGCGTGTCATTTAAGGTTATCATCATTTTCTATCATTACAGCCTCGTCTGAGGACAGAAAGACATCCGACACTCTAAAGTAGACGGCAGCACGACTAAAATATCAATATATGAAGCGATAAAAAGTTGTACCTAATATTTTGGGTGCCTCATTTAGAAAAATTCCTTCAAAAAAAGCAAAATGACTGACTTCCTCTTTCCGCTGAATTTCACACAGCTCAATTAAACTGGTGTAAATATATGGGCCAGTGCCAAAATATAAATGCAGTACTGAAGCAATACAAATGTTACAACTAATATTTTGGCTGCCTCATTTAGATATGCAAGAAGGACAAAATATTAGGAACAGATCTCAATATCGATAATTGTCAAAAATATTTTTATTGAAATGCCTGTGGCTATTGTCTGTCTGTATGTGTTGCTAGACCGTTTCTATCCCAATCTAAATTGAAATGTCTGCAACTACAGCGATTTCGATGGTAGTTTCCCTAGCTTGCGTCGACTGTACAGTATTTCACATTGTTAGCATTAAGCGAAGGCTGTGTAGATTTCTGTTGTGCATGCTGTTGGCGGTTATGGGTGCGCACAGACCTTCCATCTGGTGGTTTAAGATTGTGTTCTTCAGGGTCTCCACAGAGGGGAGTCCGTTGTCGGTGTAGTCGGCCGTTCGGTAGTTGATGTCGGATCTGGACCTGTTGTGTCCCTTCTTGAAGGCGGCGTTCGAGGCGGCGGTGGTAGTATCGTTGGCGGCTGGAGCGGCCCCCTCCTTGTCGTGTGCCACCAAGTCATTGGTGGATCGCGCCCGGCTCCTTTTGCCGGGCCGCAAGCCCACCACACTCAGGCCGTCAGCCCAGGCCAACCCAAGCGGGCCCACCTCAGGCTGCTGGCCGGCCAGGAGGCTCCAAACGCCGGTGGAGCTCAGTTTGGCCAGCGCGGCACTCGACGTCTCCTGGAGCTTCTTGGGCTGCCCAGAGGTCTGGTTCTTGGGAGGAGTGAGACCAGCTGGGGCGGCGAAGTCCTCAGTGGCCTCCAGAGCTGGGCTGATGTTACCCACCACATCCAGCTGCATCAGGCCCTCCATCTTGTGTTCACAGCTTATGCTAGTTAGATCCAAACATCTCAACATCTGGACCGGGATCCTTATGGAGCCTTCATCCTGCCGTCAGAGATTAAGTCCTGCCTGAAGCCTTTGGGCTGGAGGATCATGCGGCGTCAAATGGAGATGGTCTGAAACAGGAAAAAGATGAAACAGTACAGAACAAGTACAAGTGGAAACACAGCTGCGCAGTTATTCATCGCCGTGTGCATGTGAGTTAATTCAGCACGGAGACCGTCGCACAACTTGGATCCGCTTTCTATCTGTCTGCTCTCCATCCGTCCACTTGTGCGCTCTTCTTCCCTCTAATCTGCGCTCTGATTGATTTTCCAGCTCAGCTCAGGCTCTTTGTCTGCCCGTATGAATTATTTAAAAAGCCATTAGCTCATCCTAGGTCAAACTACACGCACACATAGAATTTTTATTTATTTTTTGTTTAAAAAAAAAAATCAGTTATATCAATGATTTGCAAAGGTGTGAGATGGCGAGGGCCTGTATCCATGCAAATACATCTACCTTTTTTTCTTGGAATAATGCAACCTTTTCTCTTTTTTAAAAAAAAGCATTAATAAAATTTTCTTTTTGAAAAAAAAAATTCTCATAAAGGAGCGAACTTTTACTTTTTCCCTCTACAAAATTGTCAAAAAAAGAAACAAGCCTTCATGTGAAATATATTTATCGGGGAAAAAAACCAACTTCAATCTTGAAACATTACATTTTCTCTCAAATATGACATTTTCAATAAGAAATGAAAGAAATGAAATCTTTTAAGGCTACCATGTTGAATAAAAATAAATAATGCATCTAATTTCTATCTGAGAAGGGATGAGCACAACAATGGTGGGAGGCAGGGGCTGGTTGTGCGCTTGCGTGTTGGTCTTCCATCAAAGTCAGCATCTCTTCGTCAGTCAACATGACTACGGTGACGTCACTGACAAGCTCCACGGGATGCTCGGCTAAGGGAAGCGACCTGTCAAAAAGATCCGCTTAACATCCACACACGCATAAAGTTACACTTTTGTCCGCCTTGTTCACTCTGATTTTTTTAGTTCAATCTTGTTCTCGGCTTTGACGCAAGCCGGGCGAGTTAGCCGGCAGCTAACGGCTTAGCCTGTCCCCATCATCGAACAATGCGAGCTAAAAGTGTCCACTGCGTAACATCGTGAACGTTTAACAGGAGAGAATATAAACGGTTGTCGTGTTGTTTTTGCAGCATCATCGTTGATAGGAAAAAAGAGATGAATGTAGACTCACCTTAGTGTTTACCATTTTGTCATTTGACAGTTTCCCCTTTGATAAAGACGTCCGGTTGGAAACGAACGACACAACATAAAAAAGACAGTTCCGCCTGGAAGATCTATCATCAGAATCATCTTGTTCGTCAATATGTATTATTATTATTTTTAATCTCAGACAAGCATGACTTTTATTCACAAGTTTACAATTCATCCCAAAAATATTAGTATTATTTACGCCCCCAAAAAAGTATTACCTTTTTTTCTGGGAATATATTAATGAGAGAGAAAGAGTACTTTGTTCTTGAAAAAAAATTGGCTGTTGCCTCATAATATTTGGACTTCGTCTCCCCAAAAAATGTCTTAGAAAAAAATATTTGTATGCAGCAGCCATTTTGCATTTTGTCACTTGCTGTCTACTAAAAATGGCATCACAGTGCCAAAAGGCAATGGTTTCCTGCTGTTTAATTCATACTCCACAAACGTAGTATTAATCAAATTACTGTGTTTGGACGCGTCTGGCCACATAGAACATATTGTAAATATTTTTTTTACTTGGCTTCCCCTTTAAAAAAATAAATTGTGCCTTTTATGAGCAAAATAATTAATAACAGTTATGTGAATACCATGCTCATGTCAGCTTTCCTAAAGTACTGTTTGCTCCTCAGAAAACTGTGTGTGTGTGTGTGTGTGTGTGTGTGTGTGTGTGTGTGTTTGTGTTGTTTTTTTCTTCTTCCTTTTCCAGAGAAGCTTTGAGGCTTTGAGTGCTTTTCCTCTTGTGAATGAGCCTCGGCGTTCTCTTCATTATCCTCCATCTTTATTTGTCCGGCTGATGACTAAATGATGATGGCGTTGAAAGACGCTTTCATCTGTCGCAGGCTGTGACCTTCTCTCGGCCCCCTGACCCCCCGAGCGAGCAAGCGAGCGCACGCCGCACAATGGCTGCCCGCCACTCAAGTGGCGGAGCAGTGCATGGGCTCCATCACCGTGGAAACGCGGCGCGTGGACGTCCGATGAACCCTCGAACCAATCAGCCCCTCCCCAAAACACCGGGTTTGTTTTGACGATGCCAATAATACCGCTTTTTGTACTGCATTCACGCAGGATATTAATGGACATATTATTGACAAGTGTAAAAAGAAGAGAACCACAAAACAACAAAAACATAGCCCAACAGTAGATTATTTTGTGCTAGGTGAATTAAAGTAGTTTAGTGAGGTACACCCAGCGGCATGCAGAAGGTGAGCCCAGGAGGGCGAGCATCCACAGCAATATGTGCATGCATTATTCCCTTCAATCCATCACGGTGTGGAGCAGAAGAAGCGAAAACAAACTTGCCTTTGTTGTCAAAAACTTGCCTCGGTACACCACTTAGCTCGACATGAGGACACATGTGTCGTGTGTATCTTCGTGTGCGTTTGTGTTGGGGGGTTATCATTCAGACTTGATACTCGCACCCATCTCAAATCCAATTACCAGAAGTACAATAGAAAGACAGAAAAAGCTATGCGGCTGCTGCTACGAAATTACATCCGGATGTCATTGCAAATACACAAGATCATCATTCTGTCCGGGGACATCTGAGGGACAAAAAATGCACAGAAACACATTTTTACACACAATCTGAGGCACACGCGCACACACACACACACACACACACACACACACAAAAAACTCAGACACAAGGCACACAGATTTAAACACACACAGAAAGCCATAAATGAAAAAACAGACACACAGATTGTCAGGTCTGTAATATAAATTGACAAATATGCATTCATAGAAAGGAAGAGAGGAGACGTCTCTTTGTTGTTTTTGTTTGCGAGGAGGGTAAGAAGAAGGTTGCGCACATTTCTCTCAGCTGTCCTAAAGCAACCCCTCCTCAGCCTATCTTTTTTCTGCTCTTGAGGTCCCTAGGTTACATGAAGGTGAGGCCAGTATGGGGAAGTTTGGGGTCTCAGCAAACTGGCCCCACCCTCGCTTTCACTCCAAAGTACATGATATTGAAATTTTCATCACATCCTCAACAAGTGCATAAGCCCGATAATCACTTTTTATACGTCAAAGCGCTTTTGATATGTCAATTCAGCATATCTTGAGAAATGCAAAAGGGTCGCCTCCGTTGGTTTCCTCCTATCTGATCGTCAACTGTCATCTGTAGGCTCCTTTGAGCCATGTAGAGTTGAGCACGTTTCACAGAGTAATATAAATGCAGAATTAAACATAATAAGTCATATTGAAAACAACCGTTTCTAAATTTTCCTCCATCATAGATCCAGACAAGTGCACGCACAAAAAGACACTTCCAAACAGAATAATTAACACACAAACAGGGATAGACACGCACGCAGACGGTTTCTTGTGGAGTACAGTAATTGGGTTTGGTGTCAAAATCTATAAATTGCAGAATAACATCAACAGCATGTATACTTAACAAGTGTTGCATAGGTCTGACACATTCGTATTTTTTTTAATAAAGAATAAAAAAACTAATTTATGCGACGTCATCACCCGGCGTTTGTTATTCAATGTCTTCATCTAGTGGACAAAATATGTACTAAAGCAACATGACATGACGTATCCTGAGCTTCCAGTTGCGCTCGTGGAAAAACTACCTATAAATTCAGTTCGTGAGTTAATTATAAATTACATTAATTTTGAACATGGACTACACAACATAAGAAAATAAATACGATCATTGTTAGAAGACGCTTATTTTTGCCGTATTGCTTAAATGCCACGTTTCAAAAGTATCTATGAACATAAATTGTCTATTTCCGCCATTTTCACAAAATAGCGCCAGAAAGGAGCATTCACTTGCTCGTTACATTTGGGAAAAAATATATTCTTTATGGGGCGTGACGCGGAAATACGTCATTTTCGTCGGCCAGCGTGCGCACTCGCAGACTCGCCTGGACAAACATGGCGACCTCCACTGGCGGATTGTCAGCTTTGGACGGCGGAGAAATGATGCGCTACGCGGAGTACAGCCCGAAAGGGAGCTCGAGGAGCGACGCGGAGATCGACCGGCGGCTGGTGAGCGTCCGTTGGACACGTTAATGAAGGGTTTCGGGGTCGAAAAAGACGTTTGTCGACTTTCTGACCGCTGCTAGGTAGCTCTTTGGTTAGCTGTTCGCTAAAGCTACATACGTTACATCACACCTGTGCATTATGCTTTACGTTCTAAAAGAGACGATATTCTATCTAAAATGAAATGTTATAATTGTAATAAAGTACAACAGTGAAAACAATGTGTGTTGTCCACAGGGCGGTACGCTGATTGCAGTCGGCCTTGGGGTGGCTGCTGCAGGTTTTGCAGGTAAATGCTTAAATGCAATTATGGGTCATAATTAGCAATCATTTTAGAATTGAGTTAATAAAATCCACTTTCTGCTTTCATCTGATTTTCCTCCAATGTTTTTGATGTGCCAGGTCGCTACGCCTTCCAGTTGTGGAAGCCCCTTGGCCAGATGTTCTCGGAAACGGTGCGCAAGATGCCAACATCTGTGAGTTCACTTTCCACTCGCCGCTTATTAAATTACACGCAGCTGGCTCTGCTCATCTGCCCGCATCCTCCTCAGGCATTCTCGTCGTACTACAAAGGAGGCTTCGAGCAGAAGATGTCCAAGCGGGAGGCCAGCCTCGTCCTCGGCATCAGGTAAACCACCACAAATGGATTTCAATGGCGGTGAACTTATTTGATCCATTTTTATTTGTGACTGCAGTCCAGTCAGTACAAAGGCCAAAGTACGCGAGGCACACAGGAGGATCATGGTCCTCAACCATCCTGATAAAGGTCAGCCTCACTTTATCAAATGTCCTCGTTTGATTCGCATCAGCAAGCTGAGTTTGATGTGTTTTTCCACAGGAGGTTCACCGTATCTCGCTGCCAAAATCAACGAGGCCAAAGACCTTCTGGACAAGGACATGCGGCGGTGACCACCGTCGTCGTTTGCCATCATCTCATGCGCAGTCCAGGCCACAAAATAGGGACATCCTGCTTACCCTTCTATGATCACGTCCATGAACTAATATTTAATAACTGTCCTCTTATGTTTTGGGTCGAATTGACCCATGAAAAAAATATATAAAAGTTGTGCCAGGTTAGTTGTTTTTAAGTTATAACATTTAATATGCTTGGCTGTGTTGTGGTTGTATTTTTGTTACAGAACTGTCTTGACAATTAAACATCCCCCAGATACAATTGGCCCATTTTACAGGGGAAAAAATATATAATTACAGTTGAAAGTAGTTTGTCGGTGTGAAATTTCATTTTGGACACACTTAATCATTCTATACACGCGGTCATTTTTTTCCCCTCTTCTTTTGAGTTAATGTGATGACATTAACAGCCAACAGGGGGCGATACAGTGTCAGACAGCAGTGACAGGAGAACAATTGTGACTGAAAAGGGGCCACGGTGAGGAGCTACTTAGATACACTATTCACAAAAAAGTTTGGCTTTCAGGTGGAATTTATGGAAAATGTAACAAGTTCATGCTACTGATTTCCTCATTGAAACAAAAGTCGTGACACTTGAGTGCCTCTCACCTCCCTTTTGAGTGGCATTCATCATCCGGTTTCTCGGGGCATTGTTTACAGTGTCGAGGGCATCTGCATGGGATGTGGCCTACATCTTTCTGTGACTCTTCCAGTTTCCCGATCTCTGTTGCAACCTGCCGATGACACGCCTGACACTAAGCTCAGTGGCCACTTCCGTCTGAGAACGTCCGTTTGAAGCTGGAAAAAATTTACTCTGACTACAGAAGAGAGATGGTATTGACACACGACGATGTTCCTTCACTGCTTCACCATCTAAACAAAGTCTGATATCAGTTGTCGTCATAGCGTCCAACTGAAGATCACAAAGGTGTCAAAGTCAAGGCCCGGGGGGCCAGATCTGGCCCCTCACATAATTTTATGTGGTCCGCGAAAGCAAATCAAGCATGTCAAGTTCTATGATGCTTGCTAAAGTCTGAACCAAAATTTGAAATTGTCACATGTAATCCACAATAGCAATCATTATTCTTGAGTTCTGATTTTAAACTATATTATCCATCAATTTGTTGTGCGCTGTGTATGTAATAGGTGGAGGTGATTAAACGTTAATGTGGTTTCCCAAAATTCACAACGGCCCTCCAAGGGAAACCGTAACTCCAATGTGGCCCACGACAAAAATGAGTTTGACACCCCTGCTCTAAATGGTCACCGCTGCTCTATCCCCACACTCAAAACTCGAAGTTGAGTTAAGGCGCGTTCCCACGTTGCAATTTGTCTTCTACAACGTGTTGCATAAGACAAATTGCAAATATGATGTTGCAAACCGAATGTGTTCCCACGTTGCAATGTGTTGCAAACAATTTCAAATCTGGCGGGAATAGTTTTCCGAATGCGCGTTTAACGTTATTTCGTTCTGCGACTATGGCGGCTAATTGTCAATACGACAGCGACGATGATCTCCTCGAACTGGCAGCTATCGGTCTACTAGCCGAGCTAGAGGAGCAAACCCAAGCGGTCGTTTTGGGTACGACCGTGGATCGGAGACGGAAAGAACTCGGCGCCACAACGCTCTGATGCAGGAGTTGGCGGCGAGGACCCGATAGTTTCAGAAATTTCCTTCGAATGGATCGCACCAATTTTGAACTTTTGTTGTGCTCATTATTTTGGCAAAATAGTCGCGAATAAATTAAATTCGTAATCTTTCTCACTCCAACCACCCTACAATATTCGACAATAAGTAATTATGATATTATTGTCGACATAATAATCGAAGACGCTGCCTCGATCGCCATCCATACCTGTCATGCAGTCGCCCATCAACTCCGATATGCTAGTGTAGGCAGCTGGTCGGTGTTCCCTCCTTGAGTAGAACTGGCTCCCGACGTTCCACAAGCAATCATGCGAATGGTAATAATTAATAAACCTTTCGGTGTCGCCCCGGGAGAGCTCGATTTTTTTTAATTTCTGTTTCGACGCCATTATACTTTCCGTGTTACGACGCGATGTTTTTGTCACGTGATAGCCCAACGCGTTCTGATTGGTCGGGTTCATGCAACACGTTGCAAGAAAATAGAGCAAGTCCTATTTCATGCAACACGCATCCAGCACGTTGCATGCCACAAAAGTCTGTCCAACTTCGGGGTTCACACGTTGCAATGTGTTGCATGCCACAAAACATATGCCACACATTGCAACGTGGGAACGCGCCTTTACAAAACCAAAAGCCAGCAAGAAGTCCCATGTAGGGTGAAGGGTGGCGTTTGGGACTACAGTTAACGTTTAGCGTTAAAGAGGTCACATGATGTTGGATTAAATGGGTTCAAATCCAGACAGGATTACGATGATGGTGATTGAGGTTCTCCTGGATGCCCCGGTTTTAGGCTAGGGCTGATAGTGTGCTAGGTTCCCACTGTGTTTAAGGATAGGGTGTTGCATGGTTAGGTTTGATGCTCTCCGGTGCCAAGTCTAAATGGAAGGATTGCATCAGGAACAAGGATTGTAGAAGAGTGGCAGTGGACATAAAAATGATTCTGAGGGCCGATGTCGGTACCTCCAAGTTGGAAAACTTTCCTTGGATACTTTAGTTCAAGTTCAGTGTCAAACATCTCTTCATACGTAACAGTTGTTGTGCCTTGCGTGTCCCCCGGAGGACGTCCTCTTGGGTGACTGGCGTCCATGTTTTTTTGTTGCCGGTTCACACCTCGGCCCATTAGTGTGCGATGATGATGACGACAGCGGCTTGCAATTAGAGGTGTGAAGACAACACCGAAAGACGGGAGCGTTTGTCCCAGCGGAGACACAGACAACAATCTTGTTTGTCATCAAGCGGACACTGACAAATTGACCTTTGCGACTACTTTTCGCGGAGGCAGGGTTGTCCGTTCGTGATGTCCGTCCAGTAAGACTTGGGAGGGTCTTACTTTTGTGATTGCCTCATTTCTTGAAACTGGCTCCTGTGAAGCCAAATAACTTTTTGAAGTGTTTCAACATTCTCTGGCCCTAACTCTGAGGCCTAAACACCCTAAAAAAAGCTACTTGTTTTCCTAACCCACACATGAGGTAGCTGTAGATGACCCGGTGGACCAGTGGTTAGCGTGTCAGCCTCGCAGTGCAGAGGTTCAATCCCAGCTCCGGCCTCCCTGTGTGGACTTTGCATGTTCGTGGGTTTTCTCCGGGTACTCCAGTTTCCTCCCACATTCCAAAACCATGCATGGCAGGCTGATTGAACGCTCCAAATTGTCCTTCGGTGTGAGTGTGAGCGCGGATGGTTGTTCGTCTCTGTGTGCCCTGCGATTGGCTGGCAAGCGGTTCAGGGTGTCCCCCCGCCTACTGCCCGAAGACGGCTGGGACAGGCTCCAAGGTTGGACTTGGATTCTAAATGAGTGGCACCAAATTTCTGTGGTCACCGTCAGTTTGTCTTGCAAACAAGAGCCTGCGCTTGTGTCCCAGTTGTCAGTCACGATTGATGTGGAATTTTCCGATTGTTGATATCTTTCCAGGTTAGCAATTTTTTCCAACTTGGTACTTTTGTGTCCCTTTCAAGTTTACCCCAGTGGGTAAAGTGGACTCTGTCAAGAGCGGCTCAAGACAAAAATGTGACGTCACCCGACGGTATATTTTGTGGGGTCGCCCCGGTGACATGGAATGTTTGGTCGATCCGGACAAAAAAAATGAGGTACAACTTTTCACCCTTTCGGGGACAGCGGGCACGACAGCGGACATCTTATCACGTGATCAGGTCACAGGGGACGTGAAAGGCTTGAACACAACGCAGACGCGAGCGCAAGGGTTGATTAACAACAGTTAGGGGGCGACAATATTTTCGGCCGATGTAACGTTGGATACGTACGCACGTCGCTATTGAACGCTCATCGTGACGTCGGATTTGGACAACTTTGACCCAATGGCGTTGACTTGGGGGGAGGTACAAGAATCCATAAAGGAGAAGCGCCACAGCGAGGTTGAGCCAGAAGGCTGCCTGAGCTCCGGCTTCTCCATGGAGCCCGAAGACCGCTCGCATCTCTGTTTCCCGCAGCTGCCCAACATCTCCTGCGGGAAGCCTTCGTCCGAGGGGTCGGAAGACGTTTTTTTCGGAGTCCTGCTGCCCGTCGAATGCGTCGTCACCATCCTGGTCAACTTGCTTGTCATCATTTCAATCTCCCACTTCAGGCACACGTTCTTTTTTTCTGTCACGTTTGTTTGATGGTCCTCGCGAGGTTTCCGGCGGCGTTTGTGTCACGGTGTTCAATGACGTATTCTGCCGATGCTCGCGTTTGCCAGGAAAAAATGTTTTCGACACTGCGTTGTGTGTATCAATGATGTTTTTTTTTTTCTTTCCTCTCTTTTTTTTTTTTTTGTCTTGGTGCGCAGGCAGCTCCACACCCCCACCAACCTGCTCCTCCTCTCCCTCGCCGTCTCCGACTTTCTGATGGGCTCGGTGGCGATGCCAAACGTGATCTACCAGAACGCGTCCTGCTGGTTTCTGGGTGACGTGATGTGTTCCCTGTGGAACTACATGATTTTCATTTCTTCGGCGGCCTCGGTGGGAAACATGGTGCTGATATCGGCCGACCGTTACGTGGCGATTTGCGACCCCCTGCGTTATAACGTCAAAGTCACCGTGAAGAGAGTCCAACTTGCCGTTTGTCTCTGTTGGCTGGGCGCCATTATCCACTGCGCCATCGTTTTGATGGACCAGTTGGCTCACCCCGGGATGTATAACTCCTGCCTGGGAGAGTGCCTCATCGGTTTTGAGTTTTACGGAAGCGTTCTGGACCTGGTCATGTGCTTCGTCCTTCCTCTCTGCATCATCATCACGCTGTACATGAGAGTGTTTGCGGTCGCTGTGTCTCAGGCGCGAGCCATGCGTTCTCATGTTCAAAGTGTCAAATTACAACGTCCCGGCCGTTTCAGAGCAAAGACCTCCGAAATTAAGGCGGCCAGGACTCTTGGGGTCCTCGTTCTGGTCTTTCTGGCGTGTTTCTGTCCGTACTACATCTTCAATCTGGTGGCTGACGACAGGACTGCGGCTTCGGTGGGCAAATATGTTTATTATTTGTTTGACTTCAACTCGTGCGTGAACCCCTTGATCTACGCCTTGTTCTACCCGTGGTTTCGAAGAGCCGCCAAGCACATTGTCACCCTGCGCATTCTGCGGCCCGGCTCCCGCGAGGCCAACAACATACTCTAGACTCGCATTGAAATGCGCTGGTCGTTTTGTTGTTGTTGTTGTGGTGGTCATTTGAGTAGCCACGTACTTTTCATTTCTTAAATTTCCTTTTGAATGTGCCTTCGCCTTTCGTTTGTAAACGTTTTTTTAAATGTCGCACTTGCACATGATATGAAGCGCAGCGAGTTACCCCCTTGTGTGTTGAATGCACACACACCTACCTCTGCTCAGCCACATTTCTTGTAAACGTCACACACCGACGTGAGAATGACAGAAATGGACTCCCACGGTACGAAGACCACGGGCCGCTCATTTTCAACAATGCATATTGTGTGCACTGAGGAAGGGTGACGCGTATGTGTGCCCGTGTGCATGATGTGGCTCTTTGCAATAACACAGTAAAAAAAAAAATAAAAAAAACTGGCTCTTCGTCTCTGGCTGGTTGCCCCCCCCCCCTCCCTGCCCTAGATCAAGAGCAAAAAGGAACATTCATAAATTAGGATATTTGGAACACGCAAAGTCACTTTGACAATCTGTTAGATATACCATTTGTGTATATAGTGAAAAGACTTATGTATTATATATATATATATATATATATATATATATATATATATATATATATATATATATATATATATATATATAGTCTGTATCGCATGAGCTATGACGCAAAACTTCGTTGACAGAAATGTTGAAATGTAATCCTGTACTGTATTTATTCGACACATTTTTGCAGCATTGGAAAATGTTAAGAATGTTTCTCCTCCTACAGAAACCATAGTCAAACAAAAAAATATATTTTCACTCCCCCCATGTTTCCCATTTTCAAACATTTTTAAAAAAAGCTCCAGGGAGCCACTAGGGCGGCGCCAAAGAGCCGCAAGCGGCTGCGGAGCCACGGTTTGCCGACCCCCGACCTATGGTGACGCAGGACCTGTATCGCAGGAAGTTGCTAGCAGTCAACAGTCTGCTCGCGATTACTGCCGTTGAGATGTATCTTTTTTTTGTTGTTGTCTTTTTTAATATTCTCAAAGTTGGTTTGATTTGAAATTTAAGGATGGCATTGTCTAAGAATGGGAGTCTGGAGCACCAGGAGCAGCATTTTAAAACAGTGCACGCAAGCGACGGTCGCGTTGTTTTTTAGCACGCTACGTCTCCGACAAAGGTAGGCGGCGATTTCCTTTTCACAAACTCTTGCATCCGCGCACTTTATTTTTCACTTTGGTCCATGTTAGGGTCCGTTATGGCTGTTTGCCAACCCGAACCAGAACCGTGGCCAAGGCCTACCCAAATGCCAGGTGGGCCGTTTGCTTGTTCGACAATTTGGGAATGAAAACCTTTGAGGGCGTAAGACCGAATCTGTGTTGCCTCTTAATTAACTTGATTGTTAGCAGCATGTAGGGTAGGGCGCTCCTCATGACATCATACTTGGGACAACTTTGACCCAATCACAATTGATTGGGGGAGGTCCTAGAAGCGTTTTAAGGAGCTGTCCGACTGTCTGAGCTCCAGCTTCTCCATGGAAACCCAGAACCAATCGGATCTTTGCTTTCCGGAGCTGGCCAACATCTCCTGCAGAAAGTCGCCCGGTCCGGTCGTTTTTTACCTCGTTCCACTAGTGAGCATCTCCATCCTCACCGTGGTGCTCAACCTGCTGGTCATCACTGCAATCTCCCATTTCAGGCATGCGTTCTTTTTTATTTTATTTTTTTTTGTCTTTAACAGCTTGTTGATTCATGTGTCTGTGTGTGTGTGTGCTGTGTGTGTGTGTGTAGGCAGCTCCACACCCCCACCAACCTCCTGCTCTTCTCTCTCGCCGTCACCGACTATCTGGTGGGTCTCCAGTTGATCCCGATGGCAATTCGCAGGGCGACATCCTGCTGGTCTCTCGGCGACAGTCTGTGCTCTCCGTTTCTGTTTTACGTCTTAACGGTGACGTCCACGTCGGTTGGAAACATCGTGCTGATATCGGTCGACCGATACGTGGCCATCTGTGACCCTCTGCATTATAACATCAGAGTGACTATGAAAAGAGTTCGACTTTGTGTTTGTCTGTGTTGGTTCTCATCTCTTTCCTACTCGGGCGTCATTTATTACGATCAGCTGATGCAGCCGGGAAAGTATCACTCCTGCTACGGGCAGTGCTTCATCGTGTTTGACTTCACGACAGGAGTCGTTGACCTGGTGGTGTCTTTCCTCCTTCCGCTCTGCAGCGTCGTCGTGCTGTACACCAAAGTGTTTGTGGTTGCTGCGTCTCAGGCGCGAGCCATGCGCGCGCGCGCGCCACGTGGCAACAACCTCAAACGCTTGCCGCCTCTCCGGGCAAAGAAATCCGAGTTGAAGGCCGCCAGGACTCTGGGTGTTCTAGTTGTGGTGTTTCTCCTGTGCTTCTGTCCGTATTACGGCGTGTTTCTCGCACGGGAGTCCTTACGCAATCGCACCCTTCAAGTGTGCGTCATCTACCTGTACTATTTGAACTCGTGCACGAATCCCTTGATCTACGCCTTGTTCTACCCCTGGTTTAGAAGAGCCGTCAAGCACATTGTCACCCTGCGCATACTGCAGCCTGGCTCCTGTGAGCTCAACGTACTCTAGAATCGATTTCGTGTGTCGTTCGGGTAACAGTAAAGCAATCAAATAAAGTGTGTCTTCTCCGATGAACGTCACTTGTGTAACGCTTCGTTGTCACTGTGATCATGCGTATCTTGAGCAGTCGTATTTCAAAGTCGTTATTCTTGTATATCAAAAACAACTGAAGCTTCACAGAGAGGCAGGAAAACGCACTGATCCTCGTTAAGTTTTTTAACCATTCACATAAAATCACTGGTCCACCACGTTTGAGGTCTGCAGACGTCTGAGCGACGGATCAATGAAAAATATATCTGAAAGACAAGAAATACGTCTTCAATGGAGAATGCTTTATTTGTGAGAAAGTGGGGCATAAAGCAAGAGACTGCACGAGTAAGGATAAGAAACCACACAAGCGAGCGACAAAAGCTGATAAGAACAATAAAGTGGCTACAGTTATGGACGATTCGGAAAAAGTTTTCCGTGGCAGAGACCAAGCCAAATCTTCGAGGAAGAAGAAGAAACATTATTGCTCGGGTGAGTGAATGGCGACCCAAGGGGCGCAGCAATATGGACTACTCGTGGACAGCGGTGCTTCTGCCCACATAATCACCGACAAGACCGCATTCATCCGATTTGATGAGAGTTTCCGGCCTAAAGATCACATCATGCAGCTGGCTGATGGAAGACGGATCACGGAAGTGTCGAGAAGAAGGGGGCGCGCCAAATCAAGCTGGCCGACAGCAGTGGACGAGTAGTGAGTGTCAAGCTCACAAATGCTCTCCTCATCCCAGAATACCCGCAGAATATCCTTTCTGTGGATGCAGCAACCGAAAGGAGCAAAGTTCAACTTTGCGAAGAATGACAACAAAATGATTCTTTCAGATGGGACAATATGCAAGATGATTGTAAAGGACCGTATGTACTATCTTGACATTGTCACAGAAAATTCTGAATGCAGTGAGGACTCCTGCAATGCATCTTTAGACATGAAAACATGGCATGAGATAATGGGCCATTGTAACTATGGTGATATTGCTAAGCTTGAAGCTGTGGTAGAAGGTATGAAAATTAGTAACAAAACTAGACCTAACCAGTGTGAAACCTGTATTCAAGGAAATTCACCCAGAATAGAAACAGGAAAAGTGATGTGAGAGCTAAAGAGCCATTAGGGCTGGTACATACAGATCTAGGTGGGCCTATTGACCCAGAGTCATTCGACGGGTACAAATATGCCATCACTTTTACTGATGACTTTTCTGGAGCTGTTTTGTATACTTTCTCAGGAACAAAAACATGGCAGTCGAGGCTACAAAGCAGTTCTTGGCAGACACAGCACCATATGGTAAAGTGAAGCGAATGAGATCGGATAATGGGACAGAGTTTGTTTCAAAGAGTATCAATCTCTACTTGAGATAATATGATAAAACATGAGAGATCAGCGCCCTACTCCCCACATCAAAATGGGACAGCAGAGAGGAACTGGCGCACATTGTTTGAGATGGTCAGGTGTATGCTGATAGAATCAGGCTTACCCAAAGAGCTATGGCCATATGCAGCCAGAACAGCAGCAGTTATACGGAACAGATGTTACTGCGAAAGAACAGGGAGACTCCTTATTTCCTTTTCACAGGAAAAAGACCAGATTTGTCAAAAATGAAAAAGTTTGGTTCAGAATGCATGGTGTATGAGCAAAACAGGAGAAAGCTAGATCCAAAGGGCAAAAAGGGGATCTTTGTTGGTTTTGACCGTCATTCACCTGCTTATTTGATTTATTTTCCAGAGACAAACAAGGTTCAGAAACACAGACTGGTCCACTTCATCACAAAGACCGTGACTGAGAGTGAGACGCAGACCGAGAAGACCCAACTGGAGGACCACTATGTAGAGTGGGTAACTATGCCTAAAGCAAGTCAGTTACAGGCGGAATATGTAGGAAAAGATTCTGACACTGAACCAGAGCTTAAACCTGACTGCGACACGGACTCAACCAATGGTAATGAGACTCCTCGTACTTCTGGTAGAAAAGGAAGACACCAAAATATTTAGAGGATTATGAATGTGTGATAAAAGGCAATGAGATCACAATTGATTACTGCTATAGAGCAACAGTGGGATTGCCACAAACATTCTACGAGGCAATGGCATCGCCAAAGTCAGAAAAAGTGGAGAAAGGCGATGATAGATGAGATGACTTCTTTTAAAGAGAACGACACTTTCACCCTTGTGCCATTACCGGAGGGTAGACAGACAGTGGGGGAAGGTGGGTGTATGCTTTAAAGGAGGATGACAAAGGCAATGAAACATATAAAGCGAGATATGTAGCCAAAGGTACAGTCAGAGAGAAGGACTTGACTATTCTGAGACATTTTCGCGACCGCTAATCTGACATCACTGCGACTACTGATGCAGCTTGCTGCACAGTATGAGTTGCTGTTAAACCAAATGGACGTGAAGGCAGCATACTTACATGCACCTATTGACTGCGAACTATACATGGATCAACCTGAAGGTTTTTGTGTGAAACAAAGGGATGGTGTACAACTTGTGTGTAAGTTAAACAAATCCATATATGGTCTCAAACAGTCTGGGAGAAATTGGAACATGATGCTTCATGAGTTTTTACTTGCGAACGAGTTTGTACAGAGTCAAGCAGACCACTGTATTTACACCAAAATGTCTGACAAAGAAAAAGTAATTTTGTTAGTGTGGGTCGATGATATCATTGTGGCTGCCAGCAATGAGAGGTGTTTATGCGAGATCAAAGAGAAACTCAAGAGTAAGTTTAGGATGAAAGATCTCGGATGCCTCACTCATTTACACACCAACGTGAGAATGACAGAAATGGACTCCCACGGTCCGAAGACCACGGGCGCTCATTTTCAACAATGCATATTGTGTGCACTGAGGAAGGGTGACGCGTATGTGTGCCCGTGTGCATGATGTGGCTCTTTGCAATAACACAGTAAAAAAAAAAAAAAAAACTGGCTCTTCGTCTCTGGCTGGTTGCCCCCCCCCCTCCCTGCCCTAGATCAAGAGCAAAAAGGAACATTCATAAATTAGGATATTTGGAACACGCAAAGTCACTTTGACAATCTGTTAGATATACCATTTGTGTATATAGTGAAAAGACTTATGTACTATATATATATATATATATATATATATATATATATATATATATATATATATATATATATATAGTCTGTATCATGAGCTATGACGTAAAACTTCGTTGACAGAAATGTTGAAACGTAATCCTGTACTGTATTTATTCGACACATTTTTGCAGCATTGGAAAATGTTAAGAATGTTTCTCCTCCTACAAAAACCATAGTCAAACAAAAAAATATATTTTCACTCCCCCCATGTTTCCCATTTTCAAACATTTTTTAAAAAAAGCTCCAGGGAGCCACTAGGGCGGCGCCAAAGAGCCGCAAGCGGCTGCGGAGCCACGGTTTGCCGACCCCTGACCTATGGTGACGCAGGACCTGTATCGCAGCAAGTTGCTAGCAGTCAACAGTCTGCTCGCGATTACTGCCGTTGAGATGTATCTTTTTTTTGTTGTTGTCTTTTTTAATATTCTCAAAGTTGGTTTGATTTGAAATTTAAGGATGGCATTGTCTAAGAATGGGAGTCTGGAGCACCAGGAGCAGCATTTTAAAACGGTGCACGCAAGCGACGGTCGCGTTGTTTCTTAGCACGCTACGTCTCCGACAAAGGTAGGCGGCGATTTCCTTTTCACAAACTCTTGCATCCGCGCACTTTATTTTTCACTTTGGTCCATGTTAGGGTCCGTTATGGCTGTTTGCCAACCCGAACCAGAACCGTGGCCAAGGCCTACCCAAATGCCAGGTGGGCCGTTTGCTTGTTCGACAATTTGGGAATGAAAACCTTTGAGGGCGTAAGACCGAATCTGTGTTGCCTCTTAATTAACTTGATTGTTAGCAGCATGTAGGGTAGGGCGCTCCTCATGACATCATACTTGGGACAACTTTGACCCAATCACAATTGATTGGGGGAGGTCCTAGAAGCGTTTTAAGGAGCTGTCCGACAGCGACGTTGAGACCGGAGGCTGTCTGAGCTCCAGCTTCTCCATGGAAACCCAGAACCAATCGGATCTTTGCTTCCCGGAGCTGGCCAACATCTCCTGCAGAAAGTCGCCCGGTCCGGTCGTTTTTTACCTCGTTCCACTAGTGAGCATCTCCATCCTCACCGTGGTGCTCAACCTGCTGGTCATCACTGCAATCTCCCATTTCAGGCATGCGTTCTTTTTTATTTTATTTTTTTTTGTCTTTAACAGCTTGTTGATTCATGTGTCTGTGTGTGTGTGTGCTGTGTGTGTGTGTGTAGGCAGCTCCACACCCCCACCAACCTCCTGCTCCTCTCTCTCGCCGTCACCGACTATCTGGTGGGTCTCCAGTTGATCCCGATGGCAATTCGCAGGGCGACATCCTGCTGGTCTCTCGGCGACAGTCTGTGCTCTCTGTTTCTGTTTTACATCTTAACGGTGACGTCCACGTCGGTTGGAAACATCGTGCTGATATCGGTCGACCGATACGTGGCCATCTGTGACCCTCTGCATTATAACATCAGAGTGACTGTGAAAAGAGTTCGACTTTGTGTTTGTCTGTGTTGGTTCTCATCTCTTTCCTACTCGGGCGTCATTTATTACGATCAGCTGATGCAGCCGGGAAAGTATCATTCCTGCTACGGGCAGTGCTTCATCGTGTTTGACTTCACGACAGGAGTCGTTGACCTGGTGGTGTCTTTCCTCCTTCCGCTCTGCAGCGTCGTCGTGCTGTACACCAAAGTGTTTGTGGTTGCTGCGTCTCAGGCGCGAGCCATGCGCGCGCGCGCGCCACGTGGCAACAACCTCAAACGCTTGCCGCCTCTCCGGGCAAAGAAATCCGAGTTGAAGGCCGCCAGGACTCTGGGTGTTCTAGTTGTGGTGTTTCTCCTGTGCTTCTGTCCGTATTACGGCGTGTTTCTCGCACGGGAGTCCTTACGCAATCGCACCCTTCAAGTGTGCGTCATCTACCTGTACTATTTGAACTCGTGCACGAATCCCTTGATCTACGCCTTGTTCTACCCCTGGTTTAGAAGAGCCGTCAAGCACATTGTCACCCTGCGCATACTGCAGCCTGGCTCCCGTGAGCTCAACGTACTCTAGAATCGATTTCGTGTGTCGTTCAGGTAACAGTAAAGCAATCAAATAAAGTGTGTCTTCTCCGATGAACGTCACTTGTGTAACGCTTCGTTGTCACTGTGATCATGCGTATCTTGAGCAGTCGTATTTCAAAGTCGTTATTCTTGTATATCAAAAACAACTGAAGCTTCACAGAGAGGCAGGAAAACGCACTGATCCTCGTTAAGTGGCCCCCTTTTTTTAACAATTCACATAAAATCACTGGTCCACCACGTTTGAGGACTGCAGACGTCTGAGCGACGGATCAATGAAAAATATATCCGAAAGTGTTGGGTGACGATGTACGCCACTAGCATTAGAGTTTAGTGTTGGTACTATTTTGTGTGGAGGGATACCATGTTCTGGGGTGTATGTAAATAAAGGGGGTGGAGCTTCCCTGCAGTTCGCTTCTGGCAGTGAAGGTGCACTGTGGCACGCCAGGTGTTCAGCGACTCAGTGATAGCGACCACACAAAGAAAAATAAGAATCGTCTCCTGTCTTGTGCCTCGAACCGAGTGTAGTCACCAGCAATGATGCCTACACATGAACAGCGAGGGACTTCCGCAGCAGAAGGATCAACAGGTTATGGGCCCAGGTGGGTTCCAGGCACAGCGGCGCTCCATGGGGAGAGGATTACCGCCGCGATTTGACGGAGATGAGGCCCGCTATCACATCTGGGAGGCGAGGTTCCTAGCATACTTGAAAACCATCGGGCTAAAAGATGCTATCCTCGGGTGTGATGTAGCTACGGGATCCAGCGAACAGGCCGCAACAGAAACCGTGTGGAAAAACGAACTGGCATATGCTGAACTGTGCGGCTGCTTGGATGATAAAACACTGACACTCATCCTGTATGAAGCACCAGAAGATGGTAAGAAAAGTCTGGAAATATTGAGACGCCATTTTGAGTCGAAGAAAAGCCGCGAATTGTCGGGCTGTACACAGAGCTAACCAATATGCTAATGGATAACGAGAGAGCTAGCGGGCTATCTAGCACGTGTCGAGAAGCTAGTGGCCGCGCTACAAAGAGCTAAAGAGAACCTAAGCGATGCACTATTGGTGGCTATGGTGTTGAAAGGACTCACTGATGAATACAACCCATTTTCTGTGCATGTGACTCAAACGAGGGAAGTGTTAACCTTTGCTGAATTCAAGACTAGGCTGAGAAGTTTTGAATGCACCCTCCGCTACGAAGCAGGCCCAGACCAGATGAAGTAATGACCGCCAAGTCATTCAAGCCGAAGCCCAAAGAAAAAGACAAGAAATACGTCTTCAATGGAGAATGCTTTATTTGTGAGAAAGTGGGGCATAAAGCAAGAGACTGCACGAGTAAGGATAAGAAACCACACAAGCGAGCGACAAAAGCTGATAAGAACAATAAAGTGGCTACAGTTATGGACGATTCGGAAAAAGTTTTCCGTGGCAGAGACCAAGCCAAATCTTCGAGGGAAGAAGAAGAAACATTATTGCTCCGGGTGAGTGAATGGCGACCCAAGGGAGCGCAGCAATATGGACTACTCGTGGACAGCGGTGCTTCTGCCCACATAATCACCGACAAGACCGCATTCATCCGATTTGATGAGAGTTTCCGGCCTAAAGATCACATCATGCAGCTGGCTGATGGAAGACGGATCACCGGAAGTGTCGAGAAGAAGGGGGACGCGCCAAATCAAGCTGGCCGACAGCAGTGGACGAGTAGTGAGTGTCAAGCTCACAAATGCTCTCCTCATCCCAGAATACCCGCAGAATATCCTTTCTGTGGATGCAGCAACTTCGAAAGGAGCAAAGTTCAACTTTGCGAAGAATGACAACAAAATGATTCTTTCAGATGGGACAATATGCAAGATGATTGTAAAGGACCGTATGTACTATCTTGACATTGTCACAGAAAATTCTGAATGCAGTGAGGACTCCTGCAATGCATCTTTAGACATGAAAACATGGCATGAGATAATGGGCCATTGTAACTATGGTGATATTGCTAAGCTTGAAGCTGTGGTAGAAGGTATGAAAATTAGTAACAAAACTAGACCTAACCAGTGTGAAACCTGTATTCAAGGGAAATTCACCCAGAATAGAAACAGGAAAAGTGATGTGAGAGCTAAAGAGCCATTAGGGCTGGTACATACAGATCTAGGTGGGCCTATTGACCCAGAGTCATTCGACGGGTACAAATATGCCATCACTTTTACTGATGACTTTTCTGGAGCTGTTTTTGTATACTTTCTCAGGAACAAAAACATGGCAGTCGAGGCTACAAAGCAGTTCTTGGCAGACACAGCACCATATGGTAAAGTGAAGCGAATGAGATCGGATAATGGGACAGAGTTTGTTTCAAAGAGTATCAATCTCTACTTGAGATAATATGATAAAACATGAGAGATCAGCGCCCTACTCCCCACATCAAAATGGGACAGCAGAGAGGAACTGGCGCACATTGTTTGAGATGGTCAGGTGTATGCTGATAGAATCAGGCTTACCCAAAGAGCTATGGCCATATGCAGCCAGAACAGCAGCAGTTATACGGAACAGATGTTACTGCGAAAGAACAGGGAGACTCCTTATTTCCTTTTCACAGGAAAAAGACCAGATTTGTCAAAAATGAAAAAGTTTGGTTCAGAATGCATGGTGTATGAGCAAAACAGGAGAAAGCTAGATCCAAAGGGCAAAAAGGGGATCTTTGTTGGTTTTGACCGTCATTCACCTGCTTATTTGATTTATTTTCCAGAGACAAACAAGGTTCAGAAACACAGACTGGTCCACTTCATCACAAAGACCGTGACTGAGAGTGAGACGCAGACCGAGAAGACCCAACTGGAGGACCACTATGTAGAGTGGGTAACTATGCCTAAAGCAAGTCAGTTACAGGCGGAATATGTAGGAAAAGATTCTGACACTGAACCAGAGCTTAAACCTGACTGCGACACGGACTCAACCAATGGTAATGAGACTCCTCGTACTTCTGGTAGAGAAAGGAAGACACCAAAATATTTAGAGGATTATGAATGTGTGATAAAAGGCAATGAGATCACAATTGATTACTGCTATAGAGCAACAGTGGGATTGCCACAAACATTCTACGAGGCAATGGCATCGCCAAAGTCAGAAAAAGTGGAGAAAGGCGATGATAGATGAGATGACTTCTTTTAAAGAGAACGACACTTTCACCCTTGTGCCATTACCGGAGGGTAGACAGACAGTGGGGGAAGGTGGGTGTATGCTTTAAAGGAGGATGACAAAGGCAATGAAACATATAAAGCGAGATATGTAGCCAAAGGGTACAGTCAGAGAGAAGGACTTGACTATTCTGAGACATTTTCGCCGACCGCTAATCTGACATCACTGCGACTACTGATGCAGCTTGCTGCACAGTATGAGTTGCTGTTAAACCAAATGGACGTGAAGGCAGCATACTTACATGCACCTATTGACTGCGAACTATACATGGATCAACCTGAAGGTTTTTGTGTGAAACAAAGGGATGGTGTACAACTTGTGTGTAAGTTAAACAAATCCATATATGGTCTCAAACAGTCTGGGAGAAATTGGAACATGATGCTTCATGAGTTTTTACTTGCGAACGAGTTTGTACAGAGTCAAGCAGACCACTGTATTTACACCAAAATGTCTGACAAAGAAAAAGTAATTTTGTTAGTGTGGGTCGATGATATCATTGTGGCTGCCAGCAATGAGAGGTGTTTATGCGAGATCAAAGAGAAACTCAAGAGTAAGTTTAGGATGAAAGATCTCGGATGCCTCACTCATTTCATTGGGATTGATTTCAAGCAAAATGTGGGCTCAATCACATTGAACCAATCCAGATATATTGAGAAAATATTGGAAAGGTTTGGCATGTCTGAATGCAAAGCAAGAGCCACTCCAAGTGAAATCAAATGTGACCTGGCTCCAGAAGGGGACAAAACTGATCAGAGGAAATATAGAGCAATGCTGGGCAGCCTCATATACATCATGACCTGCACTAGACCTGATATTAACTGGATTGTGAGTAGACTATCTCAGTATATGTCTGATCCAAGGGAAAAGCACTTGACAGCATTAAAACAGGTGTATAGGTAACTAATGCAATGTTAGTGTATGTGGCGCCATCGAGTGGGGTGTTGGGTGACGATGTACGCCACTAGCATTAGAGTTTAGTGTTGGTACTATTTTGTGTGGAGGGATACCATGTTCTGGGGTGTATGTAAATAAAGGGGGTGGAGCTTCCCTGCAGTTCGCTTCTGGCAGTGAAGGTGCACTGTGGCACGCCAGGTGTTCAGCGACTCAGTGATAGCGACCACACAAAGAAAAATAAGAATCGTCTCCTGTCTTGTGCCTCGAACCGAGTGTAGTCACCAGCAATGATGCCTACACATGAACAGCGAGGGACTTCCGCAGCAGAAGGATCAACAGAAAGGCATCGCATAAATATGGAACTCTATCACATTGTGCAGTTTGTCTGTGCTTTTATGCGTGCTTTGTATTTCTCCGCTCTCTGCTGCAAAGCCGGTTTTATAAATGAGAATCTGTTCTTAATTCCCTTTGCTGAGCCAAGGTCGCTCTTACACGCCTTCATCACAAGAACATCAAACGTTTTCAACCACTCGCTTCAAGTCGTAAGATGAAATGATATTCAACATTCACGCCATAAAGCTTGTGTGCATTGTCCCTTTTATTTAATCCGACCAAGAAACCACCACCAATTTATTTGAAGTGATTATTAACTAAACTAGAGTTTGTTGCACATCGATCTCTCTTTCTCGCCGCCCCCCCGTTTTTTTTTCTCGCTGCCACTGTTGCCTGACACAGCAGCGCCCTCTGTTGGCTGTTTATCATATTAACCCACTACAAAAGTAAAATTTGCATATTCACAAGTATTGATTCTTGTTTGTCCTTTGTTAATCTGACAATATAATCGTTTTATTGTAAATTACAAAAAAAAAGAAAAATAAATTCGTCAAACAAAATACAGGTCGCTGTGATTGGCTAAAGGCCAATCAGCTCGAAGTCAGGTGGTCAAAAGGAGGCTCACCCACGACGCTTGTGAGGAGAAACCGTCGAGAACATGGATGGGTGGAAAATGCAGGTACGCCGTTTTAAAATTGTACAAAAACGAGTTAACATCAAGTTCATGTGGTCATATGTCTAAATACAAGCAGATCGTGTGTATTGTGCTTGGCGGATGTCACCTCGCTCGGGTGGTTAAAGGTCGTGTTAATCTTCAATTAGAACTTGTGCTTTCCGAATGGAGGCCACGGTTTCAAATTCGCACATCCAACAAAGCCAATCTGCCCTTAAACCGCACTTTTAAAAGGCACCAAAAAAAGCGAATACAAGCTACTGACAGAAATGGGGAGCCTGGTTGACAACATGCTATTCCTGAACCATGTGACATGGACGGTCGAGGGAGTGAGAAACGCCATGGAGACGGTTCTGATTTCTTACTTTGGACACTTGAGGGCGCTATAGCCTTTGTCAAACTGATTTCCTCATGAACTGATGACTGAGATCATCGGAAAGAGGGAGTGGGGGCGCGCTTGGCTGTGCCCTGGCTTAAAACAACGACTGAATGGCAAGGAGGGGTGCGAAGTCAACATGCTGCTGCTGACTGTGACGGAGACAAAAAAAAACTTTCATGAATATACTTGGCGACTTTTAAGGAATTCGGGAGAAAAAACCAATACAACATTAACAACGTCCCAAAACACAAAGAAACACAAGCAAAACTAATAAGATAACGAGTTACAGTGATCCCTCGCTATTTTGGGGTTCGTTTATGGCGGCTTCAGTTCATCGCGGATTTTTTTCAAACATATTCATTTAAAAAAAAAAGTCCGCAAACGGTGCGCGAGAAGCAGCGAAAGTCAGCAAAACAACAGCGAGTCACATAGAGCAACATATACAGTCCTACATGTATATGTTTACTGTATTTTGTTATTCATACACTAACCTAACCTATACATGTTTAAATCTATTAGTATACAGCATTAAGTAATATTAATTACTACCATTAAATTTGGCCTCATAAATATTTTTTATACACATGCACATGTACCTACCTATAGGGGGGGGGGGGCGGGGGGGGCGCTACTTCGCGGATTTTCCTTTATCGCGGATGGTTTTGGTCCCCATTAACCGCAATAAACGAGGGATTACTGTACACCCGGACAAGACACGAGCGGCTGAGGGAGCTGAGTGGTAGACACAAAAGTCTGGGCTGATGAAAACATGTAGAAACATAAAGCTAATGGGCAAGACAATACATGAAAAAAAAATGCCTTGGGCCCCCTTTGATCTTTGGGCCCTCAGCAATTGTCTGGTTTTCCTGTCCTGTCGCGGCGCCTCTGGTCAAACTAAGAGCCTCCGTGGGGCGGACGAACTAACCACGAGGGCGCCGTGCTGCCCGTGCAGCTTTTTCCCTTTTTATTTCACTGCAGTTTCAATCCAAAATGTAGCTTCACATCTATAAAGTCCCCCTTTTTGGACAAACTCGCTTTGCTTATCCTCTTTGTTGCTTGTCATGGTTATCTGGAAATCGGAGCTGTTGGTGACTCACATGCTTGAATCATCTGCGACGAGGTGGCGCGTTGTGATAAAAATTCCCCGCAGGTCAGGCTCGCAGTTTGGATGAAGAATGTTGGATTCAAACTCTTGTGCGTTTACTCAGGCCTCCAAATGGCCCCCGAGTCACTGTTGCGCCACTTGGGTTGTTCAGCAGAAAATCCATGTGAGGCACACGAAACAAAAAGCAAAACGTTCACTGGCATGCTCTGGATTCTCACGACATGACTTGTTTAAAACTGCTGCACCCCATGAGGGGCTTGTACGGTATTCCAGGTTGCCTAAAGTAATGTGGGAATTGAATGCCATGCCGCTGTGGAAGCTCAATGAACAAGCAGGATGTGGGCAGCGTGGGGAGTCATGGGAACACTCCCGAGTCGGAAGGTTTGTCACGATTGCTTGAGGAAGATATGTTGTAAATTCCAACTACTTCCTCCACTTTAAGGCTACAAACCCAAACGGGATGTCATCATTGCCTATGATAAGTCTTTTCTCCTTTTGACCAATGAAATTCCAAAATTCATCCTCACAGGGTCTGCGCGCTGGCCCTTGTGGACGTCAGCATTTTTCCATCCTCTGATTGGTTGGTTCGAGCAAGCCAACTTTGACTATAGGAATTACATTTTGTAAAAATATAAATAAAATGTTTTCACATGATTAGATGAATATTGATTTGGAGAGCACTTTTGCACTGACTCGACGTGGCTCTTTTCGATCAACATCTCTCACATCCACGCTTGTCTTGGAGGCTGCGACAGCTGGCAGCTTTGTTACTCTGTGCCCCCCCCGCCGCTGAAGCCCCGTCCACCCACTGCTGTATTAAAGGATGAATTATTGAAGGGGAAAAACAACAGCTGATCAATGGCTGCGCTGTTCAATAGCCTCCCGGCAGCACATTTTATACAATCAATACAGTTTATTGAACTGAGTTGGTTGGTAACCGCAGACAATAATACGAAAGAGCCATTTGCATTGTTGCTCACGCCACCTGAATGACGCCTGCTGGTTTTGTTTAGTACACATCGTCACATTAAGCATTTTTTTCTTTCTTTTTTTCTTTCAGGAGACAGTGAATTGATTGTGAAATGGTCTCCGCGGGCATCCATCAGCTGTCTTTATGCTTGAGGTTTGGCTGCTGGAGCCGCCGCTGGTGGCTGCTTGCCAGCAATGGACCTCAATGCAGCACACGGGCAGGACATCTGCATGCCTACTTGTTTATCACAGCTCGGAAAAAAAAGCAACATTTTTAACAACTGCAGTGGAATTATTTTTTAAAAAAGTTTAATAAATGTATTAGTTTAATTAAACAAAAAAACTAGTGTTGGTTATTTTTGTCTATATTAAGGGGAGAAATATGTTCATGGAATTCTTTTGCCAGTTATTTCAGGTTATGACGTCGACATTGTATGTTTTTTTTTTTCCTTTTATAATAATAATAATAATAATACATTTTATTTATAAGCGCCTTTCAAGACACCCAAGGACACTTTACAATAACAAAAAACACAAAACAATACAAAACAATACGGGTTGAGCAGCGGCAGCCAAACGCGCCAGCGTTCACTCAACCCGGAAGTAAAAAATAGGGAGTGATTGTATATTGAATCTTGCCTATTGCATCCGAAATGTTGGAGATGATGTACACTTTTTTCCCTTCCCAATTGCATATCTATCCAGACTTTAGGGACACCCTACAGACAATATGCAAATTATATTGAAAAGCCATTTTACTCGTCCCTGACCTCTACTTTGCTGGCAGATAATAAAAACTTGACACCAATTTGTGTGCTTATTGACCTCCTCTCTTTCATTTGGAGATGCACGCGTGAGACACGCACACGCACACGCACACACACACACACACACACACACACACACACACACACACACACACACAAAACCCTCAAGCCTTTGTTCCTGTCCCAAATAAAAAAGGGAATCGGTCGCAGACCCTTGAGTCCATTTCCGGAATTCCGTAATGGCAAAGCGATCTCGTTATTCTTGTACTTTCTCGGATTCCGTACTATCCTCCTCCCCGCTTGACCACGCCCTAGCCCCGCCCCCTCGCATAATGTGCCGGCTCCCAAATGAATGGCACGACGCACACACAAACACACGCGCGCACGTACACACTTGCGCGAGCACACACAAACAGATGCAGACACACAAAACAACAGTAGTCCCTTTAACGCTCTCCTCCGGACCGAAGCCGGGGCAAAGAATACTGAAAGTTATCCGAACCGAGCGGGCCATGTGTTGTTTGTGACCCAGAAACTTAGCAGCCGGCGGGGCATAGGAAGAGATTTTGGAATGGAGTAAGGCTTTTCCTCACCTCATCGACTGTGGTCGCCCTCAAGTCAGACTACAAAGGGACGTCAGGTCGGACCTCGTCATCATGGAGACATTCTTCTTGGAGGTAAAGTCGCTTATTTCCCCGCGTACTTTAAGTTTGTCTTTCAGGTTTAAAAGTCATTTGTTATTTAGTTTCGTCCGCGTTGCGCTGACAGTTTTCCATCTGTAGCGACACAAAAGAACAACAAAAATCTCCATTTCATATTCCCACCTCGTCATTTCAGAACTGGAGGACAATTTAGCCACCACCATTTATGAAAAACGGACCGTTAGGTTTTTATTTATGTTTGTACGGCTCAGTGGTCTAGTGGTTCACAGTTCTAAATTCAGGGGTTCAAATTCAGTTTCTGCTCCCACTGTGGAGATTTGCTTTTTCCCTCTTTGATTGTGTGGGTTTTCTACAGGTACCTTCTCCCACATTTCACCTTTTAAAAAAATCTGGACACCAATTATCTACCCAAGTGTGTGTTTGTTTCTGGAGAGGACAGAAAATGTCCTCCCTATTCTGACTTGTACTTCCTTGATAGGCATCCCCCAGCGACAACATGTCACAACAATCCGTTTCAATTGTGCTCCGATAATCCCGTTACAAGCAAGCAGAGCCACATGACAATGTCAATGCACTTCTTCATGTGTGGCGCTTTGACAGCATGTTTTCCTCTTGTTTTTATTTGGAAGTCCCAAGCAGTTTGTGAGTGTGGAGTGGATGCGAGTCGACTTCACCTGTCAATCTCCACAGAGACGCAGACACACATGGGTGCTGTCGTTGTTTAGACTCGATGGGTCACACTGTTGTGACTCACACATCTGCAAGCAGTGAGGGGAACGGGATGTGACTCGCAGGATTACTTTATTTTGGGGCAACTTAAAAAAAAACAATAATCAAGAGTTAATAAGTATGGATGCTATTTCTTTACATTTACAAATATATCTTCCGACGGATAGCCCCATCGGATTTAATTTTGCGAGAATTGTGGAAGAGAAGCCTTGGGTGGATTATTGTGAGTCAGCCTGGGATGAATGTGAGGCCTGATTCACGGCTGGGAGTGATGAACCAAGCTGAGCCATTCGATGGATTGATAGTTTGGCTGGCTTCTCGCTGATGCTTGAAAGTTGAAGTTCTTGGTGGGTTTCCGATTGCGTGACACACCGGCTGAAGACCATTCTGTCTGTCCACACTGCCCGCGGTCCACACCCGGTCCACCCTGCCCTGTCTTGTCAGTGCCTTTTCAGCTCTGACCGACGATACACTGGGTGCGGATTTGGAGGAAACGCGGTCTTTATGGCCTTTGTGAAGCATCCTGTCGAGCCGCCACCTTCAATTCTAAACTGGGCAATCCTTTAAAGTGGCAGCTGCCTCACACTGTGAAGCCAAACGAAGACCTTTCCACACCCGTTAACGCACTCCGAGCAGACCCTTGCATTACAGGCCAGATTCCTTCCCCCCCGAAAGGTATTCTGACCAGACGGAATCCCGGAGTCCTTCCCCCCGACCCCTGAAATTCCCAGCCGTGCCGGCATGTCATCCCGTGTCGCGTACAAGTGCCGCGGCCGCTTGAGGTTTCGGTTACCGCTCGCATTCTTCCCACCCCTGAAACATCCACTCCGGTCGGCTTTTTCAAGCGCAAGCCAAAGCGGATCGACACGCTGGAGAAGAATATTGTTGTGTAAAGGGTAACCGAAGGCGCTGGCCATTTCCTCCAGCTGTTGAAGGCATCTGAGATCACTGCGCCGCCGCCACCTCCAGCCACACGGAGGCTAGATTTAGCAAGGAAGGAAGTCAGGAAGTGAGGCGAGGATACAAGGAAGGAAGGAAAGGAGACATTCCTTTTGAATGCTGTTGCTGCTCGTAATCAAGATTTGCCAAAAGGGTCACTTGAGAAATTTGAAATCATGTTATTTAGCTCTTTGCGTTTTTTTTTTTCGGCTTGCTAGCTCGCGTTTGCATTTTCATCATCTGTGACCTGACCCGCCCGTTTATCGGCGACCCGGTCGGTGCTGCGATAACCTCCTGCTGACACCCTGCTGTCAGTGTTAGCTCAAGCCTTCTCTTCCATCATTAAAGTGACTGCGTTTTGTAACAATAGAGCACAGGAGTTCATTGATCCATTTTGCTAGCTTGTGATGATGGAAGGGCAGTAAGGATTGACGCGTCGGCGTTTCAACAGCGGCATTCGAATGCAGTGCCTCCCCAAAGCCACTAAGCATAACCCCCCCCCCAAAAAAAACGTACTGATTCAATTAAAATGCTGTTATACCCACATCAATTGTCTAAAAACAAACAGTTGTTCAAGAAAACAAATGTATTGAACATCGATGTTAGATACAACTGAATTGTAGCACGATGCTAACCACTGCTTTTTGAAAGTTGCTGTGAAAGAAAACCAGGAAGCGAAAATGGAAAAAGAAGAGTAGGGAAAATACTATATCACCCAAATGAATGTCTGCATTTTTTTTCTTCAAATGAATGTTTTTCAATGCTCAATGTGGCCGTGTTCTATCTCCATCCAAGGGCGACAAAGGGAGGCCCATCCAAAATTGGCTTTGAGCCCAATCAATATCCATTCATGAATTGGTTTTTCATCACTTCTGCTGTTTCGAGACAAGTGCGAGCTGAAGTCCGTCGCAGATGACCTGCGGCGAGAGGCGAGCTACACTCTGGCCTGAGGGTTGCGTTTGAAAATAAATACATAAAAAAAGCAAGGAAACTAAATTTAAAAATGTTCCTACAGAACGTGTTTCCAGAGGATCACATCCTGACCGAAAGCCTTCATTATCCAGCGGGGAAACATTTGTGGTTGTCACTTACCGCAGTGACATCACAATTTCAAATCCCCGTACTGCTGTGCTGGCTTTCTGATGAGTCATTCTCCCGCCAAAGCCCCTTTTTATAGGCCGTGATGCTGCCACGTTTCTTCCCACCCATCCTTCCCTCAAGGGCAAATAATAATAATACTAATAATAATCCAATCCTTCTGATGAATATTGCGCTTGTGGACTAAGAATTAATCCATCCTTTTTCATGGTGGTGTTATTTGGTACTACACCGCCCTCTGCTGTCTGATGAAAGTGACATCAAAGTGGCCTCTGCCTCGCCTTGCTGACGTTACGTCTCATCTGTTTTACGGGTTTGGTCATGAGATGTTCAAAATGCGACTTTGACGTCACTTTCGGTCGGCAAAGATCCGAGCAAAGCAAAAATTCTCAAAATGGAGTACCACATGAAGGAATCAATGATTTTTTTTTAAACTCCATTTGTTGAAATACCGTCCAGTTATTTAATTTTACATTTGTGTTGAATCCATTTAAAATGTATGTTTTCAAAAATGTCTGTTCTTGTTTTCTTTCGGGATGTATTTATTTTAGCGACAATTTTTATTTCACTTACGTGCAATAACACCATTTTTGCTAAGCGCTGAGCCTGCCGTCCTTGTTTGTGCCATCCAGAGGTCGATTCTCCAAACCAGACAAGTTGCTTACTCTTCACTGCCACCAAAGGATGGACTTAGTCTAGATTTGCATGCGCTGTGTTATCCGGGATGCTTAGCCAGAGAAAATTAAAGTCGTTGTTTACCGCCGCCTCGCCTGGCACACTAAACGACTTTTGGCCTTGACCTTGGCCGCCCTTGCCCGACTGACTCTATGAGCTCGTAATAAGAGTCGAGCTTAAACCTCTTCTTGCGCTGCGGCTTAATAATACCCAGCCTGTGATTACTGCTGTCGGCCCAGATGCTGACTTTCCCTCGCTAGCCTCCTGTGATTACCTCGTGGGTGAGACGATGATGGAATATGTTCATCGCTCTGTCCTCTGCTTTCCATTTTCCGACGATTCAAACTGAAACGGATTGCGGCAACAACTGTAGCCTGGGGTTCAAGGGTACAGTTAAACTCCTCTAAAACGAAACCTACATGGGCGAAAATATCCCCAAGTGTGTAAAAAAATGGCTCCCCCTACAATGAAAAGTGAAAGTCAATGCTGATCGTAAATTTTGCAATTTCTTTCCTTTTTTTTCTTTCTACCCTGGCTGTATGAAGTGTCAAATTAGCGTATGCTCATATTTATGCACTATTGGAATAAAAATAAAAAGTACACATATACGTCTGAGATCAAATTTGCAACAGTGAAAAGTCCCCTGTTGTGAAAAATTTCTTGCTGCAAACATGATTTCGTTTTAGAGGAGTTTCACTGTACCACGTAACCGTGGCGTTAAAGACGCAATTTCAGGTCAAGGATGAGACGAGGTCAAAAGCTGTGAAACTGGACCCCAAATCTCTATCGACCCTTCGATCGCATCAACCACATCGGGCAAGCCTCAAATGTCTCGTTCGGTCCGACTCCTCTGTCTGACTCAAAAGCATTCCGGGGATGTCTGCGGGATTCCTGCCGTGTGACCCCCAACTGCTCTCCGCACGGAGGGGATTGAAGGCGACAGACAGTAGGAGGGACAACAGTTCGCCACGACAGCGATTGCTGTCTCATCACACGTGAAGTGATCACAGAAGTTTTGGATCGGCTTTTTGTGTTCAATTTTTTGCAACGCCGACGCGTTTCGTTGGCCCGTGACGTTTTCTTTGGTTGTTGGCGTGAAGCTAACCGGGCTAATCAAAAGCAAAGCGACAGCTGCACAATAGTTTGTCCTTTCATATTTGTTTGACTTCGCAACAGAGAGAATAATCGGAATAATCGGAAAAAAAACTTTGGGGGTGGTGGTATGTTGTGATGTGTTCATGTAAAATAAAAAGTCATACAAAACATTGGCAGATTTTAAAAATTACTATTATTTTTAAAGAGCTAATATTGGTTGATTCATCGGTTGGCCAATAGTAGGCGCTTTACATAAGAACAATTTAAAAACAATGACAGATTAAAAAAAGTGTTGTTTGTACATTGTTGGCCTCCCCCAACCCCCAAGGTAGCCTCTCAATCATAATCCTTTCCCTCCGTCCATTGACTTGAAGTTTCATATTCTCCAACACACTGCGAATGATAGTCGACCGCGGGGGAAGGGCTCTCTAACCCTTTGGACGCGCCCGCGTGGATGATCCCATGTGCACGCGGCGACTGACAAATCCGCAAGTACTCGCCGCGTTGTTCTTATTAGTCTCATTAATATGTGGATTCAAATCGCTTCAAAGCAACCTTCTGCTTTAAGGCCTCAGTGGGGGGGGGCAGACGGCTACTAAGACCCCATGATAAACGCCAAATGACCCCCCGTCCCACCCCACCTCCAGACAGGGGGAAGCCCTGTTCCCCACGGGGCTCCTCCTCCTCCATTAGCTAATTTCTGATCAGCTGCCTCCTCCGTCATCTTTAATTCATATGTCTTCCCGCGCAGATGCTGGAGGGTTGCTTTTAATCATCCGATTTGTGCCCTCGGTCAAGCAGCCTGCCCTCGGCCCACCCTTCAGCCAATGCTCCAGACAAAGACCAGCCTGACCTATTCTGTGTAATTTCCAGGCGTCGCTAATGTGATATGCTACGAGTCTTAATGCAGTAGTATCTGGATTTCGTTCCGCGACTGAGCTCCAAAGTGAATTTGCTCATCGATCCAATACGCTTTCCAAAATGAAATGACTCAAAATGCCATGAATCTGTTCCAGCCTTCCTAAAAGCAGCAGAATTATTTTGTTACATGTATTTAAGAAAGGAAAGGAGCACTGTATTTTCACCGCTATGGTTCCCGGTACCTGGGAATCAATACTGGTATTTAATGGTACCAATTTTCAGTACTTTTGTGTATTTATTTCATAATAAAATGTCAACATTGACATATATTTTGTGGCGCCCCCCACTCCTAATTATAAAGTATAAATCATTCAAAGAATAAATAAAGTATTCCATAACCTACTGATTTGAGTACCCATCCCTAGCTGTGTGCCTTTAAGGGGTGTGGCCAAGTGAGTGACATAAGCAGCTGTGCGAGCATGATTTGTGGTCAACAGTTGCTCCTTGTGCATGGTCTTATTTTGCATTTGTGTGTTTGACTGTTGGTGTCCAGTTCAGTGGACAGCCATAAGTGCAGTCGTTGTGGCTCTCCTTGCCCACATGCGAAGGCATCACAGTGCCTTAGTTGCTCTGCTCTTTTGAACTTCACTTGAGCGTCAGCGTACCTGAAGCTTGATCCGATTCTGAGTCACCGGAAGAGTTTATGAGACCCGTTAATGTTTTGTATCCCGTTTCGGGTGGAGTCCAGCGACGAGTTGAAAATATTTTGTGGCACGTTAGAATGTTGACATGACTGAAGATGCATTATAAGCTGTTACTTCCGGAGTGGGTTGATCCATTTGTGGGGGAGGGAGGGGGGGAGTAAAACTCTCAACCCATCTGGACGATTTGGGACCCGCTAGACCTGGAAGGACCTTTAGCCCCGATTCCCATCCCAGCCAAACTCAGCCCTTCTTGTTTAATCTCACCTCTGTGTGTGTGTTGCACTCACTCATTATTTCCGCAGATTTGGGGAAATCCTTGAATTTGGCCCGAGTTACTGCTTGTGGAACAAGCGACAAAAGCCTGCATTGTTTTCAGAAGTTTTTAAGATATAGTCTGCAGGGCAATCTGCACAAAAACTATTTGTCATGATCACCAAAATTTGGAAATGTGAAATGTGTTGTTAAGGCATTTAATGGAAAAAAAATCTAAATAAGCTTGTTTTGGCCTTGCTGCTCGAGTCACATGTCAGAATGGCCTAAAGATAGGAATCTTCTCCCGCCATCTTGTGAATGTGTTGCCCTTTGGGGAATCGTCGATCGGCTTTCTAATGGACCCTCGCCGCGAGAACCAATTTTCCTGTCGGGATGAGATCTGAAGTCAGGCAACTCATCCCCGTTTGTCTCGTGGATGCGGCCCATTGAGAATGGTCACAGCGGCTTTTTAATGGACACTCAGGCCAGGAAACAATTTGCTGTTTTGACCCTTTTAGAAGCGGGTCTAATGTCGTCGAGACTGTCGTCCACTCGTCCTCTTCCCAGGGGTCACTTTCATGACCCCTTTGGATCTCTATTGTTATGATAATACTGCCGTGTGTCATTATTTGAGGTGTAAATTGGGGGTCGGCGAGGGGGCAGGGACTGCCTACTCCCTCGTCGCTGCTGTGGAGTCAACATCTAACTCGGATCCATCGTCCCATGGACACAGCTGTCCGATGACTTAAATTCACTTCAAATGTGGCCGACACAAATGATCATTCCGCAAAGATACAGAAGAGACACAAAATGGCCGCCTTTTCAGAACACGCCAAACCGCACATTTCTTCTTCCTTTTTAGTTGAAAACATTGCACGGAAATGTCACCCGCCATCCGGCGAGTCGCATCTCTTTCCCGTCGTGTTCACTCGGTCCCGTTTGAAGCAAGCGACACTCATCAGCTCGTGTTTCCCGGTCGAGTCGCTTTGATTAGCTTTCTCTCTTTGGTCATGACTTCTGATCCGATCATTCGATACCGCCCGCGCTCGTGTTCGCAGCACTTTGCCCTGTGTAAGCACTAAAATATTTAAGGCTCCTTCGTTCGCACTCTCCTGATCGCTTGTTATGGCGGAAGCCGAAGAAACTAAAGCCTTTTGTCCGTGAGATCGCATCATTTCGGGTTCTGGCAACTTGGATCACTATTGTCAACTGGTTCTGTCCCAGCAGTGCTCTCTGCCTGCACCGTGACATGCAATATGAGGAATTTAAAACTGCAAAAAAGTGCTTCCAACATCTGGTCTCCCCAAGCAAAGACTTTGGACCCACACCCGACTCGAATGTTATGATGAGTGAGCAAGAAGTGGTCAGCTTTGTTGAAGGTGGGACGCTCAGCTGGGCCACACTGCGCGATTTTAAATTGCAGGGATTTGGGGGGTTGACATGTGCCCATTGTGTCCCAGCTGGTCTTTATTTGGGAAATTTCCACCTGGTTAACTTCCGAGCATCCCCGTCAGTCAGAGACGGCCGCCTTTGTCCCGACTTAGCGACAAGACTCTTTATGAAGGCAGTGACAAGGGGGGGAGGAGTTTCGAAAGAGCCATCTGTTGCCGAAACGGCATCACATTGTTTTTTTTTTTAAATCACAAACTGATCGCCTGGTAAGAAAGAAAAGCATCTGGGTGAATCCATCTCGAGCTACACGGTCACTCCTGAAGTCCAGCGCACGGACTTCCTTCAACACATCAAGAGGCGAATGCCAATTGTTGTCTATCGTTTGAACAGTATTTAAAACCAATCAATAAATATTTGCGGATTCTACGATGGGAGTCCTGCCACAAGTCACAATGTGAATCGTTTTATCGCCCCTCTGTACTTTCTCGTCTAGTTCGGTTTTCACAAAGCCGTCCAAAGCCAGCGTTCAGTTCTTCTTTCCGCGGTAGGGTTATGTCCAGGTGAACCATGTTCTGGTCTCGGCTGTCGTGTGATGTCATACCCCAGCAGTAGGACAACGTAGTATTCAGCAGTTAATGAAAGTTAGACCCCCCCCCCAAAAAAAAGTGTTTACGGTTAAGCGGTACTGAAAAATGCGAGCGTTCAAGTTGGATATTTTGCCAGCAATGCAATGAAATGCGTGAAGAGCTGAATCGCACCGTAGCAGTTGATGGAAATCGGAACTGGCCCCGACCAAACTCAAGATTGGAATCGAAAGTAACTTTGTCTGGGTTTCCAATGTTCAGAGTAAAAAAAAATGTGGATCTTGAGTGAGAGAAGTTTTGGGAAAACCTGCCCAAGAGTTTTCTTCTCCGTGCCCCAATGGCGATTTACCGTAATCCAGCGTCATCAGAGTCGTGTCAAAGCAAAAACCCGATCATCGATAATGAACGACCAACGGTCACGTCAAGCTGCCTCATTTGCCGGAATTCCGCTGACTGCGCCTTTTTGGAAGAGAGCCCGCCCCAAAATGCTTTGGGGTGGAACATGTTTTTCTATCCATAGCAACATCCAACAAAAGTCCATATGAATGACCGCATGACTCTTTGATTTCCACTTACATAAGAGCACCCGATTGTCTGTGCAGTAATTCCGAATAATCCGCACCTGAGCGTGAAGCGGCTTCCCCCAAAATGCTGAGCGGTACCAGGCAGAGACGCGTAGTCCCCCCCGATCAAACTATACTAATAGATCGGCACATGCTGTACTTATTGTAATCGTTGTTTCCGCCCTTTTTGAACACATTCGGGAATGCGACACAAGAGCCCCCTTTTCGCTGAGCTGCCTAAGCTGACGGAAGGGTGCCAGAAGTCACTTTTGGCGATCGCTAAGCAATCGAGACCGACTACTTCTGGAGAGTACATTTAGAGTCTCGTACCAATTTCTCTTGGTGTGTGTTTTAAAAAGCCCGATGTCACGTTTCGCCCCGTTGCGCGCACGCCGCTGCTCCTTTTAAATAGTTAATGAGGATTGATGTCTAAAAGCGGCGACCTTGTCCCGCAGTAGGTATCCAAGTGGAATTCAGGCATATTGATCCGCTCGGTTTTATGCTCTGTTGAACACAATTCCCTTTTTTGTTCCGGGTTTCCTTTTGGAGTCGACTGAACGATTCTGCGTTGGCTCAAAAAGGTTAGCGAAGAGCAATGATGAATAGCAATGGCGGTCATTTCTCCAGCATTGTCTTCCAGTCATTCAAACATGCTTGCCAAGTCTATAAATGCATCTTCCTTTGCTGCGAGGAAATGACAGGCATACCTCAGGATTCCTGTTGTTGCGCTCGGTGATTGCATTGTTAATTCATACGTCTGCGACGGCCAGGAAGTTAATGCCGATAAAGTACACTACACTCTTGCTGTCAATTGTCTAGAATCCAATCTGAAACCGTGTTCAAGATCCCCCCCACCCCCCACCTATGTGGGAGTTGTTGTTAATTACAAATGCCAAGTTAGCCTGAAATGATGAATGGAATGGCCCGGAAAAATGAAGTTACCCAAACAGTTGATGCAAAATGAGAGTTATTACTCAGCCAGTGTTTTTTTACAGTGAGCCTTGATTGAGGATGCTTAACGGTGTGGTGTTTGATGCCGGTGTCGCAGGGCTCCCGTGTGTGGCTGAGACATCAGGAACAACTCCTGCCCTCCACCGTCAGCTCCGGCGATGACACTTCACTGGTCCTCACCACTGACTATGGAAAGGTAAGAGGACACTCATCTCTGGTCATTGGATCGGTTTATGCTCTCATCAGTCTGCATGTTGACAAATGATTTTTTTTCTTTCAAAATGCTATTTAACAAAAATCTGTTTGGGGGGGGGGGGCAGACTATTTTCATAGCTTTACCCCTCCAACACGCTTAAACACAAAATGTACCGTACAGTGAAGCGCCCAAATGTTCAACCAAACCGTAGAATCGTGTCCAACAAAAGTCTGCTAGCATAATGCTAGCCTGTAAAGTGAAACAATGACAAGCTAGCAGAAATGATCATCCATGTTCCTAACCCAGCCACGATCAGTGACATTCTGGGATACTGTGACCATTTTCATAGCTTTGCCCCTCCGACACACTTAAACACACTTTTGATGTTATTCCTCAGCGACTGCTTTCAATCTTGGCTCGTCCATTTCTGAAAACGTAGAAAACAAAATGTTGTACTGTCTACTGAAACACCCAAATGTTCAAACCAAACTGTAGAATTGTGTCCAACAAAAGTCTGCTAGCTTAATGCTAACCTGTAATGTGACAAGCTAACAGGAGCGATCGTCCATGTTCCTGTTACCTAAACAACCGCTACTTAAAAACATGGCGCAGCGACACATACAAACGATACAAAGATTCCCGTCGACAGATAGGAGCAAACCGACAGAATGTGACAATCTATCTGTACCCAGTGTACAGTATAACATTCAACTCATCTTGGCACTCAGTGGGAACAGGTGGATGCCAATGAGCGCATAGCTAACGTATAACTGGGTCATGTCATGTGTCATTCTGTAAATTCCTGTATAAATTTGTACTGTGTTGAAAAGGTGACTCAACACTTCATCTTGAGTTTCGTGTTGCGCATTTAAATCTATTAGTCGACGGACAAAACGAATGAGATCCTTAACTCGCGTTGACCCACTGAACGCAAGCTAACGCCTCCCGTCGCGAGCATGTATTTCGGAAAGTGGGTGTGCATGCAGGAAGTTCACCTACGCGTGTTTCGTGTGCGGCTGCCCTGCGAACAACGCCTTTTGTGAGCGCGTGGAACGTCTGTGTCTGGAGGAAATCCTGCAACCCGCGGTTGGACGTGGGGAGAGTGAAGTGATGATAGACGTGTGAAAAATAGCTTTGAATTGTGCGTGTTCTCTCGCTTCTCTCGTCTTTGTTGTCCGGCGACCTACAGGTTTTTGGGCAGCGATGTAGGAAGTAACTCAACAGGTATCAAGGACTATTTGTGTCCACAGGATCATGACGTTTAGCGTCATTTCCACATCCAGTTCTTACAGCAGATTTCAAAGAGAATATTCAGCGTGCTTTGGAGCAAAATGGAGGAACGCCAAACTGCCGCTGCCACAATACACAGGAGCGTACATCCATTTTTATTCATTTATTTTTGTTAGCTAAACGGGCCGAAAAACTCTGTTAGCGGGCAATTTGTATTTCAAGGCGCCCGTGTCTTATGCAGATTATTTGTCTAAAGCTGAGACTGAAAAGATATTTTGCTCCATTAGGCGGAAAATTACATTTTCCATCGTCCATTTGTGTCATCTGAGTGAGCAGACTCACTAAATTGAATTTACTTGCTCTTGTTTCCATTAATTCCCCCACAGCTTGAAGTTTTCAGATTTTTAGTTGGGATCGGCGCCCGCGCCTTGTAACCCTGATCTCGATACGCGATACAGAAAAATGGATGGACGGGTAATTTTCCTCATTGTGTATGACATACTAAAAATATCACGTAGAACAAAAGGAACGTGATAACCGGCTTTTGATTTCAAACTTTCGTTTGAGCTCATTACATGTCTGTCCGAGGTTCTGTTTTGGGGCCCCGCCATTTTTACACACAGGTGCCTTGTCAGTCAGAGCTTGTTTTGGTAAATGTATCCTGGCAGCACCCCCCACCCCCAACCGGCCCTCAGGGCGGTGATATACCATTACCAGGCGGTCGACTGGTGCTGCTCAGTGCCTAAAGTGCTCATCTTGCAAGTGTGTGTGTGTGTGTGTGTGTGTGTGTGTGTGTGTGAGGGGGGTCTTTAACAGCCTGACTTGGCTGCTGTCACATTAAGCAGCACATCAGCATTTGTCATTGTCTCAGACCTGAACGAGAGGGATCAGGTGAGAGTACACAAAAAAAAAAGCCAAGATGTCGTGTGACCGTGTGTTTGTGTGTGACCGTGTGTGTCCATCTGCGGATGTGTGTGTGTGTGTGTGTGTGTGTGTGTGTGTGTGTGCGTGCGTGCGTGTGTGTGTGCGTGTGTGTGTGTGTGTGTGTGTGTGTGTGTGTGTGTGTGTGTTTTAATGTGGGCAGATGGCACCAGCTGGATTAACAGTGTGTCTGTTATTTTGAGCGGGCGCACACAAAGAGAACGCAGGAAGTGGTCCTGTCAACTGACAGGAAAGTTCGAACCGTTTTAGACAAAAGTAGTTTCTGTAGAATTTTGCATTACATTTTTATTTTTCGATGAAGAACATGGATTTGTTCTTGGAACATCCACGTTATTAAAAGTAATAAATATGTATGTATTTATTTATTTATTTATTTAAAAAAAAATTTAACAAGTGTAAAAGAAGTGATTATTTAAAAAATAAATTCTAATCGTGACAAGACATTGGACGTAGGCAGAGTGAGATTACTCCCTGGGAGGCGAGTCCCTTCCCACAAACGTTTTCACTTTCCCCAGTACGTTTCAAAAGTGGAATTAACTTCCTTGCCAAATTGTGTACAGAAAATCTCCCCAAAACATGATCAAATGACACTGAAATTTCTTCTCGGTCCATTTGATCCCCAATGTGTTTACGTTGCCTCCGTACTGTATTCCGCATATAGTTTTTCCCTGACTTCAAGAAGTCAAGGAAAGTGTTGTGGTGCCAACATTCAGTCTCATCCAGATGTTAAAAATAGGTCACTCCTTGGCCGCTCGTTTTTTATAAGTCATTGGAGCCTTTCTGTAAGATAGCAATGCACTTTCGCATAATCATTCTTGCAAGCATCCGTGATGGATCAATGATATACTGTATGTCAGCTGGATTTGGATCATGCTCTCAAACTTGAGTTGGTATAAAATCAAAAGCTGCATAGCGCCCAACATCTTTTTTACCGTTTCGGCACCCGATGCGTCACACGAAACACATTTGTCAACACGCATCACAAGAGGCGACGATTTTTGAATGCCCGCTGTGCACGACCGGTGAGGGTGACCCCCCCACCTCTTTTTCTGAATATTCATGTAGCGCAGCCTGGCTGAACAAAGCGGCCGAGGCAGGGTGTGGTTTCGCTGAGCAGCAAACAAAAGAAGACCTTCCTATGGGAAGCCATGTGAGCATTTATTCCATACCCTTCATATTCGGTTTAAGGTCATTGCAGTCGGACGTTCTTTGTCCTTGCGAGTAAGAGAATTCAATCACACAAGTTGAATTACGAGGGCAGGGGTGTCAAACTCGCTTTTGTCACAGTCCAGATTTTAGTTACAGCTTCCCTTGGAGTCAAGGATAACGGTTTATTCATCTATTGTTTAAGTTACTGTAACGACGGGTTTGGTTACAAGAAAATAGTATCACTCTTATTTTTTACAAATGAGAATTTGAAATTTGGGTTGTGATTTTAGCAAGCATTGTGAAAGTTCTCATCTTTGATTTGCTTTCGTGGGCCACATAAAATGATGTGGCGGACCAGATCTGGCCCTCGGGCCATGAGTTTGACACAGGTGTACTACTAGGGCATATTATTAGAATGACTGTGTCATGCGTTTCCACTACCGGTTGAGGTTTTTGCCACCTGCACTCTCCGTTGCAGTTTATGAAAGCTCTCTGAACTACTTTGCGGCGATAGTCTTCTCAATTCTCTTCCTCAAACGACTGGAACACTGTGGAAAAATAATAAAACTCACGTCATCCCTTCCCATATCATTGTTTTAAGAAGAACCTTATATTCACATGATTACGTTATGAAACGAACCTATAGCCGTCACTGTCTGTAGGCATAAAAAGCAGGATTGAATAGGATTTGACACTAGTTTTTACTGACGATTAAAAACTAGGCTGAGATGAAATACTTCCATTCTTTAACCCAATTTGCAGTGTCAAACAAAAATGTGCCACCATCTAGTGGTTAAAAGTGGAATTACATCTAAAGTAAATACCGAATAAATACTCAAACAACTCTCCTTCAAGCCGTATGAGCCTTGGTCGGCATTGAGTCTTCCTCTAATCACATGTCACATGTGTGTGTTTGATCATCATGACATCACTCATCTTGTCAACACTAATGAGGTTGCGAACTGGAGTCAAACAGAGCTAATCATCTAAGAGGGTCTACCGAGGCTCCGAAGGCAGTGAATTATTGTCCAGGAATGACCCGGCACCAAAGCAGAAACGGAGGACGGTGAAACCTTAACTCCCGCTTGCTTTTCTGCGGCCGTCTTTGAAGAGTTTAGCTGCGGAAAAACTCCCCGAGGCCTGCGCTGTGAAATCCGAACGCGACATTGTTCACCGACGATCCACAACAAAAGTCGCTTGAAGTGAAAAGAGACATCAAGGCAAAACGATGGAGTCGATAGGACCTAGCAGTAAATGGCTATGACTGGACATTCCTCACTTGGTTCATATATTTGATTTATTTTGACAGTGAAAGCTGATCACATCCTCTCACAGTTGCTTGCTTGATTTATTTCTGCTATTTATTTTTTTGCTCCTGCCGTGTAAAACGTAAGAATGTAAAGAATTTCAGTGCCTGTGAACTGGAGGGAAGTGGCTGATTCCTTGAAGAGTCCATTTTCCAGGCACTGATAATAGCATCAGTCACACAAAGTAAGTGATCTCACTCAATGCTCAGTGACTCATGTGGTACGAGCTCTTACACTGACTTGTCAGTTTCGACACGGCGGGGTTGAATATTGACACTCAGCTGCCTGTAAATCTGCCGGGTGGATGACATCACCACACTTCCTTTCCCCCTTGAGGTCGTTGTCCTCAAAATCGTAACCCTCTCAGATGACCATTTTGTTATTGCGCTTTTGCCTTCGTACACGCCTGCTCTCCAGTAACATTCTGCATAGAATAACTCAATGCCAATGCACAAGTGATTCCAAAAAAATTCCTTCAAAAAAAACCCAAAAGTGTGTTGCTTGAAGTTGTTCGTTGACAGCCCGAGTCAACGTTCCCTGTCAAACTAAACATAAAACAACGATAAGTACATGTGTTGTTCTTACGTTATATGCTAACTTAGCATGTACACATGTCACAAAAATCGTCTAGAGAGGCTCACGGAGCTACAGCAACAATGTTGCCGTGGTTATATAACGCTATGGATATTTGAACACAAATGGTGCAGCAAATTGGCTTGTAGACAGACATTAAAATACCCACCCCCCCACCCCACCACCAAACATGGATTCTTAATCATCTGCATTAAAAAAAGACTAATATAGCTGCGGTTTACTGAGCAGTCTTCTTCTAATCTTATATATGTATTATACTGCCCTCTAATGGCAAAGGCGCATATTCTTTTGAGCAATTTTAGCGCTGTAGGGGTTTCGAAAGTAAAATACTGGCCCGTGGTATATTTTTGAGGTTACAGCAATTTTTGGTGGTGTTTCAGGAAGGTGTGGAACGCGTTATTAGAGGCTACAAATTTCTCCATCGATTAAATCGACGTTCGGCACATCAACAAAGCAGGGCAGCTTCATCTCTTATTCAAGGCTGCCATGACCAATTTGGTATCTCAGTTTATTTCCTTCCCCCCAAAGAACCACCAAGAAGCTGATACGCAATCAGCCAGGCGCAGCAGATTTTGGAGCCTCCAGGTAGTGCGGTGTCTGTTTGTGATGACTCGGCAGTCTTCTAATCTAAAGCCAAGCGGTCTGCTACCTGCTGGGATGTAACCCGAATAGGCTCGGAGGACTTGCTGGTAATGCCTTGGGGGGGGACCTCCACAACCGCCCACTTCGCCCCTTACCTATCATACCTTCTTGTCCATTACAATTTCATTTGCCCAAAACACAACATATTAGACACAATTTGATATTCTGCGGAATCTTTGAGTTTGCTTGTTCTCCCTGTGTGTTTTTTTCTTTGTTTTGTTCCCGGTAGTCATTTCCTCTAATAAATGCAGACACCATGTCCAGCTAGATCTCCATTCACCATCTGGAATGCGGTGATGTGCCTGTCCGATCGCAGGTGATCTACCTGCCCAAGGCGGAGCTCAGCAAGGACACGGCGTACCCGATGCACCACAGCAGCGTCCGCGGAGTGGAGGACATGTCCACGCTGGCAGAGCTGCACGAAGCCGCCATCATGCACAACCTCTTTCTGCGCTACCAGAGAGACAACATCTATGTAAGGAACCGTGTTGGAACACGTACGGCGAGGCCCCTTTGTGGGTTTCCCTGGTGTCGTCTAGACGTAGCGGCGGGCCCTGCGTTTGGCGGCTGCGCCTTCAGTGGAGATTTACTTGGACTAATCCCGCCATTGTCACCTTGCGGGTATCGAGACCGTCACAATTATTCCAAAACACAATCTAACAGCATGCATGTCGCTTCCATGCTACAATGGGAATACACATTAGCAGTTTCTATTTAGGTATCCTTTCATTATTAGCGTCTATTAATAATGCAGTGCACTTCAAGGAATAGCTAATGGTTCTCTGCTTCAGTCAAAATAGACTTTGAGTTGAACACGGTCAACTGTATTGTGAGCCTTGCTTCCTGAGTGTCGCTTTTGAAGACAATCATGCACAAACGGTATGCTTTGTGTGCGATATCCTGGAATGTTGACCTACAAATCCAATCTGCCAGGTACTTTACCCGAAAGCGCAAAATATTACCAGCTTTAGTGAATGAACTTAAAGTAGGCCATGGAATCCACCCTCAATCGCGTAATCCGCTGTCATAAAATCCAGTATGAGAGCTGAACAAAAAAAAATCTGATATCAAGGAAGTTTGGATTGTCACTGTCGGAGAGATATTCATTTGACAAGGTGTTTATTACATTGAACCCCCGTTTATCGAAGGGAATATGCTTTCTCCTCACTCTCAGCCACTTCCTCCTCGACAACCGCTCCATGTCTTTGCGGTTCAATAAAAATAAACAGGCAACAGTAATTGTTTAATTTTACAAGAATGTTTTTGTTTATTGAATTATTTTGGAGGAGATCTTATACCATGCCCATGTGAAAAAAAGACAATCGGCAAAAAAAAAAAAATCAATTTTCAAAAGGTCTAATATCAGCCAATTGATCAGTCAGGCCCCATAAAATACATGTTTTCTTCCAGAAGTTGTTATTTCTTCCTCATTGCCTTTGTCTTCTCTCTGTGTCTTTTCATTCACCCCCACCCCCTCTCCCTTTACAGACCAACATAGGTTCAATCCTGGCAGCTGTAAATCCCTACAAGCAGATTGCAGGACTGTATGACGGCGCCTCAGTGGATTTATACAGCAAGCACCAGATGGGGGAACTGCCCCCTCATATATTTGCCATCGCCAACGAGTGCTACCGCTGCCTTTGGAAGAGACACGACAGCCAGTGTGTGCTCATTAGGTAATGACTGAGTGACCGGCGCTGCGTATTCATGAACGACTCCGCTCTGAGCTAAGTGTTGCTCATGTGTCCCGACTCTGAACGTTGTCAGCGGGGAGAGCGGTGCCGGGAAGACGGAGAGCACCAAATTGCTGCTCAAGTTCCTTTCAGTGATGAGCCAGAACTCGGCCGGTACGCCTCCATCGGAGAGGACCACCAGGGTGGAGCAGGCGCTCATCCAAAGCAGGTAGAAATGTTTTAGAATGAAGTGGGAATGATAGAAACGACAAACTGCTGAGATGTTGCAAGCATTCTTTGCTAGCAGTCCCCCCTTTTAAAATGAATGCAATAGTATTATTTGAACACGCCGTTTTTCCTGGCCTCTGATTTCAAAGCATACATTTGTTTAGGTTCTGTCATAACGTCCTCCCCCGAAGGAAACTTTCACTAAGCGACAAAAATGAGTTTGACAAACCTGCTCTAAGCAGTTTGGAAAAGACTGCAAATTGGAAGCTTTGCACGTGAATTCATGGTAGTTAATCATCATTTAGCCTAATTTAATTTAATGGCTATGGGTTCCAGGTTTACAGTCCCTGCTATTTTGCTGAATTTTTTTTTTTTTTTGGTACACTTTTAACTGTTTTGTTTTGGCCACGTTAATTTGGGATGAATTTAATTCCAATGTTGGCCATGAGATGGAGGCCCGCTCTTGTTTTGCAACTTGCAAACTTGAATGAAGGAGACTGAAAGCAGCAAGTAAGGCAACCCAACAGTATTTCAAGATCTCCCTAGTTAGTGCTGAAAGTAATTCTGCGTGGGATCATCTGTAATCCTGCTTTTTATGCCAACAGAACACATTGGCTGTAGTAAAAAAATGTTTAATGAACCTCTTTCGGCATAATTATTGCATATCTGTTGCTGTTGCTGCTTCACCATAATTTTAAAGTGGGTTCCAAGAATTTAAGCCCCCAAAAAAGTGCCCTTACTGCTCTAAAAACATGCCTAGGGAGCCTTTAAATGGAATGTTTTTATATTGCTGATTTCACTTCCTGCAGGGGTGGTCTGGAAGGTAATGCCCACGATCGATGGGGCTTTTCCTGTATTCAAACCTATCATCTTGCAATACATTCAGAGTCGTGTTTGCTGTGGTTTGTCCCATCAGTCCCATCATGGAGGCGTTTGGGAATGCTAAGACGGTGTACAACAACAACTCCAGTCGCTTTGGAAAATTCATCCAGCTCCACTTCTCACAGAGCGGAAACATCCAGGGAGGCTGCATCATCGATTGTATCCTCCCACAGTGTCATATTATATACTTTGAATACAAACTCATAAGGATTTAGAAGAAAAATAAATAAATCGCTTATGATTATGTATTTGCTGGTTACATACAACCCTTAAAGTATCTTTTTCAGCTGCGTGTTTTTCTTCCTGACTTTCATCCATCAGATTTGCTGGAAAAGGTAGGCCCGTGTTTCCTCCTTCCCCCTGCAGCAACCAGGAATCCAGGAACTCGCATATGTGATAAGAACATGTGATTAAATACCATCCTCATCATCTGCTCTCACTTCCTAAGAACCGAGTGGTGCGTCAAAATCCGGGAGAGCGAAACTACCACATCTTTTACGCGCTGTTAGCAGGGGCCGACAAAGATCACAGAGGTTGGAGCTTTTGTACTTTGAAAGGAGCCTGTTAAATGAGAACATGGTGGAAATTTAAAGGAAGGAAACAGTCCTATTTGAAAGACAGAAAATACGTATTTTGCTATGTACTAAACGTATCTGAATATTATGAGTTGCACTTTTTGAGCTGAGCACGTAAAATGTTTCTTCTACGTTGTAATATATTTCCGGTAGATGTGCTGGAATTTCTGTGTTGTCTGGTGAAGTGTTCGGTTTGAAATCAACGAAGATTCCATTTGTATGTCTTTTGTCGCAGACACGTACTTGCTGTCCGAGGGTCCCGAGTCCTACCACTACCTCAGCCAGTCAGGCTGCTTGCAGGACAGCAGCCTGGATGACAAGCAGCTTTTTGACAGCATCATGGTCAGTATTCCACCACTGGGGGGCACTACAACCTTTGGTTACTTGACTAGGTAGAGTTTGATATTAAAAAATACACAGATGGACCAAGGTAGGTTTAAAAAAAAAAATCAGTCGCAGAACCAATATTTAATGATTCATTATAATTCATTAACCAATTATATAATGAACTACATTTCATTTTTTCAAAAATCAATGACAAATTTTATTTAATTACTTTTAGTAAATAATTCAGCCAATCACTTAATGAGATAAATAATATAAAACCTTTATTTGTCTCACAGTGGAGTAATTCACAATTTACAGCAGCAACATTTTGAAAGGAAGAAAGTAGAAAAACCAAAAGTATTTGCATACACAAAAATATATATATTTTAAAATGATGTATACTGTACATGCATTTTAATTTTCTAATTTTAGAGGGGGGGATGGTTATGTCAATCTTACAAATATTACAGAACTCAAAATTATTCCAAAGCTCGACTTTTATATTCTCCCCTACTTTGGACTACCTATTCGAAGCTCCTCCCCTGACCTCAACATAGTTCATTTGCATTGAGATGCCACACGAGTGTGCCAAAGCACTCCTTTTGTATTAGACAGGTTGTTGGCCCCATCTTGTGGCATTTTAAGGCAAGCATAAAATGTGGACTGGGCATGCTTTTCAGTGAAAACCTGGTTAGGTTAAAAGGTGTCTGATATTCTGCAACACTTTTGAGTGCATCGAAGCCTGTAATGGCCCTTGCGTGTTGGGACACAGGCAGCGCTGCAGGTGATGGAGTTCAGCGAGGAGGAGATCCGAGATGTGTTCAAGCTGCTGTCCGCCGTCCTCCAGATGGGAAACATTGAATTTATGACAGCGGGCGGAGCTCAAATCACGTCCAAAGGAGGTAAGAGGGGAAACAGTAGGAGTGCTCACAAGGCGCCAAATGAGATAAGCTGTATCCACATCGAGTAAACGATGGTATCCCGTTGTCCAAAAATGTGAAAGATACGTGCTATTCATGGGACTTGATGTTATTAAAGACATTTTCAGTGAATAACGGGGTATAGGTTTCCTAAAATGGTTCAAGGCTGACACAAAAGGCCAGCAAAGAGCCCAGAGGGTTCAGGAATTTAATTTCACAATTTGATACCAGTCATTTCGATTCATCTGCCTCCTGCTCCTGAGTTTGATTGACATGGCAGCAACAGTCCCGAACAGGCTGAAACATGAGCGCCATTCCCTTTTGTTCCCTGTCCGACCTCTTTTCCAAACCAATCCAGGTTACCAACTGCTTAAATAGGTACGCAGTCTTCATCCCAAAAAAACTTCACTGCTAATAATAACATTCACAGATTCGCTTTGGTCACACCCAACGTTTGCTCGGCAGAATTGGTCGGGCTCAAGTATACCTCGATAAGTGGGTGACCTGGTTGACTCAATTGACCACAGAGCGAATCAAACAAGTCAAGGCACCACACTGTTTTTTAAAAAAGTATTAATATATGTAATGTGTGCGTCTGTGCTTTCAGTGGTCAGTAACGTGAGTGAGCTGCTTGGGTTGGACTCCTTCCAGCTGTCTGAGGTGTTGACCCAGCGCTCCATGATCCTCCGCGGAGAGGAGATCTGCTCCCCGCTCACTGTGGAGCAGGTAAAAACATAGAAACACAGATCGCCGCGGAAACATTCCCCACCTCCCCGCCCATATTTGACTGTGCTCGATCGTCCACATTATTCGCACGTTGCTTCTGTCTCGACTTCAGGTTACAGACTGACTTACGCAACTGAACTGTTGGGCGGCGTGTGGGGTTCAACAACTATTTCGCAGGTTTAAAAAAACCAAACAAAAAGTTATACAGTTATAATTCCAATTCCATAGTTGTTTTGCGTGTAATTCCGCTTTCGGCCACTAGATGACAGCACACTTTTGTGTTTAACTAATTGTGAAGAAGAAGGGTGCAAGAGAAGCGTAAAGCAAGATATTCATACATATGTAGCAGCTTATAAAAAGTATTTCTAGATCTGCCTAATTTTTGCTGACAAGTTTAGAGATTATGAAATCCTCTTACATCCTGTTTTATAGCCCTACAGAATGCAATGGTTGTAGGTTTATTTTAAAATGTACATCTTTGGGTATTATTATTGATGAGGATTTCGTTTGGCCAATTTTGAAAAAAAAAAAACCTGGAATTGTTTACTGTAAGCACGTAGCGGGGTACACTTTTACGCTGTACAATATTTTTATCTCTTTCAGTGCACTTGCACTCTCGAAATATCTTTTAAAAATGTGGTTGTATTATGTAAAAGTGCGTTAAATAACGATAAAAGCAAGACAAGTGCGTAAATGCGATAAAATCATGTCTACGGAGGATATTTCTTTATCGCGGATTTCACATTTCACTCTCGTGGTTTGGATCATTGCCTTAGTGACTGAGGATACTATATCATGTGTCACTGTGTTCGATATTGGAGCACACGTGAAGTAGGCAGATAATAAATTACAATATTCGCAGTCATATATTCTTTATCCTCTGTGTAGAATGATTAATATTATTTCAATTTACCAAGAAGGCTCACACCAGAAGGAGCAGTGCAATGTCCATGGCCTTATGCTAGCTTGTCACCCTTTTTTTCCCCCCTTTACCTCACCCCTACACCTCTCTAAAGCTCTCTCTCACACACACACACACACACACACACACACACACACACACACACACACATGTTCCCCCCTCCACACGGCTTGCGTGACTCCCGACCATTTCCTGCTTTTTGTCTGCCAGATTCTCGGCACAATGAAGCCGTGGCGATAGTGATCTGAGTCAAAAGTACAATGGAGCTCATGATTGGGGTAGGGGGTTGGGGGGGGGGGTGAAGTTGGAGACTTCTCCTGTGGTGGCAGACACCGTAATAATCCACTCGCCGTGTGCCTGGCATTCTGCATCAATGTCTCCGCTTATGATTAATGAAGGTTAATCATAAGTCATCATCGTATTGTAATAATTGTAATGTACTACAGGGCAGAACTTTATAGGTTGAAAACAATTAATTCCAGGATGGCCGGGCGAGGCCCCGTAGGAAGTATTTTCCATTAGGAAATCATGTAATTGAGATTAATGTCTGGGATTTTACTGTTGCCGCTCTTAACTGCCCAAAAGACCAAAAGTGATTGACAGTATCTGTATATAGATTCACGAAAAATGGAGAGAATTTTTAAATTTTTGTTTTAGTTTTGATAGTTATGATTATTTTAAGTAGGTTTAAGGAAAGCTTAAACAAATAAAATAATTCGCCAGAGTTTTTATTAGTAAATTAAGTTTTGGAAAATGGCTTGCATCCAATCCAGCTCCCCTAAACTCCACCACATTTTTGGGGGTTGCACTTTTATGTGAAGCAAACTAGCACTGTTTTGTGAATATAAAAACATGATGGAAGCAAATATAAAGAAAGAAACGAAAGAAAGGTTTTATGTGACTACACTCACTGGCATACATTCTTTATCCTCTGCATAGAATTACCGCCATTACTGCAGTTGACTGAGTCACTTGCAGTCGGCGTTCTTCTGAGTGACTATAAATTATACTGCCCAGAGTGGCCAAATCACACACACCAGAAAGAGCCGCAAGGAATTACTCATGATGCACACTGTTTAATGATTTCAATTCTATTTCATCATATGAGCACGATTTATTTTTCTAAAGTCAAATCTTATCGCACTGATTTTTTTGCTATTATAAATTTGGACTTCCAAGCGTCGTCAAACAACTCGTTTTTCAAGGCACCACTGTGTTCCTATTAAGAGCGAACTTTCAACATGCGAACGCATCGAATGTGTGACTCGAATTGTGGTTTTATGACATTTGGGGTCTTCGACCTTTGTGACGCATCCCACCGTCCCCCTCCGCTTCCCCACGCTCCCTCTTCTTATTCCAGTCAACACGTGAAGGAATCGTCTTATTCGGACCAGAAAAAGAGCTCGTTTGACAAATGGAACAAAGGCGCTGCACTGTGCGCTTGTTCTGTCTTGCTTGTTCTGTCTGCCCTTTGAAGCAGCTCCTCACTAAATAGGGAGCATTCTTCCACTGCCGGACCCAGTAAGAAAGGCTCCTTCTCCCAGTAAGCGGGGCTCTTCCAACCTACGAGCTCCCGAAGTGGCCACCCCCCACCCCCCACTCAATTCCGTGAACCAAGACCCCTCCTCCGCCCCTCATACAGGACAAACAGCCATTCTTCTCTTCTCGCCCCTGTGACGGAGATCCTGGAGCCACCGGCTTTCTTTTCAGTGGCCGGAGGTGACGGGGCATGATGGATGGCGGGAGCTATTGTCGCTACCGCTTTATTTTGGGCTCAGAAATAACATGCAGTGCGTTTATACCAGGGGTGGGCAAACCTTTGTGCTCACGGGCCCCATTTGGTGTTTAAAACGGACGCATGGGCCAGCTCCTTTGTAATTAATGAGTCGTGGGGGGCGGCGGGGGGAAATCTTACCGCAACAAACATTACCGTGCCACTTACTTTACCTCGTGATTATGTACAGTAAACGCTCGCTGTCCCCTGATTTCCCTTTACGTTTTCTGCATCGAGGCTACAAATGCATAGTCCTGCAGGTTATTTTATTTTCCGTAAAGATAAGTCGGCAACGACTCGGCATTTTTATTTTATTTTTTTTTCACGCTTCAAGAACGTGTACTCTCACTGTGGAAATTTGAGGTACTAAACACCATGGCCTGTTGTGAAAACAGACAATAGTGCCCGCTCAACGCGCAACACACAACAAAGCTTCAGCGGAACGGCCAACCTCGCCTCACCTCAGGTAACCCGATGTAACCCGGTGCTCACCTCACGTTGCGTCATGCCCTTTTTGCCGCAGGCCGTGGACTCCCGGGACTCGGTGGCCATGGCGCTGTACTCGCAGTGTTTCTCTTGGATCATTTTGAAGATCAACCAGAAGATTAAGGGCAAAGACAACTTCAAGTGCATTGGCATCCTGGACATCTTTGGATTTGAGAACTTTGAGGTGATCAATGCAAAGGGGGTGTTCGGGCCGCACTGACATAGGACGAAAAACAAAAATCACAAGATGAGGATTCAAAAACAGTTGAAAACTACAAAAATAAACCCAAAATAGTCCGAATGTGTTCTGTATGTATGTATTTCTGAACGCACCCACGATTAGGCAACGGGGGGTGCGAGCGTGAGCTGCTCTCGGTCTAAAAATAAATTTCCCCCCAAAATGCCACTTATACCCAGGGAAGTCCAAAAAGGTACGGATGTTGAACGTAACCCAGCAGTTTTCTGGGTAGCTTTACTTGACGTATTAGTACTCGAGAAATTAGAATTATTTTTAACAAGAACGTTTTACTATTGCAATAAAAGTCTTGTTGCTGTATTATAAATTGGTTTCTTATATGAAAAACGTTATGCAATATGAGGAGCAAATAATATGCAAAAAAAAGTGAAGAATATGATCAGGATAATGTTCAAATATGGGGAAAAAAATGAAAATGATGTCTCAGTGTGATGACTGCGAAAATGTTAAAAATATTACAAATATAACAATTAGTGTGACATAAAAAGATATCACAACAAAAAAAAAACATGGAATAAAGTTGTACTATTACAAGAGTAAATTCTCTTCCCATGTTAAATTTTATGCAACCTCCCCCAACAAAACTACAAAAAAAAACCTTGATATCACTGCACGATGGTCAAAGACATTTTGCCAAAAGACAGATGGATGGTCGAGGACTGCACATTTTTTTCCTCAGAAAAACGTGTTTATTCTCAGAAGTTTATCTTGGGTTTTTTTTTCGTTTTTTTCTCAATTTTATTGTCATAATAATAATAATAATAATACATTTTATTTATAAGCGCCTTTCAAGACACCCAAGGACACTTTACAATAACAAAAAACACAAAACAATACCATAAGTTTCCCCGTACTATTCCTCGATATTCAAGCGCAGCGCTGCCGTTCTTCCATCACGCAGGTCAACCGCTTTGAGCAGTTCAACATCAACTATGCCAACGAGAAGCTCCAGGAGTACTTCAACAAGCACATCTTCTCGCTGGAGCAGCTGGAATACAACAGGTCACCTGACTCGCCGTCACAGGCAGTTTGTTTTCTTCGGCTAGCGTGGAACCGCAGCTCAGGCCGTTCACTGATGCCGTTTTCTTTCTCTGCGTGTTCTTTCTCTGCTTCTTTGTGCGCCTTTGCCCTTGCAGGGAGGGCATCCAGTGGGAGGCCATTGACTGGATGGACAACGCCGAGTGTCTGGATCTCATCGAGAAGGTATTTGACCTTTGACCTTCACGGCCTGGGACGTCCTGGTTGAAATATTATTCGAAACCAAAAATGTAGCTAGGTAATAGAGCATCAAATCCTTTCGGTAGGCCAGTCAGTGCATTTATTTGCAGTAAAAACATTTTAAGGGAATACAATACAATTCAGCTTTATTTAAATAGAGCTCTCACAGCCGGCTGCAGCTGGAACAACATTAAAAGGCGCACTGTCGGCTATTGAGACTATTGAATGCTTTTAGATGCGCCTTATAGTGCGGAATATACGGAACTCGGCCATTGCGCAGTTCATTAAACATGTTTCCGTCGTATTTTAAATAGAAACATTTTAATTTCCGGTTTTAGTTTCGAAAGCGGCTGTTGTAGTCGTAGCACAAGTTTAAGTACAGTTGTAAATTGTCGCATATACCTCGTGGACTCGAAATGTAACAACCGTAACATCATTTTTTTTTTCCTGCCGATGCATTGTGTTAACGGTAGCGACTGTTTTGAAACGGATGCATTTTAACGGTCCAAAGGCGCTCGATCACACAAAGGGGATTTCGATCAGTGAAAGCTAGGCCTTTTCTCTATTTGTATCCACACTTAACGAATGCGTATCAAAAATGAAGTGAGCCCACCCTCGCTCTCAGTGGCTCACACGTGGGTGGGCAACATGCGTGTGTTGTCGTAAGAAAGGCTGATGTTTGTCGCGGTTCGCATGGTGACGGGCTGCACACAGACGGCAGCGTGCCTTTCACCTTCTCCTCTGTACTTGTCTTTTAGAAACTGGGCATGTTGGCTCTTATCAACGAGGAGAGCCGTTTCCCCAAAGGCACCGACTACACCCTTCTGGAGAAACTGCATAGCCGACACGCCGTGAGTCGGCGTGCGAGCACTTACACACACACACACACACACACACACCTTCCATATCTTTCACGCTTCAGCAGACGCGAACAAATGCGCACGCAAGTACGTAAAATGATCCGGGGGGACCTCGGGAGTGTAAAATCGCCGTTTGCTAGGTCCGACGTCCATGCGATGCATGAGAGCCGCATGAGAGCTTGTTCATCTCACTCTTGCATGCGAAAGCAACAATGCCGAAATGTGAGCAGCCTTTCTCTGAGTTTGATGAGCTTTGCGCACAAAAAAAAAAAACAAAAACAAAAAACAGGTAGAGCCACAAAATAAGAAGTGCCTAATCTATGGCTCTTTTACTTACAGAACTAAATCATATTCAATTTGCTTCACATCACCCCCCTTTTTTTTTTTTTTTAATTCTCTTGTCAGGCAAACCCATATTACGTGAAGCCCCGAGTGACCGACCATCAGTTTGGCATCAAGCACTACGCTGGAGAGGTAACCGACCCACGCACACACATGCCCTCACGGTTGTCGACAGTCGATTTGATTTTTTTTTTTTTAACACACCACAATAACGTTTAGAGCGTGACATCAACTAGCCGCTGATCACATTTTTTTTTTGTCTTAAAGAGGAAGCAGTGCACTTGTTGGAACAGATCAGATCAGTGTGCCGAATGAAATTAGTACATTACTTGAATTGATTTAAGTCATTTTCTATTCCTTGAATGCATAACTTTGTCAAGTGAGGGGAGAAATGGTTTGGGGGGACTTTGGTGCCCGCGCTACCAAAGTAGACACAGCGTGGGGAATTATTGCACTGCACGCAAAGAGGTTTGTGAACATTTGCAAGTTGTGGAAGTGTTACCCGGTTGTCCCAATGGTAAATAGAGTCCCATTAAGTTTAAATGTGTTTGGAAAATAGAATTAGCCTTAACTAGAAAACGAGCCAAACAAAAAACACGATAGCTTATTAACCACCTGACTAGCACCCAGCTAGCTAAAACACATAAACTAATGGATTGACAATATTAGCACAACAAAGCTAACTGTAACGTGAAGCTAGCAAGCGCGAGGTGTTATTTCAGGTCGCAGAATTTTTCCATCTTTATTGCACAGATAAGGGCCAAGTATGACACAAGCGAGAAGACACAGTGGCGTCGCGGCCCTGCGAAGCACCTCAGTGTGTGCGCGAGCGAGGTAGCACAGCCGCAAGTCTCGCACGGACGCTTATGCTATTGAGTTCGTCCACTGAGGATAGCCCCTTCCCTCCACCCCTTTCCAGCCATTCTGTGTTCCACTCTGGGCTGCTTCACTGTTTGTGTTAGGAGATCGCTGTCTTGTCACTTGAGGAAATGACTGCATCCCCCCGCCCCTCTAATTGAATTATTTGCCTTCTGCCTTACCCTGAGGCGGAATTTTTACACAAATCAAAAGACTCAGACAGAGTGTTATGCATATCAACAGATATTCTATATCCTGGATATATTGGGCAAATTATAACTCGTCATTCCATCCTCAGATGGATAGATAATTGGCAAAAATATGATGCTTTCCATTTTGCTACAAAAATGTTTTAAATGTAGCCGTTTGGCATAATTAGATGATATTTCTCACCACATACTCCTTAATGTGATAATTATATATATATTTTCATTATGTACTTTATTGCTTTAGATCTGTCTGGCTAGCTAGCTTGCTAGCTATCAAATCATCTTGCCGGATTTTTGTCAACTGTGTGTAATTGACAATCGTGTATGATTAAATTCATTGAACCTTAAAGACACACACACACACACACACACACACACACACACACACACACACACACACACACACACACACACACACACACAGAGGAGTCCTCTGTGAATTCTGAATGACGGAGCATCCTCATGGGTCTCATGGCTTCCCCTCGAGCCAAGCTGGCGAAAGGACGGATTGTAGACTTGTCATTTGTTTGCGCCGCTCCCGAGCGCACACACACAGACGCATGCACGAATGCGCGCCCGCCCTCTCGTTCTCAAGTGTTTTTTGGTGAACGTATGCGTACGGTTTAGATTGTGTGTTGAAATAATCATCTTTATTTTAATCTTGATACATGACTGTGGTTCCGGGAGCTCGCGGCCGTGGAATGCTGCGTTGCTAAGGCCCGACTAAACTCAACATGTGACGGCATTAACACACACACACACACACACACACACACACACACACACACACACACACGGGCCGCTCCTTTTTGTGTGTCTTTGTAGACAATGTGGCTCAAGCAGGAATTCACAAGCTTGCACCATATACACTGAACTGTTACTTTATTGGCGACACCTGCACATTCTTGCGCTGGATCATAAAGGTATAACCGACTAGGAATGCAACCCCAAAAAAACCCAAGCGGCAAATAAAACACGTATCATAACGTCATTAAATAAAATACGTTTCTGTCTTAGGTGCTTTACGATGCACGCGGCATCCTGGAGAAGAACAGGGACACCTTCAGAGACGACATATTGTTCATTCTCAAAGACAGCAGGTAAACACCTTTTTTTTCGCGAATCCAACCCCTTCTTCCCAGTCGCACACTCTGCATCAGGAACACAAACTGTGTGTCGTCAGGCTGGACTTCATCTACGACCTCTTTGAGCGCGTGGGCAGCAGGAACGGAGAAGAGACCATGAAGATGGGAACCGCCCGACGCAAGCCCACCGTCAGCTCTCAGTTCAGGGTGCGTATGCATCGATGGATCGATAGGTGCCGTCAGGGGCTTGTGCGAGCGATAGATGGATGGATAAAAAAAAAAAAATTCATATTCAGAGTATGTCATGAAAACTGTTGACGTACATAATAATGGATACGTAGGAGCGAAGATATACATTTGAACAAATAATAGAAACCGTCTATAGTGAGTATGCATCACGCTGAACGTACAGTGAATCTATACGGGGAATTATTTCGCTCTCACACAGTGGAGAATTGTTATGCCAGTGAATAGTAAACGGCGTGAAGGAAAAGGACACAGACCGGCTCATTGTCCTCCAAGTGCCACTGCACGCGAGGGTCATATCCCACCCCCAGTGTCGCGCACAAGACGGGCAGATAGACATCTCGCAGAATGCCGTCTGTGTATCTGAGCGGCCAAAATAATCGGGAGGAGAGCTGTACGTGCTTTCGAGTGGAGCGGGAACGGGGGCTGGGGTGGGCTCGCAGTCCAGTTACTTTGTCCTAACTGCAGTGCGGAGAGAAGGGGGAACGGTAGGGTGGGGTTTGGCCGGCTGCCCAGGCCACAGTTTCTGAAGCCAGGGGGATTAGTGTTGATGGCTGGGCAGAGCGGGGCCAACCAGGGGCCAATCACGCTCAGCTCAGCCAGGCCAGGCCTCGATGGAGACAGCCTGTCTGAGGCGGGGAGGAGAGCCGGGCCCACACAGTCCAAGGGTCCCCCCAATTGTGTCAACGTATGCGCGATGCATTCGGGTCGAATAGAAAGTCGGAAATATTCCACTCGGATCTCCAAAGCTCTCTGACAACTAAACGATGATTGCAGCTTGTCTCATTCAGTAATCTTGTAAAGTTCACTTGTATTGAACTTTTAGGTTCTCTCTCTCTCTCTCCCCTATTATATTAATACACATAATATAATTTGATCTACTCTGACCCTAAAAAGATTTTTAAGTGCCGATAAATGCCGCCAGATGTTGGCAAAGCTCTACTTATGTCGAAATGAAACTCCTCAACTCACTTCAACTTGGCACCCAGGAATACTTTTCCTCTTTATTTTTTTTTTTTTCATTTATTGGTATTTTAATTTTGTTTCAAATGAATTGCGGTCATGGAAAATGTTGGCACTAAAACGCAGCCTTCTGTTTTTTCAGGAATCTCTCCATTCTCTCATGGCCACGCTAAGTGCCTCCAACCCTTTCTTTGTGCGCTGCATCAAACCGAACATGGCTAAGGTACGGTAGGTCCGATCAGTTCCAAGTGCTTCTCATTGTTGTCATCGCTTCGAGTTCACGTCCCGCTAAGTCATTTTACAGCGTAGCCGTACACCTGACCACTAAGTCATATTTAAAAAAACAGCCAGGTTATTTATTTATTTTTGTGGGGTTCTATATTTTCAATCCTAATAATCGCGGGCCGATCCCCTCCGGCCCGATGCAAAGACTCCCTTTGTGCTCCTGGGCTGCGTACCAGCGCATTCCAACGACTCCAGCCCTTTTACAGGGGGTCAGAGGTCGCTCCAGCGCTCGGCTGATCTGGCTGCATCAGTGGAATGCCAAAACGAAACCACAGCGGCGGCTGAGCCGGCGAGTGCTTTATGTATTCGCCCTGCGTTTCTCCCCTTCCTCTTGACCACGTGGCTATAAAAAAGGGGGGATTCGGTTGTCTGATTGTTGGATCGAGACAGTGTCTTGATTTTCTGTGTGTGTGTGTGTGTGTGTGTGTGTGTTTGCTCATTTTGAACAGGCTCTCCTAACATTCACACTCTTTCCTCTATCATCACCGTTTCCTCTATGAAGCAGTTTGCTTCTTCCGTGACAATCACATCATGTTTTTGTGGTTCAATTAAAAAAAAAAAAAAGTTTTGGTTGCAGTTTTGCTGTTGCAGCTACATTGACTCCAAAGCTTCACCTAACCTGCATGTTTTTTGGAATGGCCCAGTCCGGATTCAACTATCGAAACTGCGATGCCGATCACCACACAACCACGCTGCCCGATAAAATATACAGAGCTAGATTTTCTGTTCCTATGGAGCACGGAAACATTTTGCTCTGTTCGCCCTCTCAATGGAAACGAGACATGCCTCCGTTCATCTGACAGATTTGCAGGATTACCATCTTCTCATATGATTACACGCATCCCGACACACGCACACAATTTATATTCATCCTCCCTCGCTGGGAGAAAAGTCGGCGAGAGGCCCGGCTTGTTTTCCTGCCAGCGCCTCTTTGAGTGGGCCTAAATCCCCCCGCTAAAGAGCTCAGGGCTGCGAGCGCAGAGGAGGCGCTGGCCCGGCCTTCGTGCGTGGATGTGTGCGTTTCATTACGAGCATGAACACATGCGAGCATGAAAGGGCTTCCCTGCATAGTAACATGTGCACGCAATTAGATTGACACCTTTGCGGAATGCCTTGGCTCTATTTGGGGGGGCTTATCCGGCACCGCGTGCTCTCTGGGTGACAATGGGCCTTCGTGCGGACGTCTCAGGCACCACTCGACAAACTTATTGAGCTATCAAATAGATTAGCTTTTTTTTTTGTGGGCATAAAACAACCGCAATTGGCTCGCAACTGATCCAGGGTGCACCTCGCCTCTCAGCGGGGATAGACTGCAGCTCGCCCATCTCCCTTATGTGGAAAATGCTCATCAATGTCGAATCTGCCAATATCTTAGCAAGATTGACTCGTTAGTAATGACTTGTTTGATTTTTTTCTTTTCCAGTTTTGCTTACGACTTTCAGATCACCACTCCTCGACTTGCACGACTGACTCCCACCGTCGCTGTGTGTTGTGTTGCTCTCGACAGAAAGCCAACCAGTTTGATCCAGACGTCGTTCTGAACCAGTTGAAATACTCGGGAATGCTGGAAACGGTGAAGATCCGCAAGGCGGGATTCCCAGTTCGCTGCTCCTTTAAGGATTTCTACAACAGGTCCGTTTGTTTCCTGCTCAGTTCGAATGAATGCGGTCCAAAAAAAAAAAAAAAGGTGTCAACCTCCATTGTTGTTTTCTACGGGTGAGGGAAGAGGGGTAGATCAGGGGATGTCACAGATTTTTTTAGTTTTTTTCAACCGCGGGTCCGTGAAGCCCTTTAAAACTCTTCAATGCAGTGGTGTCCGCGCTACGGCCCGGCGGCCATTTTTCAGCAACCGGCTGGCTTACACCAAAAATAACATTTGACACGCCCACTTCAACTAATGAATCGGTTCATATCGTAGAGATACAGAGAAATGATTTATGACTGAAGTTGGAGCGCAATTTCTCTTCAGAGCGTTGTGTTGAATGAAGATGGTTCACTTTTCGAATTTACAAATGGTTAGCTTGCGAAAGTGTGCTCTCGTTCATGTGGAGGCGGGATTTGGTTGCTGTTCAGTGCAGGGGTGGATCTAGTCTGGTGGGACACCGGGCAAAGGCCACCCCAAAATTGGCCTTATCCCATTCACAAGAAAGTTATGAAAGCTGTAGTAAATTATGTCACGGTTTTTCCCTAATAACTACAAAATATAAGCAATAAGCTGCTTGATTGATTTCAGAGTGTGTGATAAACAAAAAAAGAATTTCCAACATCCTTCTGTTTTTCTGTATGGGCCCCCAGATGAGGCAAATTTGGACACCCCTGCTTTAGTGATTAAGGGCATATCCAAATCGATTTGACTTGCATGTCATGTAGCTGCGTGTCCTCTTTTGAACCTCCTCGTAGATACAAGACGATCCTGAAGAGCAAAATCCAGACGGAAGACGAAAAGCAGAATTGCGCAGAGCTTCTGGCATGTCATGACAACACCAAGAAAGAATGGCAGCTTGGAAAGACAAAGGTAAAAAGACCGCCAAAGATTTTTTAAAAATAATCGACTGTAATGTGAAGAAAGTTAATTTGAAGTTGATTAATCAATGACACTGATTAATCAACGTGTAACACGTTGATTAATTAATCAACGTGATTTGATTAATCAACGTGTTAGACGTTGATTAATCAAAGTCTTGTTTGGGAAATGACGCCGCTTAAAATGAATGATGATCAAATTTTGAAAATCTCTTTTTTTCCTTGTCAAAATGTGGCGTTCATGGTACTTGAGACACTTTTTGGGGGGTGTATTCCTTGCAAAATAGTATTTTCAGTGGCAAACTATCGTGCTTCTCTTGCCAAATACTCTTTTTGCTGTGGCGGAATTTGTGTTTTTTTTTTTTTTGTGGCCCAAGTGTTTACTGTGTCCAAATAGTTTTCTGCTGCCAAATGGAGTATTAGTTTTCCCCTCTCAAGGTTCCCAGGCTGTTCATGTGTGTCGCAGTTTGGACGCCCCTCGCCGTGACTCACGTCCCAAAGAATTTACTGGCAGGTTGCGGTCAGATGTTCTGCTCCCTTGTTGACAACCGCACGCTTTGGATGGCTTCTCCCCCCAGATTTCGCTCTCAGCGCATCGTGCGACTCAGCGCCAGCCAGCCGAAAGCGGGTAATCCCGAGGCGGCCTCAATTGTTCACCTCCCGACGACGCTCACCGAATAATGATGAAACTGGCCGCTTTGGAAGCGAGCAGGCTCTCCGGGGACACCTTTTTTGGCGCAGCGGTCTCTCTCCCGGCTCTCGATTTCAATCATTAACTCTTCCTTCGGAAGACCTGGTTTTCGCGGCTTTCTCAATGAATGATTAACTTTTTAATAGCATGTTGGATTGTGAAGGGCAAACCCCCACCCCGACAAATATCATATGCTGCGAATCCTCCACGTTAAAATGTTTTTCTCGCTATCTTTTGTTTGCGACGCACCCATCTGGCTGACGCGCTAACCGCGCGCTCCCCTTTGTACAGACGGCGGGTTTGAAGTCTCTTCATGAATACACGGCCGGCGCTAAAACCGCCCGCGTGGACGCGGCGGTGAAAATGAAGCACATGGAGTCGTCGTGTCTCACCAGGGATCTCGTTTTTAACGTGACACGCATCCAACGGTTTTGAACTTTTGGCTAGATGACGGCTCCACTTGATCGTGCGGTCGGGCGTCCTTCGGCGCACATGGTCATGTTTTGAGATAGGGGGAATGTTGTGTGGGAAGAGGGCCGAGAGAGAGAGAGAGAGAGAGAGGGCCGTGTTTCCTTTGGAGGTGGAACAATCCATGTGTGATTATACGCTTGCTGATTGTGTTCGCGGAGGAAGTGTGAGAGCTGAATTGGGGGGCTCGTTGCGGTGTGGCTTATAGATGAGTGTGGTGTCTTGAGCGAAGGTGGGGGCGGGAGAAAATGGGGCTGTGGACAGAGTGGAAGCGTCCTCCCCCCCTCCCCCCTCCGGTGTGGGACTGCAGCTGTGGTTTTTTTTTGTTTGTTTTTTTGGTGATTGGTGCCACATCTGGGACACAAACACGAAAGACAAGTTGAAACCCAGCCCTGTGACATCCTAAACAGCGGGAGGCTCAATTGCGTGCCCACCCAAACCGATTGCCAACGCCGTTGGCAACAGGCGTTCAAGTCACGGACAAGGCGGTACTACAAATAGACTTTGGCAGGAGCACTTTTGGCAGATAGGTGACCAAAAAGAGGCTTCGAGCTGTCAACCGCCACTCCCACTTGAGGTTTATTGTCAAACTAAACATCAAACAAGAGAATTACACACTGCGCATTCAAAGCAACCTGATAACTTTGCCTAAAAGTGTGCTACCGTCATGCTAACGCATAAAGGGAAACCCCATTGACGGGCTAACAAATAGCATCTCCGGAAGGGGTTCGGGGGTGAGGAAGTCCCCGTGAGCTTGGAAAGGGTTAACCAAACTCTTATTCCTTCCTCCCCGAGAGCAAGCAGGGGTGTGGCTTGCCTTTTTTTTTTCTGGACACCCGCCACCACGCTTCCCTCCCTCCCTCTCTCCTTTCATCTCTTCCCTGCCTCCATCCCTCCCTTCCCTTCCCTCGCCGCCTGCGCACGCCAGTCGCAGGGAAACGCTCAGGAAGTGCACACAATGAAGCTGTGCGGCAGAGAGAGCGCCGTCAGACGCAGCAGCTCCGCAGTGCCACTTTTGCCCCAAGCTGCGGAGGGAGGAGGGCGGCCAGGAGCCCACTGAACCCCCTTCCCCCGACCCCCGGCTCGGCTTTCGGTTCCACGGTTTGCTCGTTCCCGCAGGTGTTCCTGAAGGAGGCCCTGGAGCAAAGGCTGGAGAAGGAGAGGGAGGGGGTGCGGCTCAAGGCTGGCATGGTGATCCGCGCCCACATCCTCAGCTATGTGGCAAGGTGAGTGGCAGTGACAGTTGTCAGGGTTTGTTTTGTGGAAAGGGAAGGTGGCGGTGGGGGTAGGGGGTGGTGGGGTTACATGCATGCCTTCGGGCATGTTTGTGCATGCGCTGGTTACTGGGATGATGCCCAAAAAAAAAAAAAAAAGTTTGGAGCAGGACTTTTCATTGAATCACGCGACAATGAATGCACTTGTCTCCGTGCGGTTAATAAATGGCAATCATGTGGATGCGAGCGCCTGCAACCGACCGAGGCTGCAGATTCAGCATTTCAATCTGCACACGCAGACAAGCTGTTGAAGCGTGGCGTTGACATGGATAGACCAACGGTTTAAGGCTGCAATTTATAATTATTCTTCGGAAGTGATTCATCCGTTAGTTGGTTTGTCAATCAAGCCATGAGTCGAATGAAAGAGGAAAAAAACGGAGTGACATTTTTAAAAAAAAAGTGTTGTTTTCCAACGTACAAAGTGAAAGCAGATGTTTGCAAACGTTTGATTTTGATTCAACACAGAATATTCACTTTCTTTTAATGGAGGGTGACAGAAATGGGGGAATTTTTACTGTTGTGGGGCGCAGGGGGGGGGCTGCAGTTCCACCGATTTGGATGAATGATCAATTTGAATTTGGTCATGAATTAGTCGATTTAATCGTTGCCCCCCCCCCCCCCCCCATTAAGACCCTTGCACTGCTCCACGCCTTCACAAAGAAGACGATTCAGCGCACTCGTGTGATATTGAAAAAATGCTCAAGCGGCTTTAAATTCAGCATGCCAAGAGAACAACTAGAATGAATTTCGAATAACTGTTTCCTCCAACTCAGATTTATCCACTACGATTGCTACTCCTCGTATGCACTTAAACTTGACTATTCAACTACTGTGCTGCACTAGTAACACTTCTTGGCCCAACTTGTAGGCATGTGTCACGCACTAGTAGCCTGCTGGAGCCTACGAGTAGCACAAAAATGCCCACTCGTGGTTTTGCCTCATCAGTAAAATCCTACCAGGTGACATCCAGCACTTTGCTTGTCATACTTGTTGTGCACAATTGCCGATTCGTCCGTTTTTCTACTCGTATGGCAAAGTCGTCCTCGTAGTGTTCAGAAATGTTCATAGTGGAAAGCAGAAATGGGGGAGGGGGGAGGGGGGTCAGGGGTGATGGCCAATGACTAGTAAGACAAACTCACAAGTGAGGGGAAAAAGAGCGCACTAGTACCTCAAATCATCGTGCTCACTTCTGATTGAGACTCTCGGACCGCTGAAATCATATTTAATTGACATTTGAGAAGGGATATATTTTGAAAAATAAAAAGCTTGCAAGATCTACGAAAAGGGACGAAAGTGTGCAATTTCAGCACAGAACACCCCCCCCCACCCCCAAACTAAAATGAGCACATTTATGAAGAAACACGACCTCAACGCTTTATTTGCATCAGCGGGCCCTCGTAAAGCAACATGGCCTCGAGTTTGACCGCGATGCTCTAAAAACTTCACAAAGGCTTTTTAAAAAATTGGACTTTGGAGGTTCCACTGTTCCTCGATGTGATAAGTCCTACGGTTGTGATTATTCTTCAAGTCCCTGTTCAAGTGAACAGAAATGTCATTTGTAACTTTGACGCACCAGAGACTAGATTGTTGTTCGCAACCAATTTTTGAATCATTCAAATCGCACAGTACCGTCTTTAAAAAGAGGCTTCAAATTTGTGAATAATCAAGCCGTTATTTTTGCTCTCCGAGGCTGTGGGCGTGTCCGGTGAACATGTTGAAACCGTGCCCCGGTCGGTCAACTTGTCATCCGTCACAGAAAAAAAAAATGGATGCTACTCGGTCTAACATCTTTCTTCTGCCGACACATGACGACATGTTTGAGCTTCGACTTCAAACCTATGCTGCCTGGAATATTCGGCGTGAGGCTTCTCAATGCGACGACGACGAGGGTGCTTTGCTCTAAAAGCGGCCAGGTCTTTTTTCCGCCGTTCTCTCGGTGATGCGCGTGCACTCGCAGCCAGCAACCAGGCGCTCTAAAGCGCGCACACGATCCAAAGCAGAGACGCACTTTTGGAGTGTAGGATTAGCGAGCGAGCTTGACGAGGCGCTTTCGACGTCTGAAATGATTCTGTCAATTCGATTTTTATCTTCTTCCCTCCGGAGCTGACTTAAAAGACAGAGCGGCCCGAAAACGCTCGCCGAAGCCACAAGTGCAGCCTTTGTGTTATTATATGTAACAGTATCTCCGTCTCGAGATGAGTCACAGGCCAGTGGCGTGATTACGGCGGGGACGGGGGCCAAACTCTGGGGGTGAAAGGGTCAGCGCATTGTGTGTGGGCCTTGACATGTTTATGGCGCGCGCGCGCGTCCGCCGCGCGCCCGTCCGTGCGCGCGCGCGCGCGAGACTCGGCTTAGTCACAGGGCTAAACACCACAGCCCACACAACCGCATGCTCATCAGACTGTAAACACGCAGCACTGCGAGCCCTGTTTATTTAAACCCGGGATGCCAGTGGGTGCGAGGCCTGCGGCGTCACACGCATGCTTGTGGTGACACGCCAGCCGTGTTGACGGCTGTGTTTCGCCCTCGTCTGGAAAGACGACAATAGATTGATAGATAGAGAGCACGATAGAGCCGGAGGGAGGAATAGATGGATCGAGGCAGCGCTCTAGTTGGAGAGACGTCAAAAGACGGCGATAGGGCTACGGGATCCAGCGATCGAGAAACAGATAGACGGGCGTAGCTATGGATGGATGGATGGATGGATAGAAAGAGCGAGACCGATAGAAGGCTTTAGCGATCGACGGGGTCGAGCGAAAGCAACAAAGTGCGTCATCGAATCTGTTTCCCGCCTCCCAGGAAGCAGTACAAGAGGGCCCTGGCCAGCGCCGTCACCATTCAGAAGAACTACCGCGCTCACTTCTGGAGGCGCAGCTTCCTGCGCTTGCGCTCGGCCTCCGTCGTCCTGCAGAAGCACCACCGCGGCCAGCTGGCCCGATCCCTCTGTCGGCAGCTCAGGGAGGAGGAGGAGGAGAATCGCAGGCGCCGGGAGGAGGAGGAGGAGGAGAGGAGGCGCTTAGAGGAGGAAGCGGAGAGGAAGATGGAGGAGGAGAGGCGGAGGCTGCTGGACGAGGAGCTGGAGGGGAAAGCCGAGGAGGAGCTCATGAAGGTGGAAGAGGAGCAGCAGAAAAAGGCTGAAAACGGGGAGGTCAAAAGGTCATTGAGCCATGTTGACATTGCAGACGAGAAGCGAGTTAAGAAATGAAAGACGATCGCATAGCATCGTTTCACTGAATTAAATGCAAGACTGGCGCAGTCACGGCTGACGCAGAACAAATAAGAACAGTGAAACATCCAAAACGCCATAGACGGGCTAACGGCAATTCAAATTGCCGCTGTCCGATCCGATTGGCAGACACTCAAAATGCCTCGAACTCACAATCGGGCGCAACAACAAAATGTGATCATGACGTGATGTCTCACAAACTGACTTCACATCCTTTTTCGTGGATGAATGGGTGTCCAGATCGCCGGAAAACGAAACTGAAAATTTCCCATTATGCACCACGAGTAACGCACTTGTTTGACCTTTCTTTCAGGAACTCGCCGCTGCTGAATGGTGCTTGCCAGAAGGTGAGAACATGAAAACATTTTCATTCAGTGCGGTCTTGTATTTTTTTTTGAATGAAGTGCAAGTGGGGCAGTGGTCCAACAGATGGCGCCGTGTTGAAAAAAAAGCCTGAAACAAACACCAGCAACAACGAAAAACAAAAAACAAAAAAAAAACGTTTTCCAAACTGGCACACATGATTTATTTGACGCCAACCAAATTCTTCCGAGCAGCAAGAAGCCGTGCCAGCTTGACCTTCTGAGCAAGTTCTGCTGATTCATGTGGCTGCTTGTGCAAGCCAGCAAAAAATGAAAAATAATTTAGTTGCCGAGTTTTATAATGAATCGCATAGAGCGCTGAATCCCAACCGCACGTAATTATCCAATTTCACTTAATTAGTGTAAGAAATATTTACTTGCGACAAATCCCGTATTTGTTTTCTTCTCTCCTTGCCAGCGACGTGTAGCGACAAGACAGAACAACAAAACTCTCCATTACCACCGCCGCACGCCATCCTTTCGGTACTTTTTCGTGACATTTTTGTTTGGTGCTGTGCCGTGAGTTTTTTTTTTTTTTTTTTCTCGGGTAAAATATGTGACTTGGCGCAATCAAGGTTGGGAAACGCTGACAACATTCGTCATCCGGGCAGTTTTGTACTTCACAAGAAGGGAAATTGCAATTCAAAAAGCATATTTATACTCCATCGTCTTCACTTGACTGTTTACGCTTCAAAGTTAAATACAGCTGACCTTCGTCTCGACAGAATCACAGAGAAAGAGGTCAGACCTTGAAATTAAAAGCATGCGGTGTAAAATCGGTTTCAACAGCAACAACAGTTTCAAGTGTGACTGCCAAATAAGTCCCCCAGGGGTGAAAGAACGTGTGTCGAAACTGCCATTGTGATGTGATACTTTTATTTTGAAGGCCCGACTTTAGAAAGAATGTTCCGACCACTGTTGCCTTGAGTTGTTCATAAAAGCTTTCATGGTGGACGTTGTTGTTTCTTGAAGCCTTTTGACACAATACGACAGTTCGATCATATTTGTGTGTGTCTGGAACGGATTAATCGGGTTGCCTTTATTTCCTATGTGAAATATGCCTCTGGATTTGGCACGATTGGGTTTTCGTCCAACGTTCTCCCTGTCGAAACGTGAAGCTCATCGATGTCGATGTCATGTATCGTTTTCTGTCCCCCAGAAGGCGCCGTCTCAGACCGTGTCGCACGGCCACACCGCCGATGAAGAGAGCCGTCAGATGGAGGAGATTCTGCGGCTGGAGAGAGAAATCGAACGCCTGCAGAGGCAGCAGGAGGACGGCGTGTCTCTTTTGGGCGAGGTCTCCCGCGAGGACCTCCGCCAGATGCGAGAGGCTGAGATCTATCGACTGGAAAAGGAGGCCTCCCGTGTGGCGACCGAGTTCCTGGAGCTTTTGGACTTTGGTGCCTTGGAGCCGTCGCTATCCAGCGAGGAGAACCTCCACGACCCGACCGAATCCACCGCCCCTCTGGCTGAGGAGGAGGTAGACGAGGGTTTCCACGCGGAGGACGAGTGTGTTCCTCTTCCTGACTTACCCGCGCCGGCTCCGGTTCCCCTGGACAAGGACGTATTCCAAAGCCTGCCCCCTCCTCCGGTGGCTTTTTCAGAGGGACTCTTGGTCGGCCCTCCCTTGGCTTCTTCCAACAGACTCGATCGCATCCCGGACTCCCAAATTCCCTGCTCTGCTCCTCCTGGGATATCCAACGACAAGGCTTCGCCCTTGGAGCCCCAGAGCGAGGAGGCGTCCTGCTCCAACTTGCCCGACGCAGAGTCGGACTACGACCAGGAGGAGTTTGAGGAGGCTCGCGGCAGCTCGGGCGCGAGCATCAACGACGGCCACATCACCGATGAGGAGCTCCTGCGCAAGTCGTCCTGCACCCACAACAGCCTGGATTCCTACAAAGGCAGCTCGGACTCGGTGAGAACAAGGCGGCGAATGCAACTCGGCTCAGTTCGCAGCAAGCGGCGGTTAGTCAGCAAATTCTTCAAAGAAGAGGCTTCAACCTGAAAACATCATACAAAGAAAAGGACACGTTGTCTCTTCAAAACGAGCGCATGATTTGGAATGTTTGCTAGCTTAATGCTAACAGACGATGCAAAATGCCATACGTAAGGGTTCCGCAACCATTTTTCCGCCACGGACCGGTTCCTGAAGTACATGTTTTTAACATACCAGCAACCGTTCGCAGGTGACATCGTATATGCTGTGCTAAAAAAGAACAATCATGAAGGCAAGCTCACCTCATCGGTTGGATAAAACCAACTGAACCCCACGGGAACAAGCACTTGGCAAGCAAACCGTAACAGAACCCAGGCTCTGTGGGGCGACCGTCTGTCTCAGTTGAGATGGAGAGGCTAAGTAGTGCGCAGGGAGCTAGATTGAGAAAAGACGAGAGAGGGGTTGAGCCACGAGAACAAAAGACACAGCAACGACCGTATAATGATGACGACGATGATATTGAAGATACGAAAAAGTGAATCTGCTACTCATGACTTCATCAATTGGCAGTTTTGGGGAGAACCGGTCCTAAGTTACATAAGAGGATTGCTCTGCTGCCATCTTGTGGCAGCCTTGTGCCAAGGAACTATGTTGAAGTGGCGCGAGGAGCTCTGTGAAGTCTAATGAAAAAGTAGTGCTCCGCGTGGCCTCTGCCGGCAACTTGAAACCATTTTAGGGGTGGGGGTTAATTATGTGCAGAATCACTAATAACAATGTCTGTATTTGTGGCGATTACAGCAAGCAAACGTCATCAAATGTGCTTCGCGTTCATGTCGACCGGCAAAAGTGGCGTGCGACAGTTGCTGAGACACAGCTTAGAAGTTTCTCTTACGCCGTCAAATCTAAACGCGTCAAAGGGAGGAGAGCTTTTTGTACTCCGCTAGAGTGGGGGGATGGGGGGGGGGACAAGTTATTTTTGGCACATCACTCGCAGGTGTTCCGCAGATCTATTCGCGGTTTCTCCTGGCGTGCATGCCAACCAGTTCGAAGGCATCTGCCATCTTTTTTTTGTTGTTTTTGTTTCAGTTCATCGACAGCGACGAGGACAACGACGGCTACGTGGACACGGACGAGGAAGTTTCCAACGGCAGGCTGCATCTCCTGAACGGCGCCGGGCCACCCTACTTCCACGGCTACCTCTACATGAAGAGTTAGTCGTGTTGTCAAATCCCGAAATGCCACATCAGAAGCATTTCGAAAGGCTCCATAGCCTTTAAGTAGAAGACGTACCAACTAAAAAAAAGACTTTGACCTAAATGAATGTTTAAATACAATGACTCCATCAAAGTTATTTAGCACAATGAAGATATTGAGACGAGTTAGCAAGTACAGAATAGCGAACAGGTAAGGTAACCGTTGTTGCCCGGCTCACATCGCCATCTTCCATTTCCAGGTGGGCTCATGATCCCGTGGCGCCGCCGCTGGTGCGTGCTCAAAGACGAGACCTTCATGTGGTTCCGCGCCAAGCAGGACTCGGTCAAGTCGGGCTGGCTTTACAAGAAAGGCGGCGGAATGTCCACGTTATCGCGGCGGAACTGGAAGATGCGCTGGTTCGTCTTGCGCCAGAACAAGCTCATGTACTTTGAAAACGACAGCGAGGAGAAGCTCAAAGGGACCATTGACGTGCGCACGGCCAAGTCAGTCTATCGTCATGAGATTTTTTTTGGGGGGGGGGGGCTTGCAGAGCCTGATGCTTGTTCAACTCTGCTTCCCCGACAGGGAGATTGTGGATAATCATGAGAAGGAAAATGCGCTCAACATTGTCACTGAAGAGAGGACGTATCACATCTATGCCGAGTCTCCAGAAGATGCCAGGTACTGCTTACATGACAAATCCTGCAATTTACACTGTGGGTCAAAGTAAGGAGTTAATGGTAGAGATATGGGCCCGACCGATTTATCTGCCGAGCGATGTGCCTGTCATCGGCTGATATTCACTCTTTTAAAGTCAGCAAAAAATGTGATTAAAATTGGCACACACAAAAAAAAGCTTAAAATTGTTTTTTTTTAAACTCATTAACAGGTTTTGTAACACTACATAAGACAAAGATAATGACTTTCAAACTCCCCCAATCCACTCTCCCCCCCAAAATCAGCCGATTTTTTGGGGGGACGATTTTCTCTCTGTTGTCGAGTTAAACAAATAGTAAATGTCAAATTATTGTAAAACTATCAAACGATCTGCCTGTAAACCATACGGTTATATTTGTCAGCATTAAGGCACCCACCAAAATGTTTTTGGTTTTTTTTTGGTTATCCGGCTTTTACTCTACCAAATATGAGACTTGCCATCGGCCTAAAAAAAAATCCATATCAGTTAGACCCAAATCATGAGTAAAAGTAAAAATAGAAAAATAAATGCCCAAGTTCAGTACCCCCCCCCCAAAAACGGGCTTTAGTACAGTAAGTGTTTGTACGTCATTATTTCCCACCACTGCAGTATAAATGCAGTCTCACTGTCTTTGCAAAGTATGGAACTCAACTCCTCCCTTGCGGTTGCCAAAGGAACGTCATATGCCGTATCATTTTCCAATTAACTGGACTGATGTTTCTCCCCGGTTGACTTTCCTGTCCTCCCCGTGGTCCCGTCTAGCGGTTGGTTCAGCGTGCTGAGTCGGGTCCACAGCGCCAGTCCGGAGCAGCTCATGGAGATGCACCACGAACAGGCCAACCCAAAGAATGCTGTGGTTAGTGGTCTCCTGAAGCCGCCACCTTCACCACTCCCTCCCCAGACCGGGCCCCAACTTGAGCCCCGCTTGTGACCGACCATCATCAAGCATTTAGAGTCATTCGCATTGCATTGCCGTGAAGTCTTGTTTGGGCCAGGGACTCTTTTTGTTGTTGAATCTAAAATGCGTGCAAGTTCTTCATTTTCCTGACCAAGCCAAGTTGTCTTCACCGTTCTTCTGTCTGTCCAGGGCACGCTGGATGTGGGCTTGATTGATTCCGTTTGTGCGTCAGACAACCCTGACAGGTAAGCACGCTCCACAAATTCAAATCCGGGTAGTACAGATACAGTGGAATGTAGTTCCCCATATTGTAGGCTCATCCTGAACTATAGAAATAACTAAGCGCGGGGATGAGATATTTATTGGGGGATGGCCTTTCATTTTAAATGTGAAGAAATCATTTTTTTTGCATGCTGCATATTTTTCCCTTGTCGCCTGGCGCATATAAACTGAGTAAATGCTTGCATATATGAAAAAGATTTTGCTGTTTTGTTTTATTTTGGGGTTTTATTTTAGACCAAACTCATTTGTGATCATCACGGCTAACCGGGTCATCCACTGCAACACGGACACACCCGAGGAGATGCACCACTGGATCGGCCTGCTGCAGAAATCCAAGGGCGACTCCAGAGGGGACGGACAAGAATTTCTAGTCAGAGGTAAGACGCAGAACTGAAAATATCAACAGGAATAACATGTCATGTCCATGTGTATCATGTTGTTGTTGTTTTTTTTCTCCCCGTAGGCTGGCTGCATAAAGAGATGAAGTCGGGGGTGAAAAGCACGTCTCTAAAGCTGAAGAAGCGTTGGTTCGTCCTCACCACCAACTCCCTGGACTACTACAAGTCACCCGAGCGCAGTGCTTCAAAATTGGGAACGCTGGTCCTCAATAGTCTGTGTTCTGTGGTCCAGCCGGATGAAAAGGTCTTCAAAGACACCGGTTAGTAAATTACACAACAGCAAAAAAAAGAAAGTAAAAATTAGAATAAAGTTTAGAAGCAAACGCCCCCAAAAAAAAAAGTGAAATACAACTGAACTGCACTTAGCAAAGCTTTTGTGTAGCCCTTTTTGAAAATCCCAGCGCGACTCCATCGAGAAAAACAAAATGTCTCGGGGCCCCTATCGCAGGTTATTGGAACATCATCATCCACGGACGCAAACACTCTTACCGCCTGTACACCAAAATGCTCAACGAAGCCATGCGGTGGGCAAACGCCATACAGGGAGCCATTGACAGCAAAGTTCCCATCGAAACGCCCACGCAGCAACTCATTCGGGACATCAAGGTAGGCCTTTTGCTGCCTCGGCTCTTCTGCTTTCACTAACGCGTTTACAGCGGCCCGATCTTAACCAAACCTCTTTTCAGTCATGCGAGTCTCTGGCAGGGACACGGTGTGTAATAAAGTGAGGTACTCACCGTGCGTGTTGTGAAAGCATCATCGTTTGCCTCTGATGCACTGCGGTGACGTGCGTGTGCGCGCGCAGTTCTGAGTTGGAGGCAGCACCGAGCCGCTCTTTTCCTCTTTCTTAGGAGAGCAGCTTGAATGTGGAGGCGGTGGAGCAGACGTACTGGAGGAACCCCATCCTGAGATACACTCAGCATCCGTTGCACTCCCCGCTCCTACCTTTGCCTTACGGAGATGTCAGCAACCACCGTGAGTCGCCGACTCTCCGATGGGGCCCCGTTTGTCCTATGAACGACACGCACACTGATCCGTTTTTCAAAAGTCGGAACGCCCGCCCGAAATCCACTCTCGGCGCTCGAAATGGATGCCGGATGACGAATCCCCCGTCTGTGTCTTCCAGTGCAAAAGGAGAAGGGTTACACCAGCCTGCAAGACGAAGCCGTCAAGATCTTCAACTCCCTGCAAGAGATGGAGGCGGTTTCGGACCCCGTGCCCATCGTGCAGGGGATCCTGCAGACGTGCCAGGACCTGAGGCCGCTCAGAGACGAGGTCTACTGTCAGTTGATCAAACAGAGCAATCACGTGCCGCACCCCAACAGCGCCTCCAACCGAGCCCACTGGCATCTCCTCACCTGCATGAGCTGCACCTTCCTGCCCAGCCGCGGCATCCTGCGCTACCTCAAGTTTCACCTCAAACGGTGCGACACACACTGGCCAGCGCGTGCCGGAAACCACCTCTGCTTGCTTGCTCGAGATCGGGAGGGGGCGACTTTTAAGGCGGCAAAAACAGGGACAGCAGCGACATGGGAAAATGTGAACCAGAGAGAACAACACCGGTGGCGCAACTGATTCGAAGAACCAAAATATTTCTCATCCGTAGCGCTTTAATATCAGCGTTGTACGTCTCCAGGATGTACTTATTTCTTGTTCAAATGCCTTTTTTTTTTCCAGATGAAAATAAATAGCTTCAAAACTTTTTCCACCATTATTTATGTATTTATTTTGGGGAGAAGGAAACTAAAAATAAAACGATCATTTTGCTGCGCGCCTTTTTAGAACTCTGTTTTTGATTTTAGCAAACACCTTCAAATTCACCTTCAATGGCAATCAATGCACGCCACTGCCACTATTTCAAGTCATTCTGATTCGAACCAAATCAAATTCAGATGCTCTCGGTTGCATTTTTTTTTTTTATCCTCATCCTGTGTGTGTGTGTGATTGTAGGATAAAGGAGCTGTTCCCGGGGACCGAGATCGAAATGTTTGCGCATTTCATCAGCGAGTCTCTGAAGAAGACCAAGACCAGAGAGTTTGTTCCCTCCCAAGAGGAAATCATCGCACTCCTCACTCGCCAGGAAATGACCACCACGGTCTACTGTCACGGGGGAGGCTCCTGCAAGATCTCCATTAACTCGCACACCACGGCCGGAGAGGTGCGGAGACATTTTCCAGAATGAAATCAGCCAAGACTCCCGATGCCTACGTCGTCTTGACTTTTGTGGCGCGTTGTGGCTTAAGGTGGTGGAGAAGCTGATCAGAGGTTTGGCCATGGAGGACAGCAGGAACATGTTTGCTCTCTTTGAGCACAACAACACGATTGACAGAGCTGTGGAAAGCAGGGTGCTGGTGGCGGACGTGCTGGCTAAATTTGAAAGGTGAGGTGACCCAACGTGCTCACCACTAGCCCACCGTGCTAAAGATGATGAAGGACGGGACGTTCTGTGATATTTATTTCTTTATTTTTTACACATTATCGCTAGACTTGCTGGCAGCGAAGAAGCCGAGAACGACGGCCTGTGGAAGCTCTACTTCAAACTCTACTGCTTCCTGGATGTGGAGAGCATGCCAAAGGAGGGAGTGGAGTTTGCCTTCATGTTTGAGCAGGTCAGTTTCACGGGTGTCAAAAGGTATTGTTGTCACTTCACAGTTTGTATTGAGGGTTTCCCTCGGAGGAATGTTGGAACTGTGAAACCTTGTACAATGACTGTACGTACGCAAAAGGAGGGCCACGTAACAGCATTGGTGTAGTACCGTATTTTCCACTCTAAAAGGCGCGCTGGATTATGAGGCGCGCCTTCAACGAATGGCCTATTTTGTCTTTTTTTTCTCATATATTGGACGCACAGCGTTATAGGACGCAATCTACAATGCATCCACTAGATGGAGCTACGCTCAAGGAAATGCCGACAGAACGATCAGACGCCAGTAAAACGTATTGAATAAAGCAGAGACACAGTTCGCTGAACCAACAGCAAGTTAGAACATTGACTCGTTCACGTATATTGTGCCCTCGTCTTTTGGTTGTATTCAGTTAAATAGAGGTTGAGGATTGACAAATCGTTGCGTTCTGATTGTGTTTACATTTTACACCACATCCCATGCCCTCTTTGGTGTCCCTTCAGGCGCACGAGAGCTTAACCAGAGGACACTTCCCAGCCCGCGAGGAGACTTTGCAGCACCTGGCCGCTTTGCGCTTGCAGTTCCTCCACGGCGACAAAACCCGGGCGACGTGGAACCTGGAGAGCGTCTACCCCGTGGGCCGCCTGCGCGCTCGCATCTTGCAGTACACCAAGGTGAGCGCGGCCTCGGGGTCCGGTCAGACTCTGGAGCGGCGCAGGACCAGCTTCCTGGACGGGACCCTGCGGCGGGGCTTGAAGACGGGCTCCCTGAAGAAGCAACGCATGGAGGAGGAGCAGATGCTGGAGATGTGGATCAAGGAGGAGACGTCGGCCACCAGGGCGAGCATCGTGGAGAAGTGGTGCCGTCTGCAAGGTCTTCTCCAGCACCAAGCCATGCTCAAGTACATGACCATCATCAAGGAGTGGACCGGATATGGATCCACGCTCTTTGACGTGGAGGTAAGTGCAAGATCTTTGCGCGCTGGCATCTCGACTCGGAAAAGGTTTTGAGTAGGGCTCGGCCAACGTTTTTGTCGCAGATGCCGTTGCCGATATTTGGCAGATTAAAATTCAGATAACTGAGATGATAAGATCAATACAAGGACTTATTTTGGGTCCTATGGCACTTACAACAATACAAATGTGAATTATAGGCGCAAACATTTCATACTTTGTCCTTTTGTATAACTTTACGACAGAGAGAGAAATCGGCAACATTTGGCCTCTTTTTTTCTTATGTTGAAAATAATTAAAAAATCATGAAAAGAGAAATGAATCTTCACAACGAGCAGCAGATTGTCAACAAATCTTCAAAAGGCAGCCAAATTCCCAGTTGAAGTTTGAACATAAAGAGAATTACTCCTATTTTCAGCCAAAGCACATTGCCCTTGTCTCTCATTGGTTCCGCTAGCTTAACGCTAACACGCCATGCAAAATGTCACGATGTGGCTCATGAAAGTAGCAGAGGCACATTGAAAGAGTGAATAGCAAAAAAAAAATAAGCTTCCCGAGTGACTTAGAGTAGTTGTGAAACTCGTCTTTGTCTGTGTTTGCATGACTGTAATACACTGCCCCCTGGTGGCTAACCTGCACAAGGCAGAAGGAGCCGCAGTGAACGAATCGCGATGCACAAACTGTTGAATTCTCGATACCGACACAAATGTGAATCATTGGTCGCATCGACTTTGTCGCACCGTATCTTATATTTGTGTGTGCGCAGTGCAAAGAGGGAGGCTTCCCGCATGATCTTTGGTTGAGCGTGAGTGCTGAAAACGTGTCGGTGTACAAGCGAGGAGAGCCCAAGCCCCTGGAGACCTTCCCTTACGAGCACATTATATTCTTCGGCGCTCCGCAACCCTGCACGTACAAAATCACCGTGGATGAGAGGGAAATGTTCTTTGAGACGCCGCAGGTAACTCACGCGTACCGACCACAAGTAGCCATGAGGTCAATCGATGGGATCGCCATGACTGTGTGGATTTCGTGCGATTCATTTTCCAGGTGGGTGAGATCACAAAGATCATGAAAGCCTACATCAACATGATCGTGAAGAAACGATGCAGTGTGAAGTCCGTGTCCAGCTACGGGAGCAACTGGATCAGATGATCGACGGGTGAAGGAGAAAGTTGAGTACTCTGCTGCAACCTGTTTCAGCGCAAAAACAGAGATGGTGACAAGGACTCATCCAGTGATGCGTTTCCATGCGGGGGGGGTTGATTGCACCGTTTGAAGCTTTGAATGTCGCTTGGAATCTGTACACTGGTCCCTTTTCCCATGATTTCAATTTTAATTATATAATAATTATATAATTAATCATATAATAGCTTTTCATAAGCAAGGTCAGGTTGACTTTGCTTGTTTCACCAAACCGTATTTCATAAATGTAGTACTGTACTTCCTCAAATAGTGACCCCGACTGTCATAGAGAAAAAAATAGAGCCAGACTTTTTTTTTTCTTTTTAGGCTGATGCCAATATTTGGCAGAATACAATTATGAGAACCGATTCATCAGATTATTAATTTTAAAAAATTGTAAGGGACAAAATAACACCGTTTTCTGTGCCTCAACGCTTACAATAACAATATGTTTGTTTGTTTGTTTGTTTTAAGAAGGAAGGAGTGTTAAATATCATTATGTTGGTCTTATAATAAGAAACATAATTAGACGTCTTTATTTTTTTCCCCAACTGTCAGCCATAATTTAGGCCCCTGTATTCATTTGCCTGACTCTTTCAGACAAAACTCACCCCTGTCCGAAGTGACGTCAAATGGCCTTTGCGGCTTTGCACATTTAGATCATTACATTGTGCGGTAGGTGTCATCAGTGCCAGAGGCAATTGCGTAACAAAAAAAGTGGCATGGGCTGTGAGTGTCGCGGTGTTAAACTGCAGGGAGGAACCAAGCCCTGCTGCGAATAGCAAAATCCCACAAGTACAGTAATAGATACCTCCCTGCAACAAAAAAAAGGCTCTACTTGCTTATATAGGCCACAAGATGGCGCCACAGCAATAATTTTTATATTCACACGCCTCAAGCCATCAACCCAATTAGCAGTTGAGTCAACATCTTATGGCCACTAATTGAGGAAATACTGTATGCAAAATTGTTTTTATTTTTTTCCTAGTGGACATTTTCCCCCTTTAATGAATGTTCTCCCTGAATGGAGATTCCCTCAGGTGCATGTGCGTATGTAACTGGGACAGCTTGCCTTACTGAGTGACTTGTTATGGCGCAGCCATGGCCTTTAAACTTCGTCCCCGAGTATGAAAGAAGCAAGTGCACCAAAGCGATGCGTGAGATAGCCACTGCACTTTTGCCACGATACTAATAGCAGAATTAGCTTCCAACGGTAGCTTCAGAGTGTATGTGCGTGTACACTCAAGTGTTTTTACTGTGTGCGTTTTTAGTCGAGGCTGGGGTATTTATTTATTTGCAGTACGGATGGACTTGAGAATAATCTTAGCTGCAGTTTTGCCAGTATGATCGAAATCGGGCGCGCACAGCACATACAGGAAATGCGTACATAAGCTGTTCATGCGCTCAATTGCGTGCCTTTGTCTTTTTCAGCAATTGGCGGATATTAAAACTTGCTGACGTGTGTTGCCCTCCATATACGCCGGTATCCTCCTATCTTACATGCCATTCATAATAATAATAAGAAAAATGATAATAATCCAAACATATAGATTGAGTTTAGTATACACATCCTTTTTAGTCTCCCTTTGCTGTATTGGCGTCGAACTGGTCAGCTGCCGGCGGCCTCACCAGACTTTTGATTGACGTTGCCATTGACGATGACTGTATCCTCACCTTTCCGATTGTTTTCCAGTAGAAACAAACTATTTTTTTTTAATCTGCGGGAGGAAAAAAAAAAGTTTTATATCAAAATTGTTTAAAGATGCTTTAATAAATTATTGTATTTCAAAAAGCCTCAATGTGTGTTTTATTGGTGTCTCCGTTTTATTTGGTCAGTCTGTGCATATCGTTCCGAACATGAATTACATCAAAATGTCGTTCATGGATTTTCCAAAATGGATTATGTTTGTTATTCTTTGCTGGGATATATTTTGGAATATTTATGATGAGAAAATCATAACCATGTTCATTTTATGAACAAGGTTGAGCTTTTGTTTTGAAAATGCAGTATATAAAAAAGAAATTAATAATATACACTATTACAAGTGATGATTTAATTTGTTTAACGTTTCGTTTTTGTTGTATAGTGCCAAAAGATTTGATTGAAACGTGATTCATTTTGATTATTATTGTATTACTACTACAGTAGTGACTGGAAATTTCTCTTTAACTGATAACTCATGAGTATATTTTGGTTATTATATTTCAGTTTTTTTATCATTGTAAAATGGTGATAACAAACATTACTATCATTTATTATCCTACAGCCACATATTAAACATCCTAAGGAAAAAATATATATAAAAGTAGTCATGTTTAATACACTACTGATACTCCAAAACACTACTTCAGTACTACTTAATAACAATAATAATCATAAGAAGTACTTTTATGATGAAAACTAATAAGATGTATGTCGAGTTTTGCGTTTGTCTATAAGGTTAACTACACTGAATACAATCACATGTTGCAACGTAGTAGAGTATCTTACGCGAACATAAAGTTAACCGTGGTGAGCGTACACTCGCTCGCTCCTCTTTTGCGAACGCCAAATGATGACGTACCACCGAAGACGTTTCGAAACATTCGCTGCTGTTTGATGACGCCTCACAGGAACCAGTGACGCCATCCCTGCCCTCTCCTTCAACAGTTGGCAACCGTTAGCGACTGTACTTTATTTTCCCGAGGGTTTCACTTTACTCTCGTCCTCACCATGTGGACCTCCGACGGCGTCTTTCTTTTCCTTTTGTCCGCTCTCGTCGCCGCGCAGGAGCAAATATCGACGACTTCTCTTCCTGCCGGTAAGTTTTTGGACACACTTTCAGCTCTTGTTGTTGCCCTTTTTCTTGGTCACAGGACAACAGTCCAATGTGTTTTGTCTGTTAGCTTGATTTGCTAAAAATCGCTGGCGTGAAAAGAAGGGAATTTGTTTTAACTCAAGCGATGATATATAAAAATATCTATCTATATATACAGTATATATAATATGGTTACAGTCGGCTATTTTCTCTGTTGATTGCGATACAACACGGCTTAGGCTTAAACCACTTGCAAAAAAAAGTTTGAACTTTATCCCTACTATACTTACTGTACATGTCGTTTCACGTTTTTTTCAGCCCTACCCATTAATCCGCCCATGGCTCCATAAATCATGTGACCATCTTATTTAAAAAAAAAAAACGGGTCGAAAACATTTTTAACTACCATAGAAAGTATTTTTTCCATTCATGAATTAAAGTACATTAGAAATGTTATTTTAAAAAATGACTAATGTAATACATCTTTATCAGCTAAAGTAATGCATCGCAATCTATCAAAGCATTCTCCAGTTACCCAAAGAAATATAACCATCAGTGCCAGTGAAAGCAACCGATAGAAAGCAAAATCACGGCGGGAAAAGCCTTTTAGAATGTCTGCAATTTGTTTGGGGTAAATCAGCTGGCACTGAACCTGTTGTCTAGGTAGAAGGATTTATGAACAGCTCAAAATAGCACTCGGTGTTAGCACAAAACCTTCAGGCTTATGTTCGAAAGACCAAAGAAGTCATGAAAAACTTACGAGAACATCCGAAATGGATTTGGCTGATTTACCAGCTGGAACTGAAGTGGTAGACGGGGTCTAAACAATTACGAACTGTTTGAAATTGCAGTGTAAGCACAAAACCTCAAGCAAAAAACAAAAGCAACACACCATGGATGTCAGTAAAAGCCCACTAGAACCCGTGACCTTTATTTGCGGCTTATCGGACGCACTTTCAATGCTTGTTTTTTGTGTCAGTCGCAGTGTCGTGCGCCTCCAAGTCCAACAGCAGCTGTGCAGAATGTCTGCAGAATGCCTCTGTAAGTGTGCGTGTATTTCATACATGTCATGTGCCGTGCTTCACATGAGTTTGATTGCGTTACGTTTTGTGTGTGCGTGTTGCTGCAGTGTTTGTGGTGCGCGCCCAGCAAGCAGTGCCTGGACTACCCGGTGAAGAACATCCTACCTCCGAAAAGCGTGTGCCCCTTGAGTGACGCGAGATGGGGCGTATGCTGGGGTAAGCCGCCCAGCACGCTACAATTAGGCTTGACACGCGTGTTGCTGACATGTGATGAGTAAGAAATATGTCAAAGGTGACCACTTTTATTTCATTTGTTTTATAATCATTACATTCCTATTGTGATTTTGTTCCATTTAAAAAAACATTTTTCATTTGTACTTTTTATTTATATTTAGTTTTTATCGCTATTTTTCATATTTTGGTGTTTGCAAACTGAGACGTGATTAGTTGTTATTTGAGCCGCAATATTAATCCGAATAATGTGTTGAGATGGGGCGCACAGGCCAGATTATTGTAATAATAAAAGACTTGACTTCCTTTTGAAATCGTATTGTCAGTTTTATTACATTTTTGTGTGAAAAATGCTTTTATAGGATTGAGAGTGAGCCGTCGCGCCACGTAATCACTTGACGGCAACCGTCTGGTGGGATGTGAAACGCTTTTTCCGTTTTCTGCTGCCTAGTCAACTTCCAGACGGTGATGATCACGCTAAGTGTGCTGTCTGGCCTTTTGGTGCTGGGCCTCCTGGTGTGCTGCCTGTGCTGCTGCTGCCGTCGCCGCCGGCGTCAGCGAGTCAGGTGAGTCATGTGACCGTATGGGGAAACACAATGGCTCGTTATACGTCGGGGCTGATACGAGCCGTCTCCAAAGGCCCCGCTGCGCTCTACGCACTGTTCCTCACACTATCAAACCATGAGTGCTCAAACTTTTTTTTCGTGTTTATGAAAGAAGATTTAAGGGCCACTTTCACTTTTTTTGGGAAGGGGGGGGGCTTTATAAAACAAGTGGATTCTCATTTTAGAATAAATGACAAATGTTTTTTGTAAAAATAAGAACTTAAAATGTACCAACATCTAATGGATAAATATGCTGGTATGTTAACATCACTTGTCTAACTTACTGAAGCCTCAACCATGTATTGCCCTCTGGTGCTCGGCCGACCTGTCCAGGTTTATTTCATCGTTCCTGCCAAAATAATGAATCACGATTAGAATTGATCCAATTGAGCAGCCCTAATTCACTTGCATATTTTCTTTATCCTCTGCAAAAACACTCCTTTCACTACAGCTTCCGGAATAGTAGTTGTGAAACTCTTCTTTATGTCTTACGTACGTCTGTATTATACTGCGCCCTAGTGGCCAAGGCGCACACAACAGAAGAGCAATGTCAATGGGCACTGAAGTTTGAAATCCTTATTCACACACTGTTTCATTCTTTACGTTTTACTTATTTTTGTATGTTCTTATGAAGTAGAAGACTGTCCAGTGCTATTTTGCTTATCGCACGTGTTTTTGGGCATTGGATTTTGGACACCCTGGTACGAACCCCAAAACACCACATGCTTTTGCAATCTTATCTTGTAGTGATGACGACGAGGATCTAAAGGCAGAGCAACAAACCCGTGCGAGGAGCGCCCGTCAGAAAGAAAGGTAAATAAATGTCCATTTCACTAAGTACATACACTTCCACGCGGCCAAGGCCTGCTTGTCACTTTTGTGTTTGTTTCTGTCACCACAGGAGGATGGAAATGCAGCTGAGGCATGACAAAATACGACAGAAATATGGTCAGGCCTGTTTAGTTTGCGCAAATTTGTTCTTTCTCTAGTACACCAGCAATGTTCATTTCTCAGAAGACAGTGACGCGCATGAAAACAATAAAATACATGAAAATACAAACAAAACCCCGCCCACAAAAAAACTAAACAATAAGAAATAAATATAAGCTGTATATATTACCTATTCAAAACAAATTAATGATGACATCTTTAAATATGAAAAAGGATGCATCAGACATTTAATAAAAATTTTTTTAATTTATTTTATTATATATATATTTTTTTAATTGTCTAAAATGTATATATTTTATGCAATATCAAGATAATGTAATATTTTTTAAGAATACACAAAACAACTACTAAAACTTAAAAAAAATGTAAACGGTCTCATATGTATTTGAAAATATAAATCAATGTAATAACACTTTTCAAATAAAGAAACATGTTAAAAATATATTCACAATAAAATAATTACATTATGCACATTTTTCTTAACAGAGATAATTAATATTTTGTTCCAATTTATTCCAAAAATGTATATTGTCATTTTATAATGGGTCAGTGCTCACGGACCATAATACAATCAGATATTTTTCTTTTTCTGTTTTGAAAAATGTTCTCCCTGCTCCAAGGGAAAGACAACTTCTACGTAGAGCATTAAACGAGCCTGTAGTGCCCTCTTGGTCTAAAAAAAAAACACACACACACAAAACAAAACACAATTTGAGGATTATTCAGAGGATGCAAACTGAAAATATATTGTCCATTGTAAATTCCCGAAACGTGTATTCGTTCAGTTTGTGTTTTCTCATGATGCTTTTCTTTTTGCAGGCCTATCAAAGGATAACCCCTACTCTCGCATGGATGAGAAGAAATAAGTGCCCTGGCTTTCTTCTTCAAGTGAATTACTCCACCGTAGAGTAGCGGCTGTCTTATTTGAAGTGAGGCATCTATTCAAGTGGAGACCACAACTTAAGAATGTACATCCGATTTAACCTGAATATAAATCGTATGCTTAACTGTGATCTTTTGTTTTGATTGTATTCATGTTTGTGCCCTCCTAAAAAAAAATGTTTCTGAACTTGATATATATTCTTACCATTTTAATATTTTTTAGGTCTTACCTTGTTATTTCGAGCATTGCACGAGTGACTGAGTGAACTCACTCCAGCAAGAAATGGCGACTTGTGTTTGAAATGGCAGTATTTTCACAATGCTCCTGTTTGTTCTGTTTACCGGTATATGTCTGTCCAGTTGTAACATGAAATAATACGTGTCTCTTTTAACAGCATGATGTTCCACATGTGAATTTGTTTACACCCCCATGTCATTATTACCCGTGTGAAAATAAAATGGATGGTTTTTTATTACGTTTTTGTTGAGTTTCAGCACTGCTCTGAATTTCCAACATGCTACATTTCCTGAGCTAGCCACACGTAATCCAGACTCAAAACTTCACTGAAAGGAAATCCTGTTGATTTTTTTTCTGTTCCACCACACCTTCACTTTTGACTTGTCTTCAAGCCGTACCATCAAACCAAAGGTTTCAACACCCAGACTTTTCCAGACAAAAAACACCCAACCTTCACAATTACTATTTTTAAACACCCACACTTTTCCAACCCTAACAATTTTCCAATCAAAAGACCTCTACTCCCCGCACTTCTCAAGATGAAACGTTCACAATATAAAAAAAAAACACTTTTCCAACCCCAACACTTTTCAGTCGACTTTTACACCCACAATTTTCAAGAAGTTTTAATACCCACAATTGTGCCGGCAAGAGGTTTCAACGCACACACTTTACCAAACACTTTTCAACACCCTGGCTTTCACTGTTTGCGTTGAAACAATTTGACACTTACCAACGCTGTTTTAATCCCTGTTTTTCTAATAGTTTTTTTTCACCCTTCCCCGATTTAATCAACACCAATACTCCTCTCCAGTACATGTACTGCTCAAGACGAAAGGTTTCAACGCCCATACTTTCCCAGGAGAAAAGTTTCAACACCCACACTTTTCCCACTAAATGTAGCAGTAATTCATCGTATACTCTCGTGGACGCGCAAGGCTCCCTCAACGGCCACGCGCAAATCGCCGCGCTCGCTCCCGCGAGCAGAGGCCCGCCCAGCGGATCGGATCACGTGATCCCCGTGATCGAATTACAGTTTAAATTTCGGTGCGCGCGCCTGCCGCACACGAAAGCCGAAGACGGTCGATAGACTGCGGACTCTTTGCCGCGACTGAAATAACAGTCGGACTCCTCCTTCGATTCACGTGGTCCTGCCTTCTCAAACGGGCAAGAATGTCGGACGAAAAGCCAAAGGTGAGTACTGTACACCTAAACCTCTCCGTTGGGGAACCGGCGGGTGCTAAGCTAATCGGTTAACACGGGATGCTATTGCTAAGCTAACGGCGAGCTAATCGGTTAGTACAGGATGCTAATGGTAAGATAGCGTCACTTCCACGGCTGGGTCAGGACGGCGCATTTGAGCGCGGAGGGAGGGAGCGGGCGCTAAAACAAAGGTTGGCACATTCGGACAATTTATCGACTAAATGGACAAATTTGGGCACATTTTCTGATAAATTTACACTACGACCGGGTGACCTTATGTTGATACTGCGCGTCCTATTCCTCTTGAGGCGCACTTACACTAAATCCACACTTCAGCCCGCTCCTTTCGTTTGCGCCATTGAGGCTTTCTGCGCCAGTTCCAACTCGGGCTAGCTCGACGTGCTAACCGAGCATGAATAGCGTAGCCGGCTGGAAAGAGACAAAGACAATCATTTCCCTCGCTATCCATTGATTTTAATCTTGAAACTGACGACTTCTGTTGTGTCTGCCCAGGAAGGAGTGAAGACGGAGAACGACCACATCAACCTGAAAGTGGCCGGTCAAGATGGCTCGGTGGTACAGTTCAAAATCAAGAGGCACACGCCTCTCAGCAAACTCATGAAAGCATACTGTGAACGGCAGGTACGTGCGACTCTTGCTGCTCTAGTCCTGTCATGCTGGCAAATTTGTGTTGACCTCACATTCTTTAGTGACTCCTGTCTATGTTCAGGGACTGTCGATTCGTCAGATAAGGTTTCGGTTTGATGGGCAGCCCATAAATGAGACGGACACACCTTCACAGGTTGGTCATACACATCGTTACGTTATGCAATACAATCATCTTGACACGCTTTTCAGTGGGCGTCCATTTCCATTATACTGATTTTTTTTAAAACTATTACTGACCAGCCAGGACAAATGAGACTGTCAGAATATGTATCATTACACTTGCCATAAATGCCAGAGAACCCATCTGTTATAATGTGATAAGGAGAAAGCAAAATTCCAACACTCGTAGAGTCGATGCTTAGGTGTTGAAATGTGACTAGTTGTACACTGACTTGACAGTTTGCGTTGCTGTTGTGCAGTTGGAAATGGAGGACGAAGACACTATAGACGTGTTCCAGCAACAGACAGGAGGAAGCTATTCTTAAGTGGAGAGACTCCTCTTCGGGGAATGTGTCCACACCATTGTTTTTCATGTTGTAATTGTTTATTATTGTTTTTTTTTCCCCTCATCCCGGCCCAAGTCCCTATTTTGCTGCCAGGCTTTTCACCACAGGCGGATTTTACAGTTCAAGAATTGGGAGGATGATAGGCGGTTTATTGCAAACCAAGACCATTTGTGTGTCCGACGGTAGGCATGCTTATGCGTCTCAACTTTTGCAGGAACTTGATGCCAAAATCATTTTTTAATCACATTTGTCATGTTGAATTCAGGATATCCCCCTCTATCCCAATTATTTTGACGGTCTCTGGAGCAAAATCGATTTGCATAATTTCACCCCAACCTGATTTGTTGTCTGTTTTGAAGTAGCTATATTTGCCGTGATTTGTATCCACGTTTGCAGAGAGAGATGCGTATGAATGATGTTGGTCTGTGTGTGATGTCTCACTCGGAGCAGATTGTGCCGAATGCTAAAAATCAGTCAGTCACATCATGTTACTGGACCAAAAAAAAAAAAAACTACAAACGCTAAATAAAGTGTTCTTTTTATAAAGTTTTGTGTCTAATGGTCACTGTTTCTTTGTTTCTCCAGACCCAGTTAATTTGCTTTTCTTTGCAGCTTGCGGGGGCATAAATATCCCCTTTTAATTAACCACTGAGATTACTCGTATGTTTAGTATTAAATAAGCAGAAGTCTTAAACACACTTGGCTGAGGAATTTGTCAGCTTCTCAAACAAAAAAGTGCGCTGGAGCCTACGTACCTCACCTCCCACCGTGGAGACTGCGGTGCAGTACATTTTAGATCCACGAGAGGCCAGCGTTGTCTAATTCCTGGTAAACGGTTTGAACAGAGCCAGTGCAGACGGCGTGATGTAACGGGATGTGCATTGAATTCCAAAGATGGTTACTGCTTGACTTCCTGTGTTTTTCATTTGATTGTCTCATCGAAGCTCACAAAATGTGAGGGATGGTTGGCTTTTGCTTGAAATTGCAGGATGAGGCTAAAATATACATGAGCCTTTACAGGTGGATTTAATGTGACTTTTTTTAAATGCATGTCCGATACTTAGGTACATTTTGGACATCTTACTCTTTGATAAGGAGTTGGAGAGCAACATTTGACCATTAAGTTTGCTGCTGCATCACATTTGACCAGAGCCCAAGTTGACTCATTGTTGCGAGGCTTCAAACAGAAGGTGTCCACAGAGCTTAGTTGTCGCAATAGAGAGACTGGATGAGTCGCACAAAGGCCTCCTGGAAAGTCATTTGTGGACTTAGCATTTTGCCCATCAGCTCTTAAGAAACCAGAAAATGTTGCCAACTCTCCTAAAATGCAGAATTTTGGATGTCATTCTAATGTGTACAAATGCTGAAATTATGGTTGACTTAGAAAGTCGTCCTGCAATTTTACACTAAAGACACAATATGCCAAACTTTTTATGATATGGATTATGTTTAAGGCCTACAAGAAAACCACTGGTCGTCGCGCAATGGGGAAATTTGCCAAGTATCAAAAAGTAATGGACTTTTAATGCCAATGCTTCACGTTTTCGCCACTCTGGGCCTGTTATAGTTCGAACAGAAAAGATGCTTGTGGCTGCTTTCTCGGCTCATTCACTGTACCTTATGTCATGTGACGATGTGCTGACAGCACACAGTTTGTGCATTATTCCGTGCCACAGATGGCTCATTGATGACATGATGGAAAAAAAAAAGGTCCATTGAGTTCACTATTTGACATTTATCCAAATATGCTGAATTGCCAATGGGAGACGGTGTTAAAAATCTTCATGATACAACTACCAAGTGCATTTAATAAGATACACCTTTGCGGCTTTACACAGGAAGGCCCGGGGCACGGAATCGAACCCGCGACCTCTCCACTGTGAGGAAGACATGCTAACCAGTCACTCACCGTGCCCCCTGCAACAATCATTTCAATGAAATAATTCATATCGCCCCCTCCCTCATATTAGCGTTTCTAGCAAGTCAAGTTGACCCTTGTATTGGCGTTTTGAGCAAGTCATTATCGCGCCTGCCTCTTAATTTCTCTCCTACTCTCAGATTGCATAAGCGGGTGCTTCCTATAGTCAAAGAAGAAGTTAGGATAATAGACATTGTGGTTCAACCATGATGCATGGACTGAGGGCGCAGGGTGGTGGTCCGCTCTCCATTGCAGGCCCAGCAAATCAAGTTAACATGCAGCACGTTGTGATCGTATGAGGTCACTCGCATCCAGCCGACCTCGCACGTGACGCACTTTGGCTGCCTGAATGGAAGCAGTGTGTGTGTGTGTGTGTGTGTTTTGTTGTGTGCGTGGGGACGACCAGTCGCTCCACTCGTCTCCACAGCTCCCAATGCTGATGTCACCCTCGCTGTGTCGTCCCCACCCTGTCCTCTGATGTGGCAATGATTGTGTTTGCGCTCTCGTCATAAATGGAATCTCAAGTGTTTTTTTTCTTTAAGATGCCGAATAACATTTTCTCATTTAGAGGCAGTAGACATTGAATTACTTAAGTGTAGTAAACTGACAGATGTGTTCATATATGTATGTATATGACTTGCGAATGGGGTGAAGGGAAAAAAATGACATTCCTAATCCAAAGTTTTGTTTTTTGTTGTTTTCTAGTTTGAGGTGTCACGAAAGCAGAAAGTATTATCATCAAAGTCACTTTTCTCGATTACATGTTTCTTGATATGAAAAGAGAATTTTCTCTGCTTTTTGATCCAAAACCAGTCTTATTGTTGAAACCAATCCATGTTCTCCTGCTGATTCCTGAGCAGGAGGGAAAAAAAAGTAGAAGCAAACTTTTTTTTCTGATGGAAAAAAAGTATGTAATTGCTTTTGTCAGGTTTTGGCTCTTATTCTGTATTTTCACTTAAAACAATATCGTTTGGGTCTTGAAAAATCAGTCCAAAAGTGCTCTAAAACCCCTTCAAACCATACCTTTTGCTTTAAGTTAACTGGTGTAAGCGGCATCAGTTGTAATTCAACGCAACAACTGCCCAGCTGCTTTAACATTTTCTACATATAGTATAGAAAAGGAAACATGTTGCTTTAAAGGCCCATCCTTCAAGGGGCCTCTTCCTTTGGGACCCGCAGCAGTAGATGATCTTACGTCACAAAGCAGGTCAGGTGGTGCCCCACCAGATGGCACTGTTTTTCCTTTTGTTTATTTATATATTTAAAAATATTAAAATGAAGTCCAAGACACAAAGAAAATAAATAAGTGATTTAGTACATAATTAAAAAAAAATTACTCTTTTCTGACTCGCCCTTTGATAAGCCCTTAGCTTGATATTAAACGAGTTGTGGTTACTGAACGCCGTCATTGACCCATGGGTTCAAATTTAGCCAAGCAACATGTAGATGCATTAACTATGACGTAACTCCAGAGGTATAGCCCACTGGGCGTGGCTTCAAAAAATGTATTTTAATTAATTGGTCTGTTGGACCGCTGGTGGAATTTGGTTGCGTAATTGATTTGCCTTAAGGGATGACTTTGTGGCAAACTAATATTAAGGAAATTAGTGCTTTTATTACTTCCACTTGAGAGCACTTGCGAGTCAGCCCAGTGGGCGCGGCTATAAAAACGGTATTTTAATTGCCATTTGGGGCAAAAACAAACGTAGTAACTGTAGTGTAGTTCGAGGGAACTTTGCCGAGGAACAAATATTTTGGAACCCTAGCGATGTTTGCAACAAATTTGTGGGATCACTTAACTTTACTTGAAACAAAGACCGCGCATCGTAAAATGGCCACTTTGATGGTACGATTTGTTTACAGTAACGTAAGCTACGTGTGCACGTTTGTCTTCGAAAGATAGAGTAAAGAAACAGGCACTTTCAACGTGGCGAAAGAATATTTATGTCGTCTAAAAACGATAGTGACCCTCCCGGTAGGGGCCAGGGGCTTTGTTTTCGGGGACTCAATGTACCACAATGCAATAGCAAAATGTCATCTCCTTGGCTACGGCTTTAGTGGAGCTAAAGAAGACGAAGAAGGAGGCTCGGCCCGGTTGAAAGGAGTCATTGTGGTGCGGGATGAGCGAGTGTGTGTAAGTTAGCACGCCCCCCTCCTCCTTGACTATCTTCTGAGCAGAGAGGAGGGATTAGTTAATGAGCACACACACATACACACATCACCTCCTCGTCGGGACTACTCCGCGACGTGGAAACTAAGTGTAAAGCTTCAATCATGCCCCTCGTCATCCTCGCCGACTGGAAGCGTGATCGAAATTGGGCGAAATTCGGATAACAACGAGTGAAGTTTCCAGGTCTGTCTTCCAACTACCACTACCACCACCAGCACCTTCGCCGGCCGCCACCCGCCCTCCTCCGCAGTACTCCCGGGAACATGCGCCCTTACCACGGGCTCCTCCGCTGCCCCGACTCCACACTCCTCGCATGTGCTCGATATGTTGAAGTGAGCACGGGCAAGGAATAGAACCGTTTTTTTATATAAACGCGTGTGGATACTTTTTATTTGTAGGTTGAACTAAACAACTGGTTGCTCCAATTCAACATGGGGAACGCAGGGAGCATGGACCAGCACACGGATCTCAGGGGCCACAATATGCCCCTAAAACTACCAATGCCGGATCCGGGGGAGCTGGAGGAAAGATTCGCTATAGTTTTGGTGAGTACAAAAAAAAAAGTTTTCAAATGTATGCTTGCTCTTTGTCAATCGTGGGATAGGATGGCTCTGCGAGTTGGGTTGGACTCTTGGTAGTACAACACGCCTGATATCTTTTGTTGTTGCCACAACCTAGTGGGAGACCAACCTAGTAAAGATCCCTGTGTCATGTTGCTTCAGATTATTAGCTTTCCCAAACGTTTTCAGCCACAAAACAGTCGGAAATTTAGCATATATTGCCATGACCAAATCCCAAAAGTGAATAAAAAAGCTCCTTTTAGGACCAAACCCAAGTTTGGAAACCCTTAGTGCGGGATTACATATTTCATGAACTCGAAAAAACGTCTTTATAGCTAATAACAGTATCACCCTTTGACTAAGGCGGTGAATCGCAACGGTTTTCCACCAAGTATCACTAAACAAAATGCTCGGTTGTCCCAAGTATTGCAACATAAGGTTAAATACAACTGAACTGCAGTGATTCTTTCACATGCCACACTTTGAAAATCACAGGACAACAACACGAACAACTAATTTCAGCTCATGATTCCATAACAAAGCACCACTTAAAATATCTTTTGAGGAAGGAAGATACCAATTTAGAAAGGCTTTGAGGCTGTCTTTTGTAACGTTGTGAGGTCAGTAGCTGGACCATCTGTCACCTTGTCATAAACGCTGTGCAGAACATGCTGAGTATTGATCTTTCTGAGGGAGAGTCTTGTGTTATGTATATCTAAAACCAAGGCAGACAAGTTAACAACAGTATGTAGACTGGCCCAATATAATGGTCCGACACAATAAAAAAGACAGCTAAAATGCTGCCTCTGCCTTTGAGCACCTCTTTCTTTGTAGTTTTTAGCTAGCGCTAAAAAAATGATTTGGCTGATGCAACCGTGCTCAGTTTTGATCTACAGAGAGATTCATTTAACCAATCGGCACATTAATGTTACCCCAGCGCAACTTCTAATAAAAGTGGGTATGGTTGTGAATTTAGTTGGTAGTAGAATAACAAATTGAAACTCGACTAACTGTAAAGCGTCATCTGGTAACTACAGGACATTGTGGCCGAAAAACAATTTATTGTCTATGGAGCCATTTTACATGTAAAAAAAAAAAGTTGAATTATTACCTCTCTGGCAATGTCACCTCAAAGCTGAAAATGATGACCTCATTCAAAGACGTTACATTTTTAGCTGTAGTTTGCGGGATAAGGCCAAAATAAACAAAATAAACAGGTTACCCTATTTTTTGATGGGCCATGTGACTTGGATGAACTGTGTACAGTGTTGTTCACTTTGTAAGAAAAAGCGTTTCTTTTATTTCTCAGTGAATAAAACTCAAGATTTTTTTTCAATGCGGGATTCTACGGGATTTTGTGGGTAATATTTCCGGCCGTGCCTTTTTTAGCTGCTAAAGATCCCAGAAGATGAAAAGTTGCGGTCGAGCAGCTGGTCTGAAATTTGAGCAGTGCTTCAGAAATATGGGTCAAACGTGACTGTCGCTCGCTTATTGTGCACTCATAAACGTGAGCGGCTCAGCCAGAAAAGGAACTCGAGACGGCGACTTCTTAAGGCTCGTATGATCGGAAAAAAGATAATTTCCTGCTCCATTCATGCGTGATTTCAAATTGGTAGTCGACAAGCCAGTAAGATGATCAAGCGAGATCCCCGTGCGGCCTGTTTGGATGGGTCAGATGCTTCCTTCATGATCCCCTTGCTGATTAGACTGACTCGACCTGACACAGCACACGTTACAGACATAAACACGACTCGAGCGGGTACGTCAGCCATCGGGGTTTTTTTTTCCCCCTGGAAACCTCAACACGAAAATAAGAAAAATGTGTCTCTGTGTTTGAAAGCGGCTCTCGAAACGATCCGCGTGACCATTGCTTCTTTTCACCCAATGACAGTTCCCCGCCTTACAAATATGTGGCAAGAAAAACCTTTTGGGTTTTAAAACTTTCCTCCGCTCTCGATGGCACGGAAGCCCCTGCGGCATTTTGAGGAATTGAGCGCCCTAATCGCAGGCTTTTAAGCCTTACGTAGCGTCATTTCGACTGGGATCACGTGTGCCGTGCCTTGATTGCCCGTGCGATGACAATGCCGGCCTTTATCACCATGAATTGAAATCTAAATGGCTGCTGATTAACCGCCCCTGTCACCCGACTCATTCATCAGCGCTGCAATGACAAAACTTTGTACCGGAGACGTGTCATGATTAGTCATAGCTCGATGAAATCGACTCAAGGTTACGTTTACTGAGCTTCTCTGTTACACTCTCTGTCAATCAAGAGTACCATTGATTTGTTTTTATCCCCCGGAAGATGGTCTTGCCCGACTTTAGCGTTTTTCTGCTTTCATCCTCCACCTCGCCAAACACACTCAACTGTCTAATCAGTCTTTAGTCTGTATTAATCAAGTCATGTGTGGCTACTACCTGCTCGCTTTTCCCCCTCAAACTTTCTGGAGTAGAAAAAGAGGCTTGTTTACGTGTCTAATAGGTTTGATCAACAGCTAATCCCCGTTTCACGGAAGGGAATCGCTGGGATTTAGTTGGTGCTCACATTCGAGAACGGGCCTTTGCAAAGATTGCCGCCGCTTATCGAGCAGTGAGCCGTTTTGGAAAATAAGTCAATGCTGGCACTTGAGATTAAACACAACGGCGCTATTTACTGCGATTTGGGACAGCCTGCTGCTTTTGTTGAATAGAACAGAAGAGAATCGGCCTTCTATGACCGAGTCATGTGAAATCCTAGACGTGTTTCTAAATATGTGACGCATCAGGGGTGTCAAACGCATTTTTGTTGTTAGTTACGGTTTCCCTTGGAGGGCCGTTACGAATTTTGGGAAACCATATCAATGTTTGATCACCTCCACATATTACGGACACAGCGCACAACAAATTGATGGATAACTAGTTTTAAAATCAGAAGTAAAAGATAATCACTGTTATTGTGGATTACATATGACAATTTGAATTTTGTTTCAGACTTCAGCAAGCATCATGGAACTTGACGTGCTTGATTTGCTCTCGCGGGCCACATAAAATGATGTGGCGGGCCAGATCTGGCCCCCGGGCCTTGACTTTGACACCTGTGTTATACATCTTTGAAGATTATTGTTGAAAATGCGCAAGGACTGAGAACTATGTTGTACTCAATTGTGAATATATAGCGCTTTTTTTGGGGGGGGGTTGAAATGTTTCCCAATCAACCCTTGATGAGCAAGACTTGGACGGCATTTACGGTCCCCTGTTCTCGAAACAATGACTATTTGGGTTTAGATTACGGCCCAGGACATGACCAAGGACACGTGATTGTGAACATGCCTTTCTTATCTATGGCAGAGAAGATCAGCGCCTGACTCTTGAGAATTTGTGAGAGGGAGACTTCATACCAAAAGAAACTGCAACTAGCAGTTTGTGTGAACCGACGCCCGGCCCGCTTTCCGACTTCCGACCTTGGATCGGTGCGTCAAGGCCCCCGGTTGTCTTCCAAGACCTTTTGTGATGATGGAAGTCATTGACTTGATGTTATTAATCTTGGGTGTTGTGGCGAGGCATTTTTAATCCAGTTGGAGGTGAACCTAAAAAAAAATGTGACGTTAGTGGTTCGGTACCCAAGAAGTGACTCACGGAGGCTTGCTTGTTTTTCCATGTTGACTCTTCTTCATTAAAAATCAGTACAATGGCTATTCTCAAATCGGCATAGGGTGAACATGCCGATTTGAGCGGCAATGCAAGCGAACACTGGCGTTCTTTATTTTGCCCGGAATCCAACACAGAGCCTGGCACCCGACCCAGAACCGGCAAGCCTACGAGAGGCCACCCCATCCCGCTTCGGGATGATGGCGGGTTACGTGTGTTCGGACCCGCAGGAAGCCAGCCAGCAATTAGCCATGAAACGAAATGCTTGGGGAGCGACATCGTCAGGCTGCCAGTGCTGGGATCTCTCCGGAGTGGGGGGCGGGGGGGGGGGGGTGATAAAGTGCCACTCACATCCCCAGAGCGGACCCCGAAGGCATCTTGTCTGACTGGCAGCGGCTCAGTAGATTATGTAAGAGCAGGTCTCGCTGGCTGTGCGCTGGGCCTCTCTCCGCATTGTTCTTCGCAGGTCAATGAGAGGCTGTTTGATTCTCACTCCGCTGCTTGGGTGGCAGACTACCAAGCAAGACCGATACTGAGATTAATACGCAAATGCCGACTCTGAGCAAGAATGATTTTGACCGAGCCGTGACTCGATGTATTCTTCAAGGCAGTATCCCTCTTTTCTTTGCGGCGCGTACCCCCAACAACATGTCTACGAACGCCAAGACACGAGAACCTCAATGTTAGCTCATTGTATGTGTTGCCTTGTTAGCGAATTGTAAAACTCACGGCGAGTCACACCGCACGCAAAACAGAAGGCCATGCTCATTCGCCGACACCCACGTCACTCACCGCGTCAGGCGGTGCCTTTCCAAAGCCATTCATCCATATTGTGTTGTTATGTGTATTCCACTAAAAGGAGCATATGTTGGAAAAGTCAAGCCACGTTGTATTTTTATGATGCGCAAGAGTGTTTTTCGCAGCCCGAGGACATCAGAGGCTAAAGCCGTATGCTGCAGTCCATTTATCATTGTCAAGATCTTGTACAGGCTCCAAGATGGCAGCTGCAGGGTCAGAGGCCAGATTATCGGGGGCCAAAGTGTCTTCTCAGGGCGGGCGCTTTTTTGTAACCTGTCAAGAATTTGTTGATGTTGACAAGCGCCCCATTCGGAACACATTCTGATGTCACGCTGACCAGTCGGCGGGGGTGTTTTTGGCGCTGCTGCCGGTTTTATCTTGTGACATTGGTGTTGTCTTTTTGTTGTTGTTTTTTCTTCCTTTGGAAAGCCTTGAGCTACTCTGAGACTGTTAGTGTGTTTTTGGAGAACTGCCGGATGTGTTCACTTTATGTGCTGTCATCGTGACGCATTTTGAAACGAATTTGGATTTGCGCCGCCCACGCCAGGGAGGGGGTGTTGTGGTCTTTTCTGACGACATGTTGTCTATTTGGGAGGAAGCGTTTGTGACCTGAGTTGGTTGACCGACTTTTTGAACAACCTTTTTTCTTTTTCTTTCCTGCCTTTCGTTTCAGTGACAGCACAAAAGAAGCAGGCGGCTGGCCGACCCGCTGGCCGACCCGCGCGTTGCCAGATTTAACATCTGCAGCGCAGAATAAGGAGGTCCTCTTGCATTTCAATGTACTTTTGCCAGTGTTTGATACAGACCCCATCCTGGCTCCAGACAATACAAGGGTCTGTTGTTTCAGGCCTGACTGGACCCCAGGAGCCCAGCCCTTACAGGAGACCTGTAAACCAATCCGCCACTCATGACAGAGTGGAGATTAAAGGATGAGATTCCAGTAAACCCCCCCGACTGGACAAAGGCAACACAACTAAATACATTCCATACAAAAACAAGCTCAGTCATTTTCATCTGTAAATGTCAGATGAAAATAGCGAAACGCCCAGGTTACGTGGCTTGTTTAGTTTGACGAGCTGAGAAATACCACAAATAGTTTTCCACGTAAGTAGGCCACTGTTTTGCTTTATTATTATTATTCAAAGTACCTGGAAAATGACACACATATATATTGTATGGGACACCTTATAAGCAGTCGTTTGTGTCATAATGAAATTGTTGCCACCTAATACAAAATACGGATGCTAATTGACCTTCAGCGTGATGAGATTTGAAGTGGAGTCATTCCTCTACATCTGCGATCGTCATGATAACCCGGCCGCCGCCCCCCTGACGTAGTTGGCGCCAGAGTCTGGCCCAGCAAATAATCGGGGCCAGCTTAAGCACCAGTTTCAAGCACCAGAGCTTGACCGAGAGCCAATTTCGCTGATGGAAAAAGAAACAAAATGGTGCTAACGGAACTAGCGCTAGCACAAGCGCTGCGGAAAAGGGCCATGTGTCAAAAGTTAGCAAATAAGTTGAAGGACTTGCCCTGAAGGTGCATCATAGACAGATACAGAAGAATTGCGAGGGAACGGAAAAGGTGTCGGCAAACATTTTCGCGCGATAGTAGTCGAGCTGTTCTATTTAGTTTCAGAAGGCCGGTGTTGCATCGAAGCAGTGCGAGTCAGCTTTTGCTCCAAGCTGTTTCAAATACAAGGCCATCTAGACTCAAAACAATGCGCAATAAAGATCATTTTGTTTCCGGTTGACAAGAGAGCTTTACAAAAGTTCCTCTTTATTATTACTCCGTTGCATATGTTGGGATAGTGCGATTAATTGAAAACCGGGATTAAAGGATCTGCGGCTTTATATTTAACCGTGCTGGTCAATTAGCCCTCCTCTCTTTGACCTCATCATACGTCCAAATATCCTTTTCTGTGGATGAGTCGTTTCCCGCATCACATCACCGTCTTTCTGTCTTTGCGTAGGAATGATGCAACTTTTTTGTCTTTTTGAAGCCCCAACAGTTATTTTTGTGTAAGGACAATAGCGTTTTGAGTAATTTGTTCCCGTTTTATTTGTATTCTTGGTATCTTGGAGTAAGAACACGGAGTCCATCGCGGTCCGCACACTTTCGCAACCTAACATCTGGCCTGAGCGGACCTCCTCTGCGGTCATGTAACACTTGTTTTATTTGGACAACTCCCTGCTGCTCCAAACCAATCTTCATAACGTTTCCGCTGTGTGGGGAACATTTGCCTAGTTGCATCGTTTACTCCGTATTGTTGTGGAGTTTTGCTCGATTGAGTAACGAGACCCATCTGTTTTCCATATTTAATATTCGATTATTTTGTTTGAAAGAGGAAGTAAGATTTGTATTTGAGTCCACCCACACACAGCTGATGCAGAAATGTGTACAAATCTTCTTCTGCCATTGCTAGCAATGTTTTAATGACATTTTGAGCCAATCATTGAGTCAAAAAGTAGTGAAACAGGTCCAGCTGGCAAGAGTACATAACAAATAGAAAACCGAGGACCAAGGAAGAAATCATAACACGGCGACAAATTATTTACGCTCTTTGAATCACTTGTAGGGCAAGTCTAGACTCACTGACGCCCACGTCACTCACCGGGCCAGGCCCCGCCTTTTAAAGCCGTGCACACTCAAAAGTGACCGATATTGCAGGAGAACAAAATATGTTTAATTCCAATCAGCTTTTATACAATTGATCAATGGGATAATCGTACAATACTCACGTCTTAAAACGATTTGATAGCTGCAACCCGAGGTACACAGGACTTACGATACTTCGGCTAAATGCGCTTAGTTGTTAAGGACGTACCGGCAATTTGATGTCAGTCAAGATGCTAAAGAGAAATTACACTTCCACAGCGTAATCCCAAATATCTTCAAATACAGACTGAAGAATCCAGTTTGTCATCAAATTGGACCAAACTCACACTCGTCGCAGTTTGAATGGAATGTCACTGGAATGCGCTCACGCGTTCGGTCGTAAAACATTCCAGGCAACAGCTTGACAAATACAAACAGTACCGTCCCGATGAAGGTGGCGGCTGGGCCAAAAAGGGATCGGGAGGGGTGCGTGGAGTGGGGGAGGGTTAGAGGGGGTGGGGGTGGGATTACAAATATAATCTGAGAACAAACGGGGGACACCTGTGGCCGCGCAGACCTCGAAGGATTACAGCGGCATCCTGTGATAATGAACGGGGAGGACTGCTTGCTTGCAGCACGCGCCTCCATGCTCCCCCTGCTCCTTTCACTCCGCTCAAATTTCTGTCGGCTCTTTTTATGCCGTCTTGTCACACGCTGGTGTCATTTATCCAAGTTTGTGCCTTGAAGTTTGTTAACCCTGCATAAAATCCTTCAAGTGGCACCCAGTAATCATTTTATGTGAGCGCCGGTGATTCATTTCCGCCGAGTTGGGTGATTTGAAAATATTTCTAATGACTCTGCTTTTACACACGGCGTATTGTCAGAGGCTTTCTTGTTGTGGCACGTCACATGGCGTAAAACGATGAAGGAATACTGGAATTACAGCCGAGTACACAGTCATCCGCCGCTGTACTTTTTGGCGGTATCACCGCATCACGGATTTCAAAGTCCTAGACATTTTCCTCTTATGCCGCAGGGGTTTACGGTGATCGTTTTTCCACACAGAACAATGTTACGGCAGACTCAAATGGCAATAAGCGCGAGCCAGAGGGAGTGCGTAAAAGTTTGGGCTCATTTCATACTCCTAAAAAGAGAGTGCTATTTTTGTGCTGTAAGGCAAAACTGTCGAGTCATCATCAATGCTAAAGTAAACATTGGCAGGTAATTTGATGTAGCCTACCATCGCTTGTTAGAACCAATCGTAATCCCTCCACAGTTGGACAAGGACAGACACCGCCGCTGGCGCACTTCCAAACGCTTTATTGAACGTATGGTAACCAAATAAAACGTAATTAACACGTTAGTATGTTAGCTACATGGACACAACTGATGTACAGTCACTCCGAAACTCAAACTGGCTAATGGGTTAGCCACTAAACACCCAGTCAGTGCTATCCTCTCATTCGCTGACTCCCATGTCACTCAACGGGTCAGGCCTCGCCTTTTACAGCTTCACACAATCAGTCACAGATACTACAGTGTAATGTGAGGATGACTTCTACAAATGAGCAGAAATACCAGCAGCTCACGTGCATTTTTAAATGTATACCCAAATAGCAAAATAGAATATGATTGCTAACGTTTTGAAATATAGATCCAAGTAACAAAATGGAGTATGATCTCTACTCCTTTACAGATACATGTTCCACTTGATTGTTCTTAGTGGGGCCAACAGTCTATTTTTAAGAGGACGAGTGAATCTTTCTGTATGATTTTCTGTTTTCATCCCAGTGTTGAGTAGAATGGCTAGCGGAGTTGTAAAAAGTACAAAACTTGCCATTACCGACTTTTTGAGACAGCAACGAGTCGTGGTGTGTTCCAGCTTCAGATTTGACACAAAGCGATGGCAAAACGTTTGACTCTCAGAAGTTGAAAATGGCTCTCAACCAGCTTGCTTTGTGCACACGGCACTCTGAGAGCGAAGGATGTCTGTCATGTGGGCTGTGTTTTCTTTTTAGCTCCTCCAGCCAGCTGTGTTGCGAAGGTTATGCCCTGCAGACCTCCTGGCAGATGGTGGGTGGTTGGTGGGAATTAAACCAGCTGCCTATTTTTGGTCATTTTATGGCTTGGGCTTCAAAAAAAAATAATTTGAGGATCCATGGATGCTAATTGGTTGCGTTTGTATCGTCATCAAGCCCAAGGCAAGATAAAAAAGTGATACCAGCGGTTACTGTTTGCCGAACGTCTGCTTGTTCTTTATGAGGCTGTTCAGTTGTAACAACTACGGTGACCTGCTTAGGGGCTGCAGCTTTGCCTGACGGGGGAAGGAGCTGAGGGTCAGACTAAGGTCCAATAACCTAAGCAGCTGTGCCCATTTTTGCAGCACTTTCGTGTCAGAATACTTCTGAATATTGCAAGAATAGTGACGCCAAAGTAGAGGCAGACAGTGAATAAATGAAGACCTGCGAGTGACGGCTGGGCTTTCAACTTTCTTCACTTGCCATAGAAATTCATTTGCCATGTGCACTTCTTGCTCATCGGATGCTTCTTCCTGATTTTGGTCCGGAATGGAAAGAGCTACAGGACTATGCCTCAATGAAATTATATTGTAAAATGTGACAATCGCATCCTTTTGTTTGTCGTTTGATTTTGGCAAGGTCATGACTTTGAACGGCTGACACACATATGCCTGTTGTAAAAACGACTCGCTTTTCATGAGTAAAAGTGTAAAACTTTATTGCCAAAGTCTCTGATGATAGTTTATCTCATCTAACATTGTGCTCCTTTAGGCGTATGCGCCTTGGCGACCAGGCTGCAGTATATTACAAACATACAAACACAACCGAGGAGTTTCACAACTAATTGACTTGGCAAAATGCAGTATCAGTCATTTTTGGGGGTGTTATAATAAAAATTAGATGCACGTGAGTATTGTTAGAGTGACTGTCTAAATGTGTTGGTACCATTTGTGTTCAAGTATGCGTTGCGTAAATGGTTTTAACACAGTGATGCTAGTTTTGTTAGCCTGTCTATGATAGTTTGCATGGTGTGGTAGCATTGAGCTAGCGGACATTTCCTAAAATTGTTTAAGCACAGCGATGCTAGTTTCGTTAGCCTGACTATGATAGTTTGCATGGTGTGGTAGCATTGAGCTAGCGGACATTTCCTAATTTTCCTAAAATAGTTTTCACACAATGATGCTAGTTTCGTTAGCCTGTCTGTGATAGCTTGCATGGTGTGGTAGCATTGAGCTAGCGGACATTTCCTCAGGCCGTTCTTCTTGGTTTGTTTCAAATTCAACTAGGAGCGGCAATAAACAAGTGGAAGCGCCCTTTTAGAAGGACTGAGGTGAGGTCAGTTGAGTTGGCTGCCACCCTCTAGCCTTCAACCTCTCAAAAGTTTTGGCTCACAAATCAAAGGAAAATACTTACTGCCCGACTGCTTGAATAAACCGTTTTGTTTTAGAGTGACGATGAAGCAAAGCTTATGGTGGTTACTGTTTGTCTGGACTCCGTGTACTTCATTCTTCAACCGAATAGTGGGTAATTTGACCAGTCTGGGCCATATCAGTGTCCCGTCATTCCGAAAGAGGAAGTAATAACATTTAGAACAAATTCTGCTCCAATGTGATCGTCACGCTTCTACTCAAATTCACAAGCATGCTATACAGATGTGGGCCGGCTGCCAGTGAAGTCTGCCGGAGTTCCCCTGTGTCATCTTGATTTTTTATTTATTTTTATTGCTGCATGCAGGGAGTGTCTCATGTTTTGGGGTCACCGCACTCAGTTCTGCTAGCTGCACACAGGCACGGTGATCATTTCAAGCCGTAGTATCCGTCAGATGCAGCTCCATTGTGCGGTTGTATTATCAGGACTTACTTCCAACTCAAATTCACACACTTGGTGTGGTGCTTTTTGGCTTTATTGGGTCTAGCAGTCTTCACAGCTGCCCGGAAGATCACAAGCAGCTGCTTTGGGTGGCGAGTTACTATGGGATAAATGAAATCTCGCTATAGGATGTAGCAGACAAATGCTTTAAAGGACGTCTGTTACTTAATCACTTACGAACTTTTTTTTGGGGGGGGGGGACAGCTTTCAGATCATGTGATATTTTTGGGGCTCCATTAGACATGCGCAAACGAGTCAAAAGTGTCTTTGTGGTCTTCTAGTCATAACAGCTCCGCCCTCATCCATCACCCTACCCGTAACATTTTATCCTTGCGTTATCAGTTGACCGAATGAATTCCCGAACCTCCTCACTCAACCGCGAGAGTCCCGTTTAGTCATGTCGTCACTCTGCAAAAATGTCACCTCTCCCCCAAGTTTTTCACTCACGGGCGCACGCGCTCGGACGCCATTCAGTGGTTGTGGATTTAAGGTAACTTGACCTCCAGTATGGTGAGCGCCTGTCACAGCTCATTAGTGCTCGGACGACGAGAAGAAGACTGGTACGCGTCATTTTTTTGCTTGACTTGGACCTTTACCAAGGAGGAAGACCGACCACAGCTGAGTGGACACGCGACGACTTAAGTGTGCTCAACACCTCCGAGTGGTTAAAATTTCCCAAACCCCCTTTTAGTCCCGAGCCAGCTCATCACAAAAGATATTTTAAAAAAGCAAACCTCATTGTGGCTAAGCTTTCAGGTGTCACGTGTGTTTTCAAGTCATTCTGTGTCAGTCGTTTTCAAAGCATTCTTCAAGTTGTCTGGCGTTTTAGAGCATTTGGAGCATGACTGATCTTTGAAGACCCACAGAATGTTGTGTTCTGTGGCAATATAAGCGGCAAACGTACCAAAACAAAGTGCTGGCTCTATGGTCACCAGAAAAAAACAGTTTTGTTTCTAGATTTATTTTTGTTGGCTCTTTAGTAATCGGCTTGATGACAGAATGATAATTTGCTGACTCAGCGCCTGGCTTGAGCTGATTTTATTCATACATTTTGGTGTTTGTCATTCACGCCATGAACTATGCCATCTTTTCTCATGAAGGTGACGCACACGATGTAATACCGACTACGACACGTGATCTGTTTATACCAGAAGTTAAATCTACTCTGCTCCCTTGTGAGGTGGCTAACCTTATCCTACTTCGTACATGTTGACATTCCCCCCCCATAATCAACGCGACAAGTTGAGATTCACAGCCTACTCATTGTCTTCTATTAAAAGCTGTGCTGATCTCAAATCCAAAGCGATGCAACATCGACCGATATCTTCGAATTAAAAATGTGAATTTCACCGACAAGCCTGCGTGAGACTCGATAGATGTCGGTGGCAGTAAATTTGTTTTCCTGTTGCCAAAGACAAAACATCCATGGCAGCGAAAGAGTGAATATGGTACGGGACACGAAGCTTGGAAGTAGGTAAGATATCCGGCCACTCAGCCTGATTCACAGCATTGTGTCCGGCGGCAATCTGTAGCCTGGCAGCATCTGCTGAATTCTAATTACATTTGCCGGTCATTCCTGCAGGGGTGACTGGAGTGAACTGAAACCTTTCTTTGTACTGCACTTAGCTGTTATTTTCAGTCCTCTGCCTTGTCAACCAGGTTCAGTTGCATGAATCTGCTCTTTTCAAGAGCACTCTTATATATTAGGCGATATTTACAACCTAGCAACTGTCCAGTTGTGTGATAGAAATGCACTATTTCATTATTCAATTAAATGGCCATGCAGGCCAGACGATAATACACGACACTGACAAATGAACTCCGAAGCCAGCTGGAGACTGGACAACACTCGCTCAGCATCTGACTCTGCATTACTCATTCATGAAAATAGACTTCATCGGAGTGTATTCATCATCTATCTTCCCCTTTGCACCCCTGGAGAGCTCTGTTGGAAAATCCGTGGAGAGTAAAATGGAGCGTCAACACTGATCAGGACTATCCTATCAGGGCGGGCGGGAAACAGTGGAAAACATTTTTGAAGAAGCAAAACCAAACCACTTACATTCGATTGTTTTTATTGCTTACTTCTTGACTCTATCCCTCAGACTTAATAAGTGAGAGCAGAGAGCAGATCGAATTTACAAGAGGGAATTTTCAGTTTTAAAACCGCATGCAAGATTGAATGTAGTCTCACTTGCCTAATTCCTCCCACCGCTCGAGTCTGACTAAAATTGTACCCGATTAGGAATGCGTGCGGTTGTGATGGTCAAAGGCAATCCTGTCCGGCATCAACAGTATCGCTGCGCTAGCAGTATTAGGCTAGCATTAGCAATGTAAACAAGCGAAATGCCCAACCTGACCAAAGAAGGCAAAGTTAAGGTGTGACTGCTTCTTTTAAATTTTCTACATACACTAAACGTAATTGAGAGAGCACAATTCTTGTCGTTTCCATGGGAGTGGTGAGTCACGAGTAAGCCTCAAAAGTACCCAAAATTGCAAGAGACGCTCCGACATAAAGCAGATGTTGACGACGGGAAGTAAAATAAAACCCTCGAATGAGTTTTGACCTTATTTTTCAGACATGGATTGACGACCAACACATGGGTCGGATTAGAGTCTTCCCACATTCAGAAAGAGATCATAAAATAGCGATTCCGCATAAACTGCTGTCAAGAGAAAACTGGCAGGAAGTGAATACCCTTTTTTGAAGTTAGCACTTTGGTTGCCGATGACGAAGCTCGTTTAAAAGTACGGTCTTCTGTGCGTGCGTGCGGGCGATATTTTCAATCCTGCGATGTGATGGATATGTCATCATCCGGCGGCCATTTAACTGTGACGTACTTCTCTGTTTCAGAACTCAATGAATCTTCCGCCGGACAAAGCTCGCCTCTTGCGGCAGTACGACAACGAGAAGAAGTGGGAGCTCATCTGCGATCAGGTGGGTTACTTGAGGTGATGTCAACTCCCTCCACTGGTGTCATTTGGTTCCTCACATCGGGGTGTACACTCACTGGCCGCCATATTAAGTACACCGACACGTTCTAATGCGATCCAAAGTAAAAGCTCAGATTATTTTTTACACTTGTGAAATCAACAGTTTTATTGTCATTTTAGTTTGCAGGCAGTGTAGTACCTCAGAGGTGTTTGGCTACCCGAAGCTACATGAGTAGGGCACAAGGAGACAGTTATTGCAGTGCCTAGCACGCCTACCAAGCCCACCTTCCAACGCAGCACCATGGCTGCCAAGCGCTTGACAAAGAACAGGCTAAGCCTCCTGGAGCTCTGGAGAAAGAATGACCTTTTCTTCCGGAATGACAACGAAGCACTTTCTGGACGAATAGGACAAAGCATTTGGATTTGATGGATTACATTTCCTGAATGAACGGATGTTTGAGAAAATGTCCTTTGAAGTTCGTAATATAGTTTTCAAAAAATGAAAGACGCTCATTCCCACGTCACGCAAGGTGAAGTTTAAAGTGATGGAATTGGAAGTGTTTCTGGATGAGACAAAGAAATAACTGATTCATACAGAACATTTCCGACGTAACATTGCGTTTAAAACTTAAGACGGCATAACAGAGAATTGCTCATGGAAAGGCCAGCACCAATCGTCACGCCGCTTTGTAATAACCGGGACATGCGGAAATACAGAGTAGAAAGGAGATTTGTCATAGGTGACAAGACATGACTTCTTGTGACTGGCTCCCAAGTCAACCCTTGAGAAGCTGCAAGTTTTATCTTCCTGAATTCAGGGCTGGGTAACGCCGGTCCTCGTGCGAGCCTATCCTCCATGTTTTGGATGATTCCAAGACACCCGATTCAAATGATTCTTATCAGGCTCCTGCAGAGCTTTCTGATGAGCCGATCATTTGATTCACGTGTGTTAGACGAGGGAAAGACTTAAAACCGCAGGAGAGTGGCCCTCAAGAACTGGTGTTGGTCCACCCTTGGAATAGATGATACATAGTGATCATTGTTGTTTCTGGCATTTGAAAAATGTTGATTTTCCACTCGCTCTTATTTTGCCAGCGCTATGCTGGTAATGTTGCCGCTGTCGTGTGCGGGCCCGGCGAGCTTCCACATCTGTTTGCGTCCATTTTTATGCATGCGAGCCTTTAATAAATCAGGCTCTTGAGTCTTGCCACGCTGGCCTGGCATCAAGTGGCTTAAGTCTTCGCATCAGTTAGCCGGTTAAATAAGCCGGCCTGTTATTTGGTCAGCGCCGCGCGTGGAAAATAACATTGGGAGCACACTGTGCGCTCACTCGGGTTCTCGATGCTCCACTCAGCCCGCCAGCCTCCGTGACGAGAGTTTTCTGCCTTTGTGAGCAGAAGAGAAAATCCGATGAGAGATCAGGATCGCGCACCCACCTCGAGTGCATAGATAACCCCCGACCCTGAAGCAGTGGTTCTTAACCTTGTTCGAGGTACCGAACCCAACCTGTGTCTTGACCTCCATGGCAGAGGCTTCGTCGAAGCCCTGAGACTGATTCACCGAACCCCTGGGGTTCCATCGAACCCAGGTTTAGAACCACTGTCCTAAAGTAAACAGTGCCACAGAGTCCACTGGGGTTGAGTCCCAGTCAGAGAGCCTCATTTGTTTTGTTTGGTTTTCCTTTGCAGTCAGAAAATGAAGCCACGGTTCGACACCCTGCAAAATCAGGCACTGCCCATAAATATTAACGCTTTGAAAATGACGGAATAATACGACAAGGTGCAAACATCCACAAACTGAAGAGCGACCAATTGTGTGACCTTCTGCTAAAATGTCCATTCACATCTATGTTTAGTATTAGACATTGAATTTATTCAATAAGTTTGACTTTTAAATGGGAGCCGAGGGCGCCTGATTTTGTAGTCCTGTGAATCGTGTGACCTTTCTCCTCAAATCAAATGATCATTAACGTGAATTTCCTGATCCCAAACGTGACTTCAAATATCAAAGGTGTGCAGGGGTTTTGAGGAAACACAAAAGTCCGCCGCAAGTTGCTAATAATGCTTTGAATCCCGTTGATCTGAATTAGCACTAATCTTTTGCTATTTCCAGCGTCTACGTAAATTAGAAGCGGTGGCTTAACCTCGTCCATCTGATCTAGCAGGAAGGGGAGCGCCTTTGAGTGTGACCGTGGTTTCTTGGCCAGTGTTGTCATTACTTGCCAATCTTCCGATGCAGGTTTGGCTGTTCGCTGTTCCGATTTGTGGTCATCATGTACAACATGTTGGAAGCAGCTTGGTGCGTCTGATATGACATTCTTGTGCTGGCGCAAAGGAAATGGGGGGCGAAAACATGATCTGGTCTGATCTCAAGCGCCAACTGACAGTTAGGGTTGCGGTTACAAATGCTCAGGAGAGTCGTTTCAAACGCGGCTACATTCTGCCCTGGGCCGGAAAGGAAATTATTAGCCTGAGAACCCGAGTTACGCAAGTGAAGCCTGTTATTTTTCCAAGAAAACCAGCGTCACTCAAATCAATATGTCAAGTTTCGAGACGAGGTCTAAACATTGTGTCCACCGAAGCACAAGCGTGCTCCGCTCCGGAATGACCCGGCGGTTGGCTCCGGCAACAGCTTATTTATGATACATTGTGCTCAAACTTGCACAGGTGGCGTTTCTGGTCAAAACAAAAGCTTTTCCCTCCTCTGAATCTTTCACTTTTCTTTTTGACAGGAACGATTCCAAGTGAAAAACCCCCCACACACTTACATCCAAAAACTGAGGAGCTACCTTGACCCAGCAGTCACAAGAAAGGTGAGACAGCCTTGCCATACGAAAAAAACATGTGTTGCACCATTGCGGCCATTGTATGCCCTGTTCCACTGTCAAAAGCTTTTTCTCCCACTCCCACCTGAACCATTTTATCTCGATATGTCGCCAGCTGAGCACAGATAGCGCTCAAAGCTCCTTTGGGAACTTTCTTGATATAAAACAAGCAAGAGCGTTTCTCAGGGTGAAGCAAAGCTAGTCTATCCATAAAACTCAAGCTGGAGAACCCGCTCCAGATTTTTGCCCTCCATGGGCAGACAACGACGTCACTGTGGCGAATACTGCCGTAATGACTACACACAAGGCGCATCGGATTTTAAGCACGCTGTGAGCTTTTAAGAGAATTGTAGATTTTTAGGAGCGCCTTTTAGTGCGGAAAATACGGTTGTTGTTTTTTTTTCTTCTGCAGCTTAAAGTTGATGAGTGGTACATAAATTCAGTCCACAAAATGATGGTTTAACATTACGACGGCGGTAAGAGATTTGTGTGTTTGGGCTGCACACTTTGGCGTCAAAACGTGTTTTATTTTCCACCAGTGTGCTAGCATAGCTGCTGCGTGACGATAGCTAATGTGAATGGATTGACCAGGCCCCCCCCACCCCAAATGCTCAGCCCAGTTAATATTTATTTCATCCGCAGACTTAAATAGCAAGATGACCGGACACTTTTCAATGTCTTTGGCTTGATTCTTATTCTGTGTCCATGCAATCGTTGACTGCTCCGGATGTCAATCATTATACTGAACAGTGACTTGTTCTGATCTTTTAAAGCAAACGTTGAAGAGTAGACTCGGGTCACGGTGGAGCGTTGTCTTATCACAACAGGCTCTTCGACTTGTGTTTCGTATGTGTGACATACAGCATGCGGCTTCTTGACGAACCCGTTCTTGGGTCTACAAGACAGCCCAGGAGACCTATTTTGTTTAGCATGCGTCGTTTTTGTTCTGACAGTTCACCGAATTGCTGATCGCATGTTTTTGTCGCTCGGTCGAGAGACCGAAGGACGCCCAGCTGTCAATTTGGAGAGTCAAGTGAGCATTGCCAAGGAGAGTGGACCTGAGGAGCGAAAGGCGACATGTGAGCGAAAGGCGACATGTGAGAGGGGTAAAAAACAAGAGCTTGGTTGAAAGAGAGCGAGGGAAGCTGACCAAAAAAAAAAAGGAACCAGAGGAAGAGAGAGAAAGAGTTATGGGACTTCTTTCTACATTCCTGCGCCGTTCCCCCCTTTTCTTCAAACTCAAACAATTGCCACTTTGTGCGGCGGCGAGAGAGCTGGAGGTCATTGCCTCAGCTTTCTCTATAGGCAGGCTCCGGTGCATTCCTCGGAGCAGCTCGCAGCCAATGGGCGCCCACCGAGGTTGAGCTCCCATCCAACCAGTCCTCAAGAATGTATCGGCCATTGATAGCTTTCCAAGATCTCCAAATTCTCCTCTTGTACACTTTCGCTGCTCCTCTCTCGCCGTCCTCTGGCTCGCAGCTGGTTGTACTTATGTGGAGTGCGCGGCGGTTGCCTGGGGAAGAGGAGGAGGAGAGCGGCCTCTTCTTTGGAGCCGGCTCAGTACCCCGAAATATGCTTTCCGCACAAAAAAGGGCTCCTCCCTAATAAAAACACACTGTTTCTCATCTGCTCATGTGCTAAACGCGCACCGCCCAAGCCTGAAGACACAACAGGGTGGGAGCGGCTCTCTTCGTCTGCCGATCTTAACATGCAGTTGTTGAAAAATTCACACAGCAAGAAAAACAAATCTGGCTTTTGTGTCGGCATAAGAAAGTTGCCGCATCTATTTTTCAGCGGGCATCCCACATTGTTTGAAATTGGAGACAAACGGATTGAGTTGTCATGATTGGCATTTTATTCCTTTCGCAATTTTTTTTTGGGGGGGGGGGATGTTTTCTCATCTCCTCATTTATAGTCACATGATCCCTGAGTCAATTTCTTCTCATGTTTGATGTCATTCTTTCTGATATCGAAAATGCCCCCCACCCACCCACCCCACCCTCAATGTTTTAACTCCCCTGCCCTTTTTTGTTTGTCCGTAATGGTGACGGTCTTCTCCTTAACCAGGAAGTAATACAAATTAGTCTCGTCATCAGACAGTTTTAAGAGCAAATATTGATTGTAATAGCTGTCTGAACTTTTATTTGTACAACAATCTGCAGATTTGATCATCTGGAACCAGCTCAGATTGTTTTGCGATCACCAAACGGTTTTCTTTTAGTGTTTGTTTCAAATTAAGAAAATATTTCCTAATTCAAACGTAACTTCTTGCGACGTCATCTCAAGTTACAATCTTTATTTCAATGTTTACTGTTTCAAGACGTTATAGCAGCACTTTTTCCCCCTTTGTCATCATCTCCTCCTGCTTGTCTTCCCCGGACTTCATTTACTCACCACTCCTCAGTTGACAAGATTTGTTCTTCTAGTACTTGTGTAACAGTCTCAGGGTCCGACCATTCATTCATCATTTGTGTCACAACCTTTACGAGTTTGCCGCGGCCTCCCACGGAAGTGTTTGTGACTGCCTGCCGCCCGTCCCGCTTGGTTTTGAACCAAAGTGGCTTTGTAAATTTGATCAGACCGCCAGGAAAGTTGAGTGCTATTTAAAAACCCAATCATGGGCAAGACCTACTTCACATTCACAGTTTCCAGTGAGTCAGCTCCCGATTTTGTTGACTGCTCAGTGGTTACTGGCATCTTAAAAACGACCGATAAATATTGTGTGGGGGGAACCCAATCTTCGCTTCCTCGGTATCTGTGTCGTAACTGCCTGCTGCTTTCCACCTTAAGAACTATAGCCTAGCCACAACTATCTCCGCACTATGAATTGACCTATCTGGCTTTATAAAATATTAACCCACCCTTCTTGTTCCTTAGAAATTCCGCCGACGAGTTCAGGAGTCCACCCAAGTCCTGAGAGAACTGGAAATTTCATTGCGGACCAATCATATAGGGTGAGTCAGCGCAGGAACGTTAACACAACTAAGCACACAAAGTTGGTCGTGGGACAAACACAAAAGTCCTCACCATACCACCCTACAATAAATTTGCCATTTACAAAACTGATAACAGCCTGACGGATCTGCAAGACGGCGCATTTCATTAATTGTAGGCACACGAACGCGCGTGACCGCCCGAGAACACAAATTCCAAGACAGCGTTATATGAATACGCGGTGTTAACGTGAGCTTGAATTTGTGGAAGCATTGTGGGTGGCGTTCTGGTCAACGTTGACACCGCATTTGAAGTGTCGCCTCCCATATGTTGCTGCGATACCTGAAAAATGATCAAAATAGCCAACTTTTGCCACAAGGGAAAAAAAAGTTGCAAGGTTCTGAATGCTGGCACCATGAGAGGCACGGAAGGGGTCGTGGCCTTTTGCCTTTACTGACGTCTCAAAAAGCTTTTAGCAATTTTCATCACACTACTGTTAAAATTCAAGTATACCTATAATGTAACTTTTTTTTTTGTGTGGATCAATTAAGGAATAACCCATCCAGTTTTGGCACCTCGTGTTAAATTTACCCTCACACTCCCATCATCTCTGGTTTCTGAGAAAACAACTCCCAACGCTGCACGTTTACAAACCAGACCTCCGAATAAACCGCGAGGAATTACGTCTTGCCTGTCAATAGCGTCCAGGAATTGTTTACACAGATTAATTTAATTGTCCAAGACTTGATGCCGGTAAACTAGATTACATCAGTAATCGTCTTAATCTAGACAATGGGGGCATTAGCATAATGGGAGCGGGGCAGAAGGGTGGGGGGTGCCGGCGATGGCGATGGGGGCAAGATGTCACCGGCTCAGACAGTGAATAAGTCCAGTTTGTGTTCAGAGGTGAAACGTACGTGGCGGGGTGGGGTAGGTCTGCGTATAATGGCAGATTGTCGCCGCGCTCCTCACATGTTGCGTCGTGGTCACCGACGTGTGCTGAATGGGACGATTGTGACTTGTCCTGTGCTAATGATTACCATGTGGCACAACACGACTACCCCTCCTGGCGCTGTTTTTTTTTTCTTCTCTCTCCCCCACCCCCCCAGCAACCCTAACAAGCCACCGCTTTAGTAGATCCTCTCCGCAGCGTCCACACAGTAACACTGCAGGGGGGCTCATAAGGACACAGCCAGGGGACCCGAGTGCAATTCCATTGAGCATGCTTGGGTGCCATTATGTTTATACCCTGCAAAATTCTCTCATTATCAAACAATTGGGCCTGTCAGAGAAACACCGTAAGAGGTCTGGACTAAATAAAGATTCTCTGTGTGCTTCAATATGGTTCCAGGAAAACATTAAAAAAATAAACAATTAAATGTAGTTCTGAAAGTGTCTTGTACTTGACTTCCTCAATGTGAATGGGCTCTTGTTAATTTTTCTTATTGCACGTCAGATTGCCAAAGCTAAATTGCAAGTCTGCTGTTTGTTTCTCGTCCCTTGCCGTTAGGTCAAGAGCAAAATCGTCAAAAATGTCAATTGGCTAAAAGTGATTTTTTTTACCATTTTAAAAATGTTAACTTTCATTTGTTCCAAATCTCGCCGTTTGCAGGTGGGTGAGAGAGTTCCTGAATGAAGAAAACAAAGGCCTGGACGTGCTGGTGGACTATCTTTCTTTCGCGCAGTACGCCGTCACGTAAGTCACTTGCAGCCTCTCCCAACCCTGCGGCCCCGTCGCTCGACTCGATCCGCAAGTGACAAGAACACAACACTGCCATTCTGCAGAGTCGCTGATGCGTCCACCACCCGCACAGCACAGCACAGCACAGCACACAGCGCCGCATGCTGCAAATGTCACTCGGGCACTTTAGCTTCTTTTCCAAAGATTGATGGCGCGATTACTAGTTAGTCACAAGGTCCTTTGTTCCAAGAACCCTGCACTTAAGTGATTAATTCAAGCACCTCACTTCCCCCGATGTTATTATACGATGTCCACATCATGAATGTTTGTTTACCCTGAGCTGGCACCGCGCTAGAATGAAAAAAGCCAAAAGCCAACATCTTGTCAATCGCAACTCACACTTGCAGCTCTTTTTTTGCCAGCGGTGCCGAGAATCTTGTTGATGAAATGCTTTGTCATTTTCAGAACTAAAATCTGGATGCCATGCCTTTATTCGTAGGAATTCACGAGTCGATTTTAATAAGGGGCTTCACTTAAATCAAGTATTGACTGATGAGGTCACATTTTGGTCACTGAATCCCACTCGCCACGAAACCCAACCAATGGTTTGAAAATATCATCGTTGTCGGGCAGACAAAAGGCCTTTATTGCTTCCCAAAAGACTCCTTCCATCATCTTTTATCCCCAAAAGAATACGTGGACTTGTCCTCAAGCTATTTTCACCACTTAAAATTGGTTTTGAATGTGTAAAAATAACAAGACGACGCGACCGTTATTGATTTGTGAAAACACTTGAATGAGGCTGTAACGAAGGATTATTTTGTTAATCGATTAATCGGTGGATTATTTTGACAGTTAATCGCTGATTAAAAAAAAAAAAAAAGCATGATGTCCATGCCGTTAGCATTTCGAATTATGGTTCAGTACCCGGTATTTTCCACAGCATCTCAGAAAATGGGCAAAAAATGTTGATCATTGCTTCCAAAGGCAAAGCAAACGTTTGATTTTGATTCAGCACAAATATAATCAGTCTGCCGTCATGCAGCACGACAGAAATCGGATAATATTTACTGTTGAGAAGCTGACTTTCCAAGCAGTTGGGCAGTTTTAAATTCAAAGAGGGTTCCAGTGACTATAGATATTTTTGAATCCATCTTTGATTGATGAAGGGTGCTGCTTCACACAGGGAGTTTATCGTCTGGGATCAATGAAGGATTAACTCCACATTTTTTTGTCTAAGCAGCCTCGTATTTCAAGGCACAACTGGTTTTCTGAATATTTATCTCCGGTAATCCCCATTTGTATCCTCGATGCGCCAGGTTCGATGGCGACTCTGTGGAAAACAGTCCAGAGGCCCTGCTGGACAAGTCTAAACCTTGGAGTCGCTCCATCGAGGACCTGCACGGTGGCGGCACGCTGCCATCGCCCCTCGGCGGCAACGGCATCACCCGGGCGGGCCGGCACTCAACGTTACGGTATGTTTTGACAAGTCTTCTTGATGCCTCGCCATGTGGTCTGTAAATTGACTTTAAATGGCTTAAGACACATTGGCTTAACACCGCCGTTCACTCCTAACGCTGTTTTATCTCGTGACAGAATGAAAGAAAGTTGTCATTTATTTTTTGTGCACCAGACCGTACAATCTAAGACTGGAGGGATTGGCGGTAGGTAATTCATAAACCCGTGCGAATATACTCTCTAATCCTCCCTGTCGCTCCCATTGATGTTTCGGCACAGTACGCGCATTGACTTGTGCGACCTCTAATCCTCCAGTTTGAAGGGGTTAACTTGAACACATTGCGCACAAAGCGTTCCATTGAGGCCGCCAATCACATGATCACATCTCCCATTTTTAAAATAAACCATGTCCATATCACATTGTGTGCCCCAACGTACACATTTCTATTCCCTTCGTGTTTTTCTGCTCTCGAGTCTGTAAAAAGACATTTCATGCCATTTTCCGACAATAAGAACATCCCGGTTTGGTTTGCGAATGGATGACGTCGGTCCAGTGCCCATACCGCGACTTTATCGACCAGATACGAGCACTCTAAATGAGGCTGACTGTCTTCTGTTCTGTCCTCCATAGTCTACTCTTGTGTTTGCCCGTCTTCGACAGCAGGCAGGTCAAAACTTCTGTCTAACCCCACAACTCCCCCCGATCCACCCCGGAGACGTTCTCAAATACACACAACCCCTGACTCATTGTCCTCATACCAGCCCGCTTGCGCTGTCTGTGTCGGGGCTGTGAATTATTTGTACTGCCAGCCTCTCCTCCTGCGCTGTCTTCGGAGCAAATAGGTTTTTCTGCCGCTATTGTTCGTGCCTCCGTGCCTGTGTGCTCCCACTGTGGCTCTCCCGAATGCCATCCGGCGCAGTTTCCATGCAAAAGGCCCTGTAGGAGCTGTGCACTAGACACAAACAGCCTCTGTCACTGCAGCGCCGTTCTGGATGGAATGTCAAAATGGCAAAAAACAATGGCGCAAATAATTGTTTTTTTTTTGGTTTCAAACTGCTACCGTGAAGGTCACCGAGCTCACTCAACTGCCCAAAGTGTTCTCAAATAAAACGGTATGGCCTGTTGTGATGTAGCTAGGTAGCAATACAAGCGCTAGACATGTACTGTTCGTCTGTGTGTGTGTGTGTGTGTGTGTGTATAGTCTTTAGAGGAAGTTGTCGTGTGCGATGTTACCCTTGCTATAAGAATCCTTTAGAATTCCTTCGAGGAATCATTTTAATGTGTACACTTGTCCACATTTCCCATTACAGGCTAATTGTACGAAAGCCTCGTCAATCAACAAGATAAACTTCTGAAGATTGGTTGTAGTGAGGCGGCAGCACACAAATGGATCTTTTACACGCCGTGGTGCCGTGCGCCTAGGTTTGGCAGAGCTTTACTCGCTATCGAGGTCTTTCTACAGGCAAAAAGCTGTACCAGCCAGGCAGCTAGCTGCTGGTGCTTGGTAGCAGTCGCTAACTGGCGGAGTGGATTTGAAACCTGGACTTAATTGCAGCCCCGTATTTGCCTTTTCCAGAAATGACTTGATTCTGTCTTGATGTTGGTTAAAATGATACGAGCCAACTTTTTGTCTTGAGTCGGGCGCAAATATGTGAGTCACAGGCGCTATTGTGGCGGTAGCAAATGTCACAACAAGCACGAGTTTGGCAGATGATGATGAATTCTTCAAAAAAGAGTTGCTTCAACTGTTTAATGCCGCTCCAAGTTGAAGTTTACTGGAAGCAAAAAAACATACGGGCTAAACATGAACCAAAAACACGACAGAATTATCTGGCAAAAGCCAGCTGGCGATGCGAAATGCCAAAGATGGGCTAACGGAACTAGCATCATCATTGGTATGAGAGGAACGTTGAACTGGAGTGTAATTAAGATTTGATCTCGTGGTTCCTATTCTAACATGAATAGTTCACAATGGCTTTCTGACATTGACGTTCCAATTTCCAGTTTGGTTTCAAAATTCTCTCCGTATGAATGGACATAAATCCCTGCAGGAGCATGCCAAAATGTGTAGTATGTCTTCATGTCATTCATTTTTCAAACTCAAGTGGAAGCAGGGGAGCCAAAATTTAGTTGAAATATTTTTAACAGATCTAAAGGTTGAGTGTTTTTTGTCTATATAGTTATGCTGACACCGCAGTATTCATGCTGCACGTGCGTCACTTCCCTTCAGGACTGAAATGTGAAGTTACAGAATTTTCATTGTCCATTCAACATGGCGCCGTTTCCCTGATATTAAAAACTTGACAAAAACAAGCCGACACCTAAAAATGGGTCAAAGTGTTTCATGATTGGTCCCATTTTAAATTCTACAGTTCAGCTGCATCAATGCCCCCCCCCCCCTTCCCCTCACACCTTTTACAGTTGTTTTCTTTTCACACTTTTCACTCTCTTCTGTGTCCACTAAACGGCTTGATATGGTATGTTTGTGTGGATGGTTCCCGACAAGTCCAAGCTAGTTTGAGTATATTACTCTTTTGGGCGGTGTTATGCAATCCTTTATCGTGATTATGATTTGGAGATGAAAACATTTTGTCTGAACATTTCAATCACATTGTGTCATTCTTGGATGTTGAGCAATCTGGTGAGGAAAAAAATTTATTAAAAAAAAAAAAAGTCAGCTCAGAGCTTTTTCTTGTGTCTCGGTGGTACCGGTTGGGTCCTGCAATTCATTTTGTGAGAAGTAACTTGCAGACTGTCCTTCAGTTGCGACTCTTTGCACAACACGCGTGCTGGTCACGCCTCCCGCCGACATGAACTGGCGTGTCTGTCATTAATAGCCTGAAGATACATTTTTCCAGGCTCGTAATTGAACCTTGCGACTTGAGTCTGAAAATAAACACCGTTGCCCTTCGTGGCTTCTCTCGCCGTCCTGCTTTGCCATTTTGCCTTTATTGGGAGCGCTGTACTGGGAGAAAAGACCTCCTTGTTTTGTCTGCATGCAAATGACCGGGGCACCGTTGGGTTATTGCCGTGAAAGACATTAAATTAAGTGTTAAAAGACTGCATTGTGTGGGCCCCTGGCGAGGCTGTAGATTATATGGCTTTTGTATTAGTCCATGTTAGGTGGACCATCAGTTTCAAAGGGGGCGGGGCCATGTCCCCTCACAAACGGCATCTGTTTTCTGCCTTGTACTGCGCCCCTTGCCCCAACACACACACACACGCACTATGGCACCAACTTCTCGAGACTTAAAAAAAAAATAATAATAATAATGTCACTTTCAGATGTAACACTTTGCCCAGCCGCAGGACACTGAAGAACTCCAGGCTGGTCTGCAAGAAAGACGACGTCCACGTCTGCATCATGTGCCTGCGTGCCATCATGAACTACCAGGTCATTCACGCTAGTCACACTCTTAACTTATCTCTCGGGCTGTGACCAAATATTGACATTGCAATATATTGCAGCGTTCAGTGTCGATGTCAGATATTGATGATGTTGCTGCATCAGGTCGTTTTTGCACTTAACTTTCGAATGTAAAATGCATATGCAAGTTACATATGATTATGTGTTTGAATGGTTGTCTTGCAACGCCCAGCAGCAATAATAAGTCTACACACCCCTGTTCAAATGCCATGGTTTTGTGAGCAAAGGAATTGAGACCTGGTTCGAGGTCAGAGGTCACATTAATGGTGGAAAAAGTTTGGAAATTATTCATTATCACACACAAGGGTGTGTGTGATATGACGGCAGTTTGAAAATGATCGCAAGATCAAATTGTGAGCTTGAGCAGTGACTGATTTCTTTTCTTTCTGCTTCTGTTTCCTTTTCCAGTACGGCTTTAACATGGTCATGTCCCACTTAAATGCTGTGAATGAAATTGCACTAAGTCTCAACAATAAAAACCCAAGGTAAGCCATCAATGAGCGAGTAAATATGACATTGCAATCACAATATTGAGGACATTTTCATTTTCTTCATGATGATTTTTCCAAATTGTCCTGCCCTAATTTCTCCACTCCCTTTTGCGTCAATAGAACCAAAGCTCTGGTGTTGGAGCTCCTGGCGGCAGTTTGTCTCGTGAGGGGAGGCCACGAAATCATCCTTGCTGCCTTTGACAACTTCAAGGAGGTACCGCACGGAGCAAATACACTATTTGTCAACAGATCACAGACCCCCGTAGACCCCCGAGCCTCTGTAGAAAGCAGTAAAGTGTGTTTGGCACGCACACAAAGGCTCAGAGTAGCCGAGAGGCAGATGTGAGCGACAGGCTTGATACAAACTCTTTCAGGCTTCCGGCAAAAAAAAAAAAAAAAAGTTTGACAGAGTGGGCGGACGTTTGTCGCATGCGTCAGTGTGTCCGCTGCAGCCGATGCAAAATTTACTCCTGAATGAAAAATTGAGCGTCACACTCTGCCTCACCAGCATAAGTGGCAGAATAAGCTGGGGCTCATCGCAGCTCGTTTTATGAGAGACGCAAGGCGGGAATAATGAGGGCTTTCTTGCAGTGTGCTTAAAGGAGTAGTTTGAATTTTTTAAGTTGTTATTTAAAAGTGGCTCTTAAAAGCATAGTGGTGTTACATCTACTTCGCCGCACGACTTTGATCACCCGCCTCGGACTCCAGGCCTTAAACTTTTTTATTTATTTTTTTACATTTGATGTCTCCTACTCACTGCATGTTGGATTTTTATTTTTATTTCATCAAAGTCCACCGTTGCCCTCCCGATGAACTGTAGACTGCGCTCTTTTTTTTTTTTTTTAACATCTCACACTTTTCTGCCTCCAGAATTTTAGTTCAAAACACATCAGTTTCAGAAAGTAGTATGGCGCAGTACATAACGCAGTATTCATCCAGTGTAAAACATTTTTCATTTGTGTTGTTTTATAAATCAAAGGAGGGGGGAAAATCTTGCATTTGGAGTTAGAGTGGAAGTTAAACCAAAGCGGATTAGGAGTTGTACCAATTGTCTGGGACGATATGGCCGAGAAGTCTGAAATATCTTATTATAAATATTATATGACATATCCATCCCCTATCATTTCAAGACAAAAAAAAAATATTGATGTGGTCGTGTTTTTTTTTTCATCGTCATTAGGATCCTACCTCAGGCATGCATTCATTCAATCACATGTGGATGGATGTGGCGTCATCTTACACCACCGTGGCCTCCCTGGCATTAGTAAAGTGAGCTGTGGTTTGTTTTGCAGGTTTGTATGGAAGAGCAGCGCTTTGCGAGGCTAATGGAGTATTTCAAGAACGAAGACAACAACATCGATTTCATGGTAGTTCTTTTCCACTCCCCACCACACTCCCATCTCTCTCGCTCGCCCGCCCGCTGAACCACCCAATAACAATAACAATGACGAGCTCCGAGAAGTGTCCACCTCGTGGATTGCATCACACACGCAGCCTGTCATTGGCTGGCTGAAGTGGACCTAAGTAGCGGACAGAATAAAATGCGCTGTGAAGCAAGAGCCAGAATGAAGACACTTGAAGGGGCCAAGTGTCTTCATTCATGTCAACTGTATTATGAACGTGTTCGGGAAAAGCAGCGCATGTGTTTGAATGTGTGAATCCAATGACTGTAGCGCTAAAGCAAACAGACCAAGCTGGTTGGCTTTTTGCACAGCAAGGCTATTCGAGTTAGCGCAGTCCCCTCGGGAAGCCACTTGATTTCTTTCCTCTACCGTCCAAGCTACCCCGACAGCCGTCACAGCTCAAAATAACAATAAGGGTTTACTTTGTCATCCTCACTCCTCTTCGGGATGGCTCTTATTTTTGCTGTGATGGCAGTTTTCAGTTCCTCAATTGTTTGTGGATTTCCCGGTATACATTGTCTCCCCACAGATAAAAATCTGGAGTGTGTAAAAGTGATTGACAACTTTGTCAGACGAGTACAGGTTTGCTTGCAATGGAATGGTGGACATTTGGAACACATCTTGGGAAAGCCATAAATTGACTAAAATTGACAGAAATAGCTGAAACTCTGGTGAATGGTCTTCCATAAACTGAAAATAATAACATTCACAATTGAAATTTTCATGGGTACGCATCTTTTGGGTCTGTGTTTTTCTGTCTGTGTTTTTTTACTAGCTACTAGCGTGACCTTTGAACCGACTAGTGTCTTGGACCCAAAGCACCCAAAAATTCTAGCTACAGATGTATTTTACAAGTACAGTCAGTCTGCCAGTGTACAAAAAAATGTCATACAATAGTCGATAGCAAAAATGCTGCTTTCCATAGCCATCGGGCTGTAATTTATTTTCGGAGAAGCGATTGCGCGTCATAACTGAGGCCTACCAGCAAGCGATGTCTGAGGAACGAGAATCTCAGCAATTCTGTAAAATACATTTTCGTGAATTACAGATTGCGATCGATACATTTTTTTTTTTTAATTAAGTAGTGGTATTTTGAAACTACCATATATACAATTTACAACAGCTGTACTATATATTTTTTTCTTTTTTGTAATGGAAAAAAAAATCACTTTGGTTGGTGCCGCTAGCACACCATTTTCTTCGGTTTGCTGTGTTCTTTATTCTGTGAGATTGAGTGACTCTCATTTGTCCTTGCTGCTCGTTCTCTTGTTTGTGCTCCTTAGGTGGCCTGCATGCAGTTCATCAACATTGTGGTGCACTCGGTGGAGGACATGAACTTCCGGGTTCATCTGCAGTACGACTTCACCAAGCTGTCTTTGGACGAATTCTTAGATGTGAGTCGCAACACGAATGCGGCCGTGAAAAATTGGGACAAACGGTCCAAACCCTCATAAGCTCGTTGCCATGGCTGCGCCTTGGAGACGGTTACCGTGTGAACTCTGCTAATAACATGTTCCCTCGCAAACCTGATTGATGCGTCCCATTTTGTAGAAAGTCAAGCACACGGAGAGCGATAAGCTGCAAGTTCAGATCCAGGCCTACTTGGACAACGTGTTTGACGTCGGTGCGCTTCTGGAGGATGCAGAGACCAAAAATGCTGCCCTCGAGCGTGTGGAGGAGCTGGAAGAGAACATGTCACATGTGAGAGACCTTGTGTGTTGATGATTTGAGCTTTGCCCATCTCCCTGTGACAGCGCAAGCTTTATTCATGTCCAAAATGTTACCTTGTTGACGCTTTGGTGCGACACGGCTCAGTAGACTGACACAGATGTCAGAAGCGGCATCTCGCAGCGTTTCAACCCGGGCTTGACTCTGTTCCCATGTTTTTAATGGACTGTCAGTCAATAGATGGGATCCCCCCTGACGTCTTTTTTGCCAATTTCAAAAGATTCCATTTTCTTGTTGTCCCCCCAGTTGACAGAGAAGCTGCTGGATGCGGAGAACGAAGCCATGGCCAAAATAGTGGAGCTGGAGAAGCAGCTGATGCAGACAAACAAGGATCTGGAAGGCATGAAGGTCGGACTCTCACTCTTTGGAGATGAATATTTGGATGTTTGCTAACTCCAACCCGTTTGATTTCCCCAAAAAGTTGCCATTTTGTAGCTGCGAGCATTCTCCCCAACAGTGACAAAAGTATCGATGGCTACTGTCTTAATTTTTTCATCAGACACTCAAATTCTACATGATTAGCCAATTTCAACTAAAACATGATAAAATGCCTGAATTCATGCGAAGCTCTTTGAGACGGTTTGCGACCAAGCGCTGAATAAATGACTTGACATACAGGAAGCCTACAAAGACACCAGCGGGAAGCTCCACTCGCTGCGGCAGATCTTGAAGGAGAAGGACGAGGCCATCCAGCGACAGAGTCACCTGGAGAAGAAGATCCACGAGCTGGAGAAGCAGGGCACCATCAGGATACACAAAAAGGGAAACGGCGACATCTGCATCCTTCCGTCGTCACCGTCCGGCGTCGTCGTCGAAGGGTTCCCCAGTGCCACGGTGGGCGTACACGGCGTCGGCGTCCACAGTCCGCCGCACGCGGGAAGCGGAGCGCCGCCTGCGCCGCCTCCGCCGCCACCGCTGCCAGAGAACGGCTCAGGTCGGTGCACTGTGGCATGTGGACACTCTCAAATGGATGCCTGCTGGAAATAAGCGGTCTGAAATTGTCTGGAGTTCAGTAAATCAATAAGATAAGATAAGAAAAACTTTATTAGTCTCACAATGGAGAAATTCCCAATTCACAGCAGCAAAGTTGTGAAAGGAAGAACAAAGTGTAGGAGCTGCTGCAAAGGCAGCCACTCTTGTGCCGTCAGCTTGAAGTCAAAATAACAAAATAATACAACACAATACATAAGACACACAATGTGAATTTGCTGATGATTATTGATTACATAAATTGAAGACCGTCAGTGAACATAACATGAATAAAAGATGCTGCTTCCTTCCAAAATTCGCATTTGTCCATGAAAATATCTATTTAAAAAAAAAACTCCTGCATGGTATCGGCTTCTGCTAGAAAGCAGAACACACGGCATGAAAAAACTTTCGGCAGACTCGACTCTCGGCAAATTGGCCCCACCCAAACACTCGCTGATCAATATGGATTACCGGTAGTCATTCGGCCCAACTGTATCCTGAAATATGAACGCAATCCTGTCCGAGGACGTCGAGCTGATTGTCGTCTTCTCTTGCAGTGCCAAACGGACCGACGTCGACCACTCCTGCAGCGGCTGCTCCTCCTCCTCCTCCGCCGCCGCCCCCGCCGCCGCCGCCACCTCCGCCTCCTCCCCACTTCCACTCGCCATGTCAGGCCCCTCACCTCCCCCGCCGCCTCCTGCTGCTCCTCCACTGCCCGGCTGCGGAACCCCCACGGTTATCATGAACTCGGGTTTAGCCGGTAAGCGTCCTCAAGTTGGATATGCAGCAAATGTCTCGACAACAACAACAGCAAAAAATATGACGTTTTATAAGCGCTTTTTTTTTTCAAAAACATTGCATTTTCTATTTGCATTTATGGGCTGCTGCCTCCGTTTTTTAAAAATGCATGCTCAAACACTTTCCTCGATTTCTTCTCTCTTCTTCTCAATGTCTCTTTGAATTGTTTCTCTTTCTGCCAACCAGAGGGACCCATCAAACTTTTCTGTAGGTTCTACCCGTCTGATTTTGTTTTTGAAACCCCTTTTGTTTCTCCTCCTCCCCCCACATGCTTTGAAATTGGTATTTTCTCAAACAGAGTCGCCCTGTTGCCTCAGAGGCCGCGTGTGTCGAAACGTTGAGTCGTTTGAACACATTTCATGAGCAAGTCCTCCATCTATTGGTCCGAACTTGAGCAAATACCAAGTTTCAAATGATCTGCATGATTTCACCATCCCATTGTTGGTCGAGGCCAAATGTTGTGATGCTGTGTTTTTCCGTTTGGCCACGTCGCAAAAGTGTCGGGTCGCATGCCTAAACACAAATCACCTGATGTGAAAAGCAGATAAGAAGCCCTTCTCCTCTTCTATCTGCTCATTAGCTCCACTCAAATGAGAAGGTCAGCATTGACTGGGAGTCGATAAAAAGCCAGAATCTCTCCAATGAGGACAAGTCCTAAAAATGCATGCAGTGAATAAACATTCTCGAAGAGTTACATTTTTGCCAAAGCCAAACCCCCTCACCGAGATTTTGTAAAAATAGTCTCGTGTAAGCCCCCCCGGGCACTCTAGTGGACACGTGCACCTGCCAAAAGTGTTGTCATCACTCACCGCTTCATCCACTCAACCGCCCCCGGCACGTGCGAGTGCGTCCGTGTGCATGCGTGATTCTCAATTGCCTCCCTGTCCTGCGCAGCCGTTAAGATCAAGAAACCCATCAAAACCAAGTTCCGCATGCCCGTCTTCAACTGGGTGGCCCTGAAACCCAACCAGATCAACGGGACCGTCTTCAACGAGATCGATGACGAGAGGATACTCGAGGTGAGCGGAGATCTCGAGGTCTCGCCCGCGCGCCTTGCCGGCCCTCCTCTTCTGTTGTGACACCGACACAAATGCGACGGTTGGCCTTCCAGGACCTGAACGTGGATGAGTTTGAGGAAATGTTTAAGACGAAAGCCCAAGGCCAGGCGGTGGAGCTGATGCTGAGCAAGCAAGTTATTCAAAAGGGACCCAACAAGGTGACGCTGTTGGACTCCAACAGAGCAAAGAACTTGGCCATTACGCTAAGGAAAGTGGGCAAGACGCCTGAGGAGATCTGCAAAGCCATTCAGCTGTAAGTCGACGGCGAAAAACGTCCTTTTATTTCATTTCCTTACCAATGCAAAGTTGAAATTCTTCTGAAGAAAAACGTTTTGCCTGTCCAGGACACTCTGATACTGTCAATTTACCAAGACTTCATTATCGAGAAAAAATATGTTCAGTGTCCCTCGACCTGCTACGTTACCGTTGTGTTGTGACGTCCTGACATAGTTTTGAACAAGTGCGACACATCTATACTTGCTCAGAGTTAATAATTTGAAATCATGGTTTGAGAACATTTTTTTTCAAACTACCGAATTCTCCGCACTACAAGGCGCACCTAAAAGCGTTCCATTTTCTCAAAAACCGACAGCGCGCCTTATAATCCGATGGGCCTTATATACGTATCAATATTCGGATTTCGTGGACGTGGTATTGTCAATGTTCCGTAAAGCACTTTGTTGCAGCTGCAGTCAGTTTTGAAAGCGTTATATAAATCGAGCCGCATTGTGTGGTATTGTATTCCCTTTAGCGTAGCTCCATCTAGTGGATGCATAAAGCAACCGCAGCCACTATTGCCATGTCCATCCTATGAGCCTTATAATGTGATGCGCCCTATAAATGAAAACGGTTTTAAATTAGGCCATTCGTTGAAGGTGCGCCTTATTCTCCCGAGTGCCTTATAGTGCGGAAAATACGGTACATGTTTTCCCTTGAGTTCTGCTTGGTTGAATCGGGCCATTATACGGATGTGGCTCGAGAGTCCACAAAAGATGCTCGCTGATCTCACGCACAAAGCAGTAAGACGAAAGCCAAGCGGTCAAAGGTGAGCTGACCCAATCGTCGCTCTCCCGCCTCTCAGCTTCGACCTGCGCACTCTGCCCGTGGACTTCGTGGAGTGCCTGATGCGCTTCCAGCCCACCGAGAACGAGGTGAAGACCCTGCGGCAGTTCGAGAAGGAGCGCAAGCCGCTGGAGAGCCTGACGGACGAGGACCGCTTCATGATGCAGTTCAGCAAGATCGAGCGGCTCATGCAGAAGATGACCATCATGGCCTTCGTCGGCAACTTTGCGGAGAGCATCCAGATGCTCACGCCGGTACGAGCGCTTGCTTGGATTTGCCGCGCTTCCGCTCAAACGGTCGCGGTTCCCTTTGAAAGCGCTTTCTTCTGCTCCCTCGCAGCAACTCCATGCGGTCATTGCGGCGTCGGTGTCCATCAAGTCATCACAGAAGCTGAAGAAAATTCTAGAGGCACGTGAGCTCATTGTCTCGATTCTGTAAAAAGTCAGCAGGGGTAGTTTGACGAATTGACAACAGCATTTTGCTTTTTTATCCATTTGGAATTGTGGTTATAATAATTTGGGATTTTGCATTGTAGTTGAAAAATTTTTTTTTTTTTCATTTTGACTTTTAGATTTAATAGTGCAAGAAATACAAAACCAAAAAAGTCACAATAAGCATCATCTGAAACTGCATTTTCCCAAACGACTGTTCGATCTTCCTTCGTCTGGGATGGCCGTACGGTCGTGCCAAAAACATTTCAAATCAACCTTAGCTCTCAGCTATGAAATGAACCGACAAAGCGTAACCAAGGACATTTTTGCTTTAGATTTGAAAAACGTTTTAGAATTTTAAAAAAATAATCATCATTTTTGATTTTCTTTTTTTTTTTTGCGTGTTTCTCATCTGTTTTCGTTAACAGCGATTACTTTTTTTGTTTGCTGCAACGCATTTTCATGCTTGTCTCTTCTCCCCCCCCCCGCAGATTATTTTAGCCCTCGGAAACTACATGAACAGCAGCAAAAGAGGAGCAGTTTATGGGTTCAAGCTTCAAAGTTTGGACCTGGTTCGTTAAGCCCCCTCGTCCACGCTTCATCCTCTGCAAATCACCCACAGGTCGGACTTTTTATTTCCATTTTGCTTTGCAGCTCCTCGACACCAAGTCGACGGACCGCAAGATCACGCTGCTGCATTACATCGCCAACGTGGTGAAGGAGAAATACACGCAGGTCTCCTTCTTCTACAACGAGCTGCACTACGTGGAGAAAGCGGCAGCGGGTCAGCCTGCCCTTTCTGGTTTTTTCACACAATCCCCAATGCGCACTTGACGTGCCGACCTGCGGTTTTTGCAGTGTCGCTGGACAACGTCCTGCTGGATGTGAAGGAGCTGCAGAGAGGCATGGAGCTGACCAAGCGGGAGTACAGCATGCACGGCCACAACACCATGCTCAAGGACTTCATCGTGCACAACGAGAACAAGCTGAAGAAGCTGCAGGACGACGCCAAGATCGCGCAGGTGAGCGGAGCGGAGCGGAACGTGCGTTTTTGCCACGGGGTCCGCCCGGCGTCTTCTTCACCTTGATGGAAGAACGGGGGGCCTGCGGCTTGTTTGCAGGATGCCTTTGACGAAGCCGTCAAGTTCTACGGGGAGAGTTCCAAAACCACGCCGCCGTCCGTCTTCTTCCCCGTGTTTGTGCGCTTTGTCAAGGCCTACAGGGTGAGAATCGCGCATCCGCGCCGAACCTAAAGCACCATTGTGATGTTGCGGGGTTAGAGTGTCACGAAAGAAAGAAAAAAAAAAAACAGTAGCGTTGGCGCGTTAGTCCCAACGCGGCATGACAGTTGTTCAAGATGGATTACTTGATGTGTGTATTATGAAAAAAAAAATGATTTGATTAGAACCACCATCAATTAAAAACTTGAACAAACATCCATTTTCATTCACCAACACCAATGTCATTAAAGTTAGCCATTTTCAATAGGCGGCACGTTGTCATTTTGCGCCCAACACGTAGTTTTTGCCTCCGATTAAAAACCACCAAAACGCAGCGACTTCATTTTGCGAAGCTTCGTTTGCGCACTCACATTCCCGTCCATCTCCTCAGCAAGCCGAAGAAGACAACGAGCAAAGAAAGAGGCAACAGCAACTCCTGATGGAAAAACTTCTGGAGCAAGAGGCCTTGAGGCAGGAAGAACAAAAGGTAAGAGCGGGCCGGGCCGGGCCCGGGCCCGCCGTCCCGCTGATGTCGGGATTAGTTGTGGACAAACCACCCGCTGCTCCTGGTTAAAACGTGCTTCTGCCACGCCCCCTGCTGGGCTGCCTCGCCGCTGCTCACGATCATGCCGTACGCTTCTTAATTGCTCTGACGAGTACGGCAAACTTTGCATTGACGTTTTGCGTCGGCGTGTGTGCCTTCTCCTCAGTCTCCCTCCCATAAGAACAAAAGGCAACAGCAGGAGCTGATCCAGGAACTGCGCAAGAAGCAAGTCAAAGACAGCCGCCATGTTTACGAAGGCAAAGACGGCGCCATCGAGGACATCATCACGGGTAATCTCATCCGGGGGGCCCTGCTCGATCGGCGGGCCACCGTGTACACACACACACACACACACAGACTCACCGCCACGTACCGGAGGTGCGGTTCTCTGCATGAAGGTCCTCTTTGGCTAAAGGCTAACTGATGTTCGTGTGCGGAGCTAAGCGAATCCACCCGAACCCCCGAAGTGTTGTCGATATTGTCGCTTTTGCTGCTGCTTTGTGACACGTGGCCGACGCTGTGACTAACTCTTGAGCGAAGGAGTCATTATGCAGGGGATCAATATTTTTCCAGGTCATAATAATAGATACACCTGCACTATGAGTTCATCCGGAGTGTTCGTCAATCCTGAAAGAAGAGATTTCCGACATTATTTTAATCAGCACTTTGTCAGTTAGTAAACAATTCTTCACAATGCCCTTTCCCGCTGTTGAATGCAAGTCCTCGTTAAGTTCACTGTCAAACTAAACATACAACTAATGCGTTTGAGTATCAAACACGTGGTTTTGAGAAAAGTCAGTCTAGCTTTAGACCTAACCACCGATTAAAAACGATGCGGAGGGGCTAACGAATGGCAACTTTGTGCCTCTTTTATAACGCTTTTGAGGAACAGATATTTGAACAAAAAAGATGCTGCAACACAGGTAGGCAGACAAGTTGTTATTTATAGTCATCGATGTATTATACTACCACCCAGTTGCCAAGTTCCACACATGATTGGACTTTGAAAGCGGCTCAAAATTTTACTTTAAATCCCTGGAAAATATAAGTCTGTTTGCGATGCAGCGCCGTTTCACACGTCTAAACTGCTATCAAACGTCATTTTGTGGAGGCTGAGTTTTTGTTCCGACGCTTGTGTTAGAGCTCCAGATTTTTTTTTCCAAGATGATTTTGCAGGTGTATCTAATATTGTGACTCGACATACACTCGTAATGCTTCTTGTATTTGTACAACCTGATGTGGAGACCATGATGACGCGATAGCAATTTCGCAGCATCAACTGTCCGCCTAATGCTGACTCTTGGACAAGTCCGGGAATTATTTCATCCTCTGCTGAAGTTTGCTCAAGACATTTCTGTGACGTTTACGGGTCGACAGAAGATTACCCAAAATGCGGGGGCGAAAAAAAACATGCATTTTATTTAGTGAAAGAAGTATTTGAAAGTTAAGTGAGAATGCAATACCAGAAGGATAGAGAAAGGGACAAGGTCTCCCTTATCCTTGCAATCAAACAAAATATAATCAGAGGTTAGAATGAACGCCGAATACGTTTTAGTTGTGCAAAATGCCATCAAAAATATTGTTTTGTCGCCGTCTCGTGTCATCTTAATGTAACGGGACAATGGTCCAAGTGATTTGAGGAGCTTCATTTGGCTAAAAGTAATACTTTGCTCCCATCCTGTGGCATCTATGATGTATGTCAGGGTGGGCAGTGGACAGCACTTGATATTTTTGTTCATAAAATACAGAAAATGTTCTAAAATATTGGAAATTATAGTCACATTTATAGCATATATTTTTTTCTATTATTTGTGAGTGGACCCAGAGTGGGACCACATTTATCACTTTTAACTTTCTAAACATGTTCAAAAGTAGCCTCGGTTAGCCGATGAATTGAAACGTGTTCATTTGAAGCATCTGATGGCCGGGGCGGGGGGGCCTACGTCATTTTGGAAGATGTCCCGGTGCAAGTGTGGAGGTTAATAAGTCACAGTGAAGTTTGAATTTGAAAACAACCCTCCGAATAGTCACTGCGTCTGCTGGAATAATCCCCGAGCGACTCAAACAAGAGGAGCCAGTTCATTTGTTTGTACGTAAACAAACTCGGCAACGGATGAAAGAATAATTCTCGCCTGTCTCGATGCTTTGTGCTAACAATGGCAAACGGCTGTCGAAATCTGCTTCTCTTATCTTGTGTGTGTGTGTGTATCTTGCCATGTCTCGTCACGGCTGTCCTGTCCTGTGTGTTTGTTGTTGTTGTTGTTGTCGACGCAGTGCTGAAGACGGTGCCCTTTACCGCCCGCACCGCCAAGCGTGGCTCTCGGTTCTTCTGCGAGCCCGCCCTCAATGAGGAGTACCATTACTAAGCTTGTAGAAAGTCTCTGGCACAAAAACAACAAGGTTGCCGGAACTCTCCGTTCTCCCTCCCATCCCCCCTCCCCCCCACACACGTTGTCCTCAAACAGCCTTGCACGCCTACTAACTTTCACATGACCTTGCTGTGGTGACGCCAGCGTGAGTGCGGGTGTTGGTGTGTTTTTTAATGGTGTTTTTCCTCCCTCCTGATCACAAGGTGTTGGTGAAGGTCCACCTGCATGATGTCATGAATCCTCTAATATTTCTCATTTCATCATTCCATCATTCTCCCCCCCCCCCGCCCTCAAGAGTTGATTTATAGCTCCATGCTGCCCCTTAGTGGCCGTGGATGGAAATGCACTCTAGTGAACCGCTTGACAATAACGTTGTGACGCGATATTTTTCAGTAATTAAAAAAAACATTTGCTCATTTTAATAATTATGATTATATATTTATATTAATACATATATATTTTAATACACCTCCTTCCAAAGCTTTTTACACCAAATTCCAACTCAATAAAATTTATTGAGTTGTTTCTGTTTTATTCAAACAGAAACAAATTAGGCATTTATTATGGTAATCCACTGTTAACATGATGCGGGGTTTGAACATTAACATGGAAACTGTACTTCTTGATGACATTAAAATGCCCTTAGAGTCAACGAAACTGTAAACAAAAACATCGATGCAACATGAATTCAAGAATTCTTTCTCATACCACTAGAGGGAGCACCGCTAGTGTTACCAAACCACTCATTTGATTCTATCTAAAGTAATATTTTGTTCAGTATCATAAAGTTAACGAAACATTTTTATATGCACTTAACTACTGGCTACTGACTTGTTGAGAATTTTTTCACTCCACATTTTGCCCCTTGCATGTGCAATGTTGTTTTCCCTCTCACATTGCGTGTTCATGAGCTCCTTCCATCGAAATGATGCATGCAGTTGAACGTTTTCCCGGCGATGTTTTCTCTGCTTCACGCATGGTTTTGTTGAATTTGGAAAAGATTTATTCCTGTCTTATTTTTTGCACTCTTCACACTGCTGGCAGCCTCTCTGCAAAGACATATTAAAAAAAAAGCAGCAAAACAAAAGCGCTTTGACTTTCTCCACCATCTTTAAATGCGCAGTCAGCATCCTCCTGCTTTTATTTTATATTTTTTATTTTTTTGCCAGCCTTAGCTTCAGCTGCCATGCCGAGATGCACTTTGATAACCACCTTTTTTTTTTTTTTGTCTTCTCTTTGTCCAGCCCTAAAGAGGAGTAACATTACTAAATTTCCCAATGTCTCCTCGAGGCTCAGGAAGTCGTCGGGTAGCACCCCGCTAGTGGTGGATGTGTCCCATACCTGGCAAGCAATCTCTTTGTTTTACCTCCAAGCTCTTATTCGCGCGCACCGCTTGCTTGCCACCAAGTCACGCGCTGTAGACGCCCCTTTTTGCTCCTTCACATTCAACGCTTGCCACCTCCTCAATTCAAAGCAAGGAGGTCCCGTTGAGGATTTTAAATGACTGTAAAAGCGGAGGATGCATCTTGAAAACGTCACATTTGTGAGCCGCACTGTTAGTCTCTTAAGTAGAGAGACACGATAACGCTGCGGGCTGCCTGGTGCTGCTTTGATAGGACGGACGGATATGAGGACGGACGGAAAGAGACGATGGAGCAAGAGAAAGGGAGACAGGAGGCGGAATTAGAGAGCAACAGAATGGAGAGACAGATCAATGGATAGACGGACAGATCTGAGGGGTAGACAGGTAGATGTGTAAGTAGGTAGACAGGTAGGCAGAGAGACAGGGAGACGCAGGTTGAAGGTAGCTGGATGGTCCGGTACATGGACAGATTTGACAGGTGGACAGACAAATTATTAGGGTTGGTGTACAGACAGAAGGACAGATAGACAAATCGATTTGACAGAGAGAGAGAGAGAGACAGGTAGGTAGAAGGACAGACACCGACAGACAGACAGGCTGCCAGCACTGCCGTCTCGCTTAACTCTTTGATCCAAACGCTCCGCCCGCCGGCCGGCCGGCCGGCTAACTGACACTCGTCTCTTCTGTTCTCCTCGGCGCCCTCTCGCAGATCTTCGCAATCAGCCGTACAGGCGAGCGGACGCCGTGCGCCGCAGCGTCCGGAGGCGCTTCGACGATCAGAACCTGCGACCGCTCAACAACGGCGAGGTGGTCGTGTGACGGACGGACGGTGGGGGGGGAAAGAGGGAAAGCGGCACGTGTACAAGAAGACGAGGGATTTGCATTCCTAATTCGGCGCCACAGAAACGACGGCCAAGAAACGCTCCAACGCTTTCACGGGCCCTTGGAGCATTTCTTGGCTTGCCGGCGGAGGAAGATCAATGGGGGGAGGATGAGGAAGAGACACGATGACGGCCAGCCCGAGGACAGCAGAGGGACACACGCAAAGTTGCAAGCAGGTTGGATTGGGATCATGATGAGCACACAGTCAGCAAATGGCGATGATGCTATGGGAGTGTGCGTATATACTGTGTGCGTGTGTGTGTGTGTGTGTGTGTGTGTTTATATATATATATATATATATGCTGTACATACATATACATACACACACACGAGATATACTGTATGTACATATACATACATATATATGCATATCTATATATATATATATAGATATAGGTATATATATAGATATAGATATAGATATATAGATATGTGTATAGAATATGAAAGATGTGTGAAGGACCTGGACTGACAGTCCATCGAAACAAAAAGTGCCTCAAGTTTTAATATTTAACGTGTTGGTTTGCGTTGAAGCGATTTTGTTTGGCTTCAAACAAAAAGCGGCCACGGACAGGGAAAGAAAAAGAACGTGTAGAACGCCAAAATGGAAAAGGGAAAAAGTTGAATACCGGAAGATATTTTGTTTCGATACTTGAGCTCCTCAGAACAAGAGCTCAGCTGCATTTTTCGGCAAAGAGTAGAAATGAAGAAAGATGAATATTGAGCTAAATCAAGGTGTAGTTCCAGTTTTGACTTCTAGGGGGCAGGCCATTTTCAGAAAGTATGTGTCGGGCGATGTTAAGTAGCTTTCATCCAATAGTGGATGTTGGACGGATGTTTGGACTTGGACCTCTATTGCTTTGAGTGACAGCCAAAAAAAAAAAAAAAGGGGGGGGGGAATGACAAATTGGGAGTCGGCCTAGTGTAAGACTTGAAGGCTGGCGGCCGTCTCCTGCTGAGGGATGCAAAAAAAGTTTCTGAAAGCTGACTCCAGGGATTGCCGCAAAAAGTTGGGCAACCAATTTTTTTTTAAGGGTACCGTCAGTTTAGCGCAGGCCTCTGCCGTGAGTTTGTTTTTAAATCTTTTGCTGCACCACAATTCAAAAGCAATTTATCGGGTCATTTTCGCTCGAAATTTTAAGTTATTTTTGTGACCACTTGGGGGGGGTTAACAGTGGTGCCAACAATCGGCACCTCAGCCACTTCCCTCACCAAATCAGTTTTAAGGCGCGTGTGCTTTCCTCTTACAATTTCCCACTCAGTTCTCGGCATAATGCTGCACAGTCCAATCGAACTTTCCTGCCCAGTTCGGGGCCTGATCGATGATGTCATAACTGGATATGATTTTCATTTTGTAAACACGTACACATCATTCCTACTACTGCATCTATCAAATGTGTATTCCATAACCACTGAAGTTACCTTCACGTTTTCATCTCATGTATTAAAAAAAATTACATGAAAAACGTTTCCTAACTGTACAGTTGTTTTTGCTACAACCGGTTTTGTTTTGTACTGAAGTCACATGACTAATTATGAATATTGTACATAATGTTCAAAGCATTGCCTTGTGCTTCTACAACTTGAATGTTCTTTTGTAACTTATAGTTTCATTTTTGTGTGAATATTTAAAGAAGCCAAATGCAGACAGGACCGACGGAGAATTTTGATGTTGAATAAGGACGCTGACATGACTCCATTTCTGATGGCAACTTTGTGGTGACAAGTATCATCTGCTTCCTTCCTTCCTTCCTTCCTTCCATCCTTCCTTCCATCCTTCCTTCCTTCCTTCCTTCCTTCCTTCCTTCCTTCCTTCCTCACAACAAACTGGAATCAAGACTGCCATGTTGGTCAATGTTGGGTTACTATTACCAGAAATGTATTTTAGGTATTTTTGCGTGCACTGCAAATTAACATTTTTTTTTTGTTGGTTATGGAAATTTGGAGATGGTACATTTCCGGTAAATATGATGAAATAAACAATTTACATTGTAATTTCATGGAATTGTGCTTATATTTAGCTGTCAAATGTACTCACCAAAGACGAATTTTTGTGTGCTGTATATAACAGGCGCATCTCAAAAAATATTGTGGAAATCTGGAGCAATTCCAGCAGTTCAAGTGATTTTGCCACACTCGTAGCACCCTAGCTAGCGGGCATGTTAGCATTATATTCATTCAATGATTACATTTTGCAAAATTTGACTTCCTTCAGGTGCTGATTTTTTTTTTCATATGCTATTTTCAAAGTCAACTTTCGAAGGTTGTTGTTAACAAAAATGCAACTTTGATATGCTAATTTTGAGACACCGACCCTTCTTTGAACCTCAAAACCTACATTGACAACCCTCCCTTAAAGCTATAATACCAAGTTTGAAACCCTAACTCTCGTTGAAAACCACAATTTGAGACAATCCTAAGCCACCCCCTCAAAAAGGCATTTAGCCCCCCAAAAAACAACCATGTAGAGTAAGGCGATTTTAGCCCTCCAAAGAAACGACCATGTATAGTAAGGTGTTTTTAACCGAAAATAACCCGACCATGAAAAGGAAGGCGTTTTTAACCCCCAAAAAACGACCATCTATAGTAAGGCGATTTTAGCCCACCAAAAAAACGACTGTTTATTAAGGCTTTTTGAACTGAAAAAAAATGACCATGTTTATTTAGGAAGGTGTTTTTAACCGAAAAAAACCCGACTGTGTATAGTAAGGCGATTTTAGCCGAAAAAAACTACCATGTATAGTAAAGCATTTTAAGCCGAGAAAAACGACCATGTATAGGAAAGCGTTTTTAGCCGGAAAAAAACGACCATTTATAGTAAGGCGTTTTTAGCCGAATAAAACGACCATGAATAGTAAGGCGGTTTTTTTTGGGCCGAACGACCATGTATAGTAAGGCGTTTTTAGCTAAAAAAATGACCATGTATAGGAAGGCGTTTTTAGCTGAAAAAACCCACCATGTATAGTAAGGCGGTTTTAGCCGAAAAAAACGACCATGTATAGTAAGGCTTTTTGAGCCGAAAAAAACGACCATGTATAGTAAGGCTTTTTGAGCCGAAAAAACCCACCATGTAAAGTAAGGCATTTTTAGCCGAAAAAAATGACCATGTATAGTAAGGCGTATTTAGACGAAAAAAACGACCATGTATAGTAGGGCGTTTTTAGCTGAAAAAAACGACCATGTGTAGTAAGGCGTTTTTTTTTTATTGCAGAACGACCATGCTGAAACTGAAAAAAACAACCATGTAAAGTAAGGCGTTTTTAGGCGGAAAAAAGACCATATATAGTAAGGCGTTTTTAGCCGAAAAAAACGACCAGGTATAGTAAGGCGTTTTTAGCCGAAAAAAATAAGGCGTTTTTAGCCGAAAATAACGACTTACTATACATGGTCGTTTTTTTCGGCTAAAAACGCCTTACTATACATGGTCGTTTTTTGGGGTTTTCGGCTCAAAACGCCTTACTATACATTGTGGGGTCGTTTTTCGGCTAAAAACGCCTTACTATACATGGTGGGGGGTTTTCCGGCTAAAAACGCCTTTCTATACATGGTCGTTTTTTTCAGCTAAAAACGCCTTACTATACATGGTCGTTTTTTGGGCTAAAAACGCCTTCCTATATACATGGTAGTTTTTTTCGGCAAAAACGCCTTACTATACATGGTCGTTTTTTTCGGCTAAAAAAGCCTTACTAAACATGGGCGTTTGTTTTCGGCTAAAAACGCCTTACTATACATGGTCCTTTTTATCGGCTAAAAACGCCTTACTAAACTTGGTCGTTTTTTTCGGCTAAAAACGCCTCACTATACATGGTTATTTTTTTCGGCTAAAAACGCCTTACTATACATGGTCGTTCGGCAACAAAAAAAAAAAAACGCCTTACTAAACATGGGCGTTTTTCGCTAAAACGCCTTACTATACATGGTCGTTTTTCGCTAAAAACACCTTACTATACATGGTCGTTTTTCAGCTAAAATGCCTTACTATACATGGTCGTTTTTGGCTCAAAAAGCCTTACTATACATGGTCGTTTTTCGCTCAAAAGCCTTACTATACATGGTCGTTTTTTCGCTAAAACGCCTTACTATACATGGTCGTTTTTCGCTAAAAACGCCTTACTATACATGGTCGTTTTTTCGCTAAAAACGCCTTACTATACATGGTCGTTTTTCGCTAAAAACGCCTTACTATACATGGTCGTTTTTCAGCTAAAATGCCTTACTATACATGGTCGTTTTTCGCTAAAAACGCCTTACTATACATGGTCGTTTTTCGCTAAAACGCCTTACTATACATGGTCGTTTTTCGCTAAAAACGCCTTACTATACATGGTCGTTTTTTCGCTAAAACGCCTTACTATACATGGTCGTTTTTCGCTAAAACGCCTTACTATACATGGTCGTTTTTCGCTAAAACGCCTTACTATACATGGTCGTTTTTTTAAAACGCCTTACTATACATGGTCGTTTTTTTCGCTAAAAGCGCCTTACTATACATGGTCGTTTTTTCGCTAAAAACGCCTTACTATACATGGTCGTTTTTCGCTAAAAACGCCTTACTATACATGGTCGTTTTTCGCTAAAAACGCCTTACTATACATGGTCGTTTTTCGCTAAAAACGCCTTACTATACATGGTCGTTTTTTCGCTAAAAACGCCTTACTATACATGGTCGTTTTTTCGCTAAAAGCGCCTTACTATACATGGTCGTTTTTTCGCTAAAAACGCCTTACTATACATGGTCGTTTTTCGCTAAAAGCGCCTTACTATACATGGTCGTTTTTCGCTAAAAACGCCTTACTATACATGGTCGTTTTTCGCTAAAAACGCCTTACTATACATGGTCGTTTTTTCGCTAAAAGCCTTACTATACATGGTCGTTTTTTCGCTAAAACGCCTTACTATACATGGTCGTTTTTCGCTAAAACGCCTTACTATACATGGTCGTTTTTGGCTAAAACGCCTTACTATACATGGTCGTTTTTCGTCTAAAAACGCCTTACTATACATGGTCGTTTTTTTCGCTAAAAACGCCTTACTATACATGGTCCTTTTTTCGCTAAAACGCCTTACTATACATGGTCGTTTTTAGCTAAAAACGCCTTACTATACATGGTCGTTTTTTCGCTAAAAACGCCTTACTATACATGGTCGTTTTTGGCTAAAAAGCCTTACTATACATGGTCGTTTTTTCGCTAAAAGCCTTACTATACATGGTCGTTTTTAGCTAAAAACGCCTTACTATACATGGTCGTTTTTATTTAAAAAAAACGCCTTACTATACATGGTCGTTTTTAGCTAAAACGCCTTACTATACATGGTCGTTTTTTTATTTAAAACGCCTTACTATACATGGTCGTTTTTAAAAACGCCTTACTATACATGGTCGTTTTTATTAAAACGCCTTACTATACATGGTCGTTTTTAAAACGCCTTACTATACATGCGTTTTTAGCTAAAACGCCTTACTATACATGGTCGTTTTTATTAAAAACGCCTTACTATACATGGTCGTTTTTTCGCTAAAACGCCTTACTATACATGGTCGTTTTTTTCGCTAAAAACGCCTTACTATACATGGTCGTTTTTTCGCTAAAAACGCCTTACTATACATGGTCGTTTTTTCGCTAAAACGCCTTACTATACATGGTCGTTTTTCGCTAAAAACGCCTTACTATACATGGTCGTTTTTTCGCTAAAAGCGCCTTACTATACATGGTCGTTTTTTTCGCTAAAACGCCTTACTATACATGGTCGTTTTTCGCTAAAAGCGCCTTACTATACATGGTCGTTTTTTCGCTAAAACGCCTTACTATACATGGTCGTTTTTCGCTAAAACGCCTTACTATACATGGTCGTTTTTTCGCTAAAAACGCCTTACTATACATGGTCGTTTTTCGCTAAAAACGCCTTACTATACATGGTCGTTTTTCGCTAAAAAGCCTTACTATACATGGTCGTTTTTCGCTAAAAACGCCTTACTATACATGGTCGTTTTTTCGCTAAAAACGCCTTACTATACATGGTCGTTTTTTTCGCTAAAAACGCCTTACTATACATGGTCGTTTTTCGCTAAAACGCCTTACTATACATGGTCGTTTTTTCGCTAAAAACGCCTTACTATACATGGTCGTTTTTTTCGCTAAAAACGCCTTACTATACATGGTCGTTTTTTCGCTAAAACGCCTTACTATACATGGTCGTTTTTTCGCTAAAAACGCCTTACTATACATGGTCGTTTTTTCGCTAAAAACGCCTTACTATACATGGTCGTTTTTTCGCTAAAAACGCCTTACTATACATGGTCGTTTTTTCGCTAAAAACGCCTTACTATACATGGTCGTTTTTTCGCTAAAAACGCCTTACTATACATGGTCGTTTTTTCGCTAAAACGCCTTACTATACATGGTCGTTTTTCGCTAAAAACGCCTTACTATACATGGTCGTTTTTAGCTAAAAACGCCTTACTATACATGGTCGTTTTTCAGCTAAAAACGCCTTACTATACATGGTCGTTTTTTCGCTAAAAACGCCTTACTATACATGGTCGTTTTTCGGCTAAAACGCCTTACTATACATGGTCGTTTTTCGCTAAAAGCGCCTTACTATACATGGTCGTTTTTTTCGCTAAAAACGCCTTACTATACATGGTCGTTTTTCGCTAAAAAAAACGCCTTACTATACATGGTCGTTTTTTCGCTAAAAACGCCTTACTATACATGGTCGTTTTTAGCTAAAAACGCCTTACTATACATGGTCGTTTTTCGCTAAAAACGCCTTACTATACATGGTCGTTTTTCGCTAAAACGCCTTACTATACATGGTCGTTTTTCGCTAAAAACGCCTTACTATACATGGTCGTTTTTCGCTAAAACGCCTTACTATACATGGTCGTTTTTCGCTAAAAACGCCTTACTATACATGGTCGTTTTTCGCTAAAACGCCTTACTATACATGGTCGTTTTTCAGCTAAAAACGCCTTACTATACATGGTCGTTTTTCGCTAAAACGCCTTACTATACATGGTCGTTTTTCAGCTAAAAACGCCTTACTATACATGGTCGTTTTTCGCTAAAACGCCTTACTATACATGGTCGTTTTTCGCTAAAAACGCCTTACTATACATGGTCGTTTTTAGCTAAAAACGCCTTACTATACATGGTCGTTTTTTCGCTAAAAACGCCTTACTATACATGGTCGTTTTTTTTCTAAAACGCCTTACTATACATGGTCGTTTTTAGCTAAAACGCCTTACTATACATGGTCGTTTTTAAAAAAACGCCTTACTATACATGGTCGTTTTTCGCTAAAAACGCCTTACTATACATGGTCGTTTTTCGCTAAAAACGCCTTACTATACATGGTCGTTTTTCGGCTAAAACGCCTTACTATACATGGTCGTTTTTCGCTAAAAACGCCTTACTATACATGGTCGTTTTTTCGCTAAAAACGCCTTACTATACATGGTCGTTTTTCGCTAAAACGCCTTACTATACATGGTCGTTTTTATTAAAAACGCCTTACTATACATGGTCGTTTTTTCGCTAAAAACGCCTTACTATACATGGTCGTTTTTCGCTAAAAACGCCTTACTATACATGGTCGTTTTTCGCTAAAACGCCTTACTATACATGGTCGTTTTTCGCTAAAAACGCCTTACTATACATGGTCGTTTTTTCGCTAAAAACGCCTTACTATACATGGTCGTTTTTCGCTAAAAAGCCTTACTATACATGGTCGTTTTTAGGCTAAAAACGCCTTACTATACATGGTCGTTTTTCGCTAAAAACGCCTTACTATACATGGTCGTTTTTCGCTAAAAACGCCTTACTATACATGGTCGTTTTTTCGCTAAAAACGCCTTACTATACATGGTCGTTTTTTCGCTAAAAACGCCTTACTATACATGGTCGTTTTTTCGCTAAAAACGCCTTACTATACATGGTCGTTTTTTCGCTAAAAACGCCTTACTATACATGGTCGTTTTTTCGCTAAAAACGCCTTACTATACATGGTCGTTTTTTCGCTAAAACGCCTTACTATACATGGTCGTTTTTTCGCTAAAACGCCTTACTATACATGGTCGTTTTTCGCTAAAAACGCCTTACTATACATGGTCGTTTTTATGGTCGTTTTTTATACATGGTCGTTTTTGGCTAAAAACGCCTTACTATACATGGTCGTTTTTCGCTAAAACGCCTTACTATACATGGTCGTTTTTTCGCTAAAAACGCCTTACTATACATGGTCGTTTTTGGCTAAAAACGCCTTACTATACATGGTCGTTTTTTCGCTAAAACGCCTTACTATACATGGTCGTTTTTCGCTAAAAACGCCTTACTATACATGGTCGTTTTTCGGCTAAAACGCCTTACTATACATGGTCGTTTTTAGCTAAAACGCCTTACTATACATGGTCGTTTTTCGCTAAAACGCCTTACTATACATGGTCGTTTTTTCGCTAAAACGCCTTACTATACATGGTCGTTTTTTCGCTAAAAACGCCTTACTATACATGGTCGTTTTTCGCTAAAAACGCCTTACTATACATGGTCGTTTTTTCGCTAAAACGCCTTACTATACATGGTCGTTTTTAGGCTAAAAACGCCTTACTATACATGGTCGTTTTTGGCTAAAACGCCTTACTATACATGGTCGTTTTTTCGCTAAAAACGCCTTACTATACATGGTCGTTTTTTCGCTAAAACGCCTTACTATACATGGTCGTTTTTAGCTAAAAACGCCTTACTATACATGGTCGTTTTTTCGCTAAAACGCCTTACTATACATGGTCGTTTTTAGCTAAAAACGCCTTACTATACATGGTCGTTTTTTCGCTAAAACGCCTTACTATACATGGTCGTTTTTTCGCTAAAAACGCCTTACTATACATGGTCGTTTTTTCGCTAAAACGCCTTACTATACATGGTCGTTTTTTCGCTAAAAACGCCTTACTATACATGGTCGTTTTTTCGCTAAAACGCCTTACTATACATGGTCGTTTTTTCGCTAAAAACGCCTTACTATACATGGTCGTTTTTTCGCTAAAACGCCTTACTATACATGGTCGTTTTTTCGCTAAAACGCCTTACTATACATGGTCGTTTTTCGCTAAAAACGCCTTACTATACATGGTCGTTTTTCGGCTAAAACGCCTTACTATACATGGTCGTTTTTATTAAAACGCCTTACTATACATGGTCGTTTTTCGCTAAAACGCCTTACTATACATGGTCGTTTTTCGCTAAAAACGCCTTACTATACATGGTCGTTTTTTTCGCTAAAAACGCCTTACTATACATGGTCGTTTTTCGCTAAAAACGCCTTACTATACATGGTCGTTTTTTCGCTAAAAACGCCTTACTATACATGGTCGTTTTTTCGCTAAAAACGCCTTACTATACATGGTCGTTTTTAGCTAAAAACGCCTTACTATACATGGTCGTTTTTCGCTAAAAACGCCTTACTATACATGGTCGTTTTTTCGCTAAAAACGCCTTACTATACATGGTCGTTTTTAGCTAAAAACGCCTTACTATACATGGTCGTTTTTCGCTAAAACGCCTTACTATACATGGTCGTTTTTTCGCTAAAAACGCCTTACTATACATGGTCGTTTTTCGGCTAAAAACGCCTTACTATACATGGTCGTTTTTTCGCTAAAAACGCCTTACTATACATGGTCGTTTTTTTCGCTAAAAACGCCTTACTATACATGGTCGTTTTTTCGCTAAAAACGCCTTACTATACATGGTCGTTTTTTCAGCTAAAAACGCCTTACTATACATGGTCGTTTTTTTTCGCTAAAAACGCCTTACTATACATGGTCGTTTTTTCGCTAAAAACGCCTTACTATACATGGTCGTTTTTCGCTAAAAACGCCTTACTATACATGGTCGTTTTTAGCTAAAAACGCCTTACTATACATGGTCGTTTTTAGCTAAAAACGCCTTACTATACATGGTCGTTTTTTCGCTAAAACGCCTTACTATACATGGTCGTTTTTTCGCTAAAAACGCCTTACTATACATGGTCGTTTTTTTCGCTAAAACGCCTTACTATACATGGTCGTTTTTCGGCTAAAACGCCTTACTATACATGGTCGTTTTTAGCTAAAACGCCTTACTATACATGGTCGTTTTTAGCTAAAAACGCCTTACTATACATGGTCGTTTTTAAAAGCTAAAACGCCTTACTATACATGGTCGTTTTTAAAAACGCCTTACTATACATGGTCGTTTTTCGCTAAAACGCCTTACTATACATGGTCGTTTTTCGCTAAAAACGCCTTACTATACATGGTCGTTTTTTCGCTAAAACGCCTTACTATACATGGTCGTTTTTATTCTAAAACGCCTTACTATACATGGTCGTTTTTCGCTAAAACGCCTTACTATACATGGTCGTTTTTCGCTAAAACGCCTTACTATACATGGTCGTTTTTTCGGCTAAAACGCCTTACTATACATGGTCGTTTTTCGCTAAAAACGCCTTACTATACATGGTCGTTTTTTCGCTAAAACGCCTTACTATACATGGTCGTTTTTTAAAACGCTAAAAACGCCTTACTATACATGGTCGTTTTTTTCGCTAAAAACGCCTTACTATACATGGTCGTTTTTCGCTAAAAACGCCTTACTATACATGGTCGTTTTTTCGCTAAAACGCCTTACTATACATGGTCGTTTTTTTAAAACGCCTTACTATACATGGTCGTTTTTCGCTAAAAACGCCTTACTATACATGGTCGTTTTTCGCTAAAAACGCCTTACTATACATGGTCGTTTTTTTAAAAACGCCTTACTATACATGGTCGTTTTTGGCTAAAACGCCTTACTATACATGGTCGTTTTTTCGCTAAAAACGCCTTACTATACATGGTCGTTTTTTCGCTAAAACGCCTTACTATACATGGTCGTTTTTCGCTAAAACGCCTTACTATACATGGTCGTTTTTAGCTAAAACGCCTTACTATACATGGTCGTTTTTCGCTAAAACGCCTTACTATACATGGTCGTTTTTTAAAAACGCCTTACTATACATGGTCGTTTTTTTTTAAAAAACGCTTACTATACATGGTCGTTTTTTCGCTAAAAACGCCTTACTATACATGGTCGTTTTTCGCTAAAAACGCCTTACTATACATGGTCGTTTTTCGCTAAAAACGCCTTACTATACATGGTCGTTTTTTTTCGCTAAAACGCCTTACTATACATGGTCGTTTTTTCGCTAAAACGCCTTACTATACATGGTCGTTTTTCGCTAAAAACGCCTTACTATACATGGTCGTTTTTTCGCTAAAACGCCTTACTATACATGGTCGTTTTTCGGCTAAAACGCCTTACTATACATGGTCGTTTTTCGGCTAAAAGCGCCTTACTATACATGGTCGTTTTTTCGCTAAAACGCCTTACTATACATGGTCGTTTTTCGCTAAAACGCCTTACTATACATGGTCGTTTTTGGCTAAAAACGCCTTACTATACATGGTCGTTTTTCGCTAAAAACGCCTTACTATACATGGTCGTTTTTCGCTAAAAACGCCTTACTATACATGGTCGTTTTTTAGCTAAAAACGCCTTACTATACATGGTCGTTTTTGGCTAAAAACGCCTTACTATACATGGTCGTTTTTTTCGCTAAAACGCCTTACTATACATGGTCGTTTTTCGGCTAAAACGCCTTACTATACATGGTCGTTTTTTCGCTAAAAACGCCTTACTATACATGGTCGTTTTTCGCTAAAACGCCTTACTATACATGGTCGTTTTTTTGGCTAAAAACGCCTTACTATACATGGTCGTTTTTTTCGCTAAAACGCCTTACTATACATGGTCGTTTTTGCTAAAACGCCTTACTATACATGGTCGTTTTTCGGCTAAAAACGCCTTACTATACATGGTCGTTTTTTTTTCGCTAAAAACGCCTTACTATACATGGTCGTTTTTTCGCTAAAACGCCTTACTATACATGGTCGTTTTTGGCTAAAACGCCTTACTATACATGGTCGTTTTTTCGCTAAAACGCCTTACTATACATGGTCGTTTTTTTTCGCTAAAAAGCCTTACTATACATGGTCGTTTTTTCGCTAAAACGCCTTACTATACATGGTCGTTTTTCGCTAAAAACGCCTTACTATACATGGTCGTTTTTTTCGCTAAAACGCCTTACTATACATGGTCGTTTTTCGCTAAAAACGCCTTACTATACATGGTCGTTTTTTCGCTAAAAACGCCTTACTATACATGGTCGTTTTTAGCTAAAACGCCTTACTATACATGGTCGTTTTTTTCGCTAAAACGCCTTACTATACATGGTCGTTTTTCGCTAAAACGCCTTACTATACATGGTCGTTTTTTCTAAAACGCCTTACTATACATGGTCGTTTTTGGCTAAAACGCCTTACTATACATGGTCGTTTTTCGCTAAAAACGCCTTACTATACATGGTCGTTTTTCGCTAAAAACGCCTTACTATACATGGTCGTTTTTCGCTAAAACGCCTTACTATACATGGTCGTTTTTTCGCTAAAACGCCTTACTATACATGGTCGTTTTTTCGGCTAAAACGCCTTACTATACATGGTCGTTTTTCGCTAAAACGCCTTACTATACATGGTCGTTTTTTTTCGCTAAAAACGCCTTACTATACATGGTCGTTTTTAGGCTAAAACGCCTTACTATACATGGTCGTTTTTCGGCTAAAAAACGCCTTACTATACATGGTCGTTTTTTCGCTAAAAACGCCTTACTATACATGGTCGTTTTTTCGCTAAAAACGCCTTACTATACATGGTCGTTTTTGGCTAAAAACGCCTTACTATACATGGTCGTTTTTTCGCTAAAAACGCCTTACTATACATGGTCGTTTTTTCGCTAAAAACGCCTTACTATACATGGTCGTTTTTCGCTAAAACGCCTTACTATACATGGTCGTTTTTTCGCTAAAAACGCCTTACTATACATGGTCGTTTTTGGCTAAAAACGCCTTACTATACATGGTCGTTTTTTCGCTAAAAAGCCTTACTATACATGGTCGTTTTTTCGCTAAAAGCGCCTTACTATACATGGTCGTTTTTCGCTAAAAACGCCTTACTATACATGGTCGTTTTTCGCTAAAAACGCCTTACTATACATGGTCGTTTTTATTAAAAACGCCTTACTATACATGGTCGTTTTTCGCTAAAAACGCCTTACTATACATGGTCGTTTTTCGCTAAAACGCCTTACTATACATGGTCGTTTTTAGCTAAAACGCCTTACTATACATGGTCGTTTTTTAGCTAAAAACGCCTTACTATACATGGTCGTTTTTTTTTCGCTAAAAGCGCCTTACTATACATGGTCGTTTTTTCGCTAAAACGCCTTACTATACATGGTCGTTTTTCGCTAAAACGCCTTACTATACATGGTCGTTTTTAGGCTAAAAACGCCTTACTATACATGGTCGTTTTTTCGCTAAAAACGCCTTACTATACATGGTCGTTTTTCGCTAAAAACGCCTTACTATACATGGTCGTTTTTTCGCTAAAAAACGCCTTACTATACATGGTCGTTTTTTCGCTAAAAACGCCTTACTATACATGGTCGTTTTTTCGCTAAAAACGCCTTACTATACATGGTCGTTTTTTCGCTAAAAACGCCTTACTATACATGGTCGTTTTTCGCTAAAACGCCTTACTATACATGGTCGTTTTTAGGCTAAAAACGCCTTACTATACATGGTCGTTTTTCGCTAAAACGCCTTACTATACATGGTCGTTTTTTCGCTAAAACGCCTTACTATACATGGTCGTTTTTGCTAAAAACGCCTTACTATACATGGTCGTTTTTTCGCTAAAACGCCTTACTATACATGGTCGTTTTTCGCTAAAACGCCTTACTATACATGGTCGTTTTTCGGCTAAAACGCCTTACTATACATGGTCGTTTTTTTCTAAAACGCCTTACTATACATGGTCGTTTTTAGCTAAAACGCCTTACTATACATGGTCGTTTTTCGCTAAAAACGCCTTACTATACATGGTCGTTTTTTCGCTAAAAACGCCTTACTATACATGGTCGTTTTTAGCTAAAACGCCTTACTATACATGGTCGTTTTTAAAGCTAAAACGCCTTACTATACATGGTCGTTTTTCGCTAAAACGCCTTACTATACATGGTCGTTTTTTTAAAAACGCTAAAACGCCTTACTATACATGGTCGTTTTTCGCTAAAAACGCCTTACTATACATGGTCGTTTTTGCTAAAAACGCCTTACTATACATGGTCGTTTTTCGCTAAAACGCCTTACTATACATGGTCGTTTTTTTTCGCTAAAACGCCTTACTATACATGGTCGTTTTTCGCTAAAAACGCCTTACTATACATGGTCGTTTTTTCGCTAAAACGCCTTACTATACATGGTCGTTTTTCGCTAAAAACGCCTTACTATACATGGTCGTTTTTTCGCTAAAACGCCTTACTATACATGGTCGTTTTTTCGCTAAAACGCCTTACTATACATGGTCGTTTTTCGCTAAAAACGCCTTACTATACATGGTCGTTTTTAAAAACGCCTTACTATACATGGTCGTTTTTTCGCTAAAACGCCTTACTATACATGGTCGTTTTTTCGCTAAAACGCCTTACTATACATGGTCGTTTTTTAAAACGCCTTACTATACATGGTCGTTTTTCGCTAAAAACGCCTTACTATACATGGTCGTTTTTTTGCTAAAACGCCTTACTATACATGGTCGTTTTTATAAAACGCCTTACTATACATGGTCGTTTTTCGCTAAAAACGCCTTACTATACATGGTCGTTTTTATTAAAACGCCTTACTATACATGGTCGTTTTTAGCTAAAACGCCTTACTATACATGGTCGTTTTTAGCTAAAACGCCTTACTATACATGGTCGTTTTTAGCTAAAAACGCCTTACTATACATGGTCGTTTTTTCGCTAAAACGCCTTACTATACATGGTCGTTTTTTCGCTAAAACGCCTTACTATACATGGTCGTTTTTTCGCTAAAAACGCCTTACTATACATGGTCGTTTTTAGCTAAAAACGCCTTACTATACATGGTCGTTTTTTTAAAAGCGCCTTACTATACATGGTCGTTTTTTCGCTAAAAACGCCTTACTATACATGGTCGTTTTTTTCGCTAAAACGCCTTACTATACATGGTCGTTTTTGGCTAAAAACGCCTTACTATACTCGTTTTTAGCTAAAACGCCTTACTATACATGGTCGTTTTTTCGCTAAAAACGCCTTACTATACATGGTCGTTTTTCGGCTAAAACGCCTTACTATACATGGTCGTTTTTTTCGCTAAAACGCCTTACTATACATGGTCGTTTTTAGCTAAAACGCCTTACTATACATGGTCGTTTTTGCTAAAACGCTAAAACGCCTTACTATACATGGTCGTTTTTTTTCGCTAAAACGCCTTACTATACATGGTCGTTTTTTCGCTAAAACGCCTTACTATACATGGTCGTTTTTCGCTAAAACGCCTTACTATACATGGTCGTTTTTTCGCTAAAACGCCTTACTATACATGGTCGTTTTTCGCTAAAACGCCTTACTATACATGGTCGTTTTTCGCTAAAACGCCTTACTATACATGGTCGTTTTTCGCTAAAAACGCCTTACTATACATGGTCGTTTTTTCGCTAAAACGCCTTACTATACATGGTCGTTTTTAGCTAAAAAGCCTTACTATACATGGTCGTTTTTTCGCTAAAAACGCCTTACTATACATGGTCGTTTTTTTTCGCTAAAACGCCTTACTATACATGGTCGTTTTTCGGCTAAAACGCCTTACTATACATGGTCGTTTTTCGCTAAAACGCCTTACTATACATGGTCGTTTTTTCGCTAAAACGCCTTACTATACATGGTCGTTTTTCGCTAAAACGCCTTACTATACATGGTCGTTTTTTCGCTAAAAGCGCCTTACTATACATGGTCGTTTTTTTCGCTAAAACGCCTTACTATACATGGTCGTTTTTTCGCTAAAAGCGCCTTACTATACATGGTCGTTTTTTTCGCTAAAACGCCTTACTATACATGGTCGTTTTTTCGCTAAAAAACGCCTTACTATACATGGTCGTTTTTCGCTAAAACGCCTTACTATACATGGTCGTTTTTCGCTAAAAACGCCTTACTATACATGGTCGTTTTTCGCTAAAACGCCTTACTATACATGGTCGTTTTTTTGCTAAAACGCCTTACTAAAAAAACGCCTTACTATACATGGTCGTTTTTTCGCTAAAAACGCCTTACTATACATGGTCGTTTTTTCGCTAAAACGCCTTACTATACATGGTCGTTTTTTCGCTAAAACGCCTTACTATACATGGTCGTTTTTTCGCTAAAAACGCCTTACTATACATGGTCGTTTTTTCGCTAAAACGCCTTACTATACATGGTCGTTTTTTTTCGCTAAAAACGCCTTACTATACATGGTCGTTTTTTCGCTAAAAACGCCTTACTATACATGGTCGTTTTTTCGCTAAAAACGCCTTACTATACATGGTCGTTTTTTTTTCGCTAAAACGCCTTACTATACATGGTCGTTTTCGCTAAAAACGCCTTACTATACATGGTCGTTTTTTCGCTAAAACGCCTTACTATACATGGTCGTTTTTTCGCTAAAACGCCTTACTATACATGGTCGTTTTTTCGGCTAAAACGCCTTACTATACATGGTCGTTTTTTTCGCTAAAACGCCTTACTATACATGGTCGTTTTTCGGCTAAAACGCCTTACTATACATGGTCGTTTTTTGGCTAAAACGCCTTACTATACATGGTCGTTTTTCGCTAAAACGCCTTACTATACATGGTCGTTTTTCGCTAAAACGCCTTACTATACATGGTCGTTTTTCGCTAAAACGCGCTTACTATACATGGTCGTTTTTCGCTAAAACGCCTTACTATACATGGTCGTTTTTAGGCTAAAAACGCCTTACTATACATGGTCGTTTTTTCGCTAAAAACGCCTTACTATACATGGTCGTTTTTTCGCTAAAACGCCTTACTATACATGGTCGTTTTTCGCTAAAAACGCCTTACTATACATGGTCGTTTTTCGCTAAAAACGCCTTACTATACATGGTCGTTTTTTCGCTAAAACGCCTTACTATACATGGTCGTTTTTCGCTAAAACGCCTTACTATACATGGTCGTTTTTCGCTAAAAACGCCTTACTATACATGGTCGTTTTTGGCTAAAAACGCCTTACTATACATGGTCGTTTTTCGCTAAAACGCCTTACTATACATGGTCGTTTTTTAGCTAAAACGCCTTACTATACATGGTCGTTTTTAGCTAAAACGCCTTACTATACATGGTCGTTTTTAAAAAACGCCTTACTATACATGGTCGTTTTTCGGCTAAAAACGCCTTACTATACATGGTCGTTTTTTCGCTAAAACGCCTTACTATACATGGTCGTTTTTTCGCTAAAACGCCTTACTATACATGGTCGTTTTTCGCTAAAAACGCCTTACTATACATGGTCGTTTTTTCGCTAAAACGCCTTACTATACATGGTCGTTTTTCGGCTAAAACGCCTTACTATACATGGTCGTTTTTTCGCTAAAAACGCCTTACTATACATGGTCGTTTTTCGCTAAAACGCCTTACTATACATGGTCGTTTTTTTCGCTAAAACGCCTTACTATACATGGTCGTTTTTTCGCTAAAACGCCTTACTATACATGGTCGTTTTTCGCTAAAACGCCTTACTATACATGGTCGTTTTTAGCTAAAAACGCCTTACTATACATGGTCGTTTTTTTCGCTAAAACGCCTTACTATACATGGTCGTTTTTTCGGCTAAAACGCCTTACTATACATGGTCGTTTTTTCGCTAAAACGCCTTACTATACATGGTCGTTTTTCGCTAAAACGCCTTACTATACATGGTCGTTTTTTCGCTAAAACGCCTTACTATACATGGTCGTTTTTTTTCGCTAAAACGCCTTACTATACATGGTCGTTTTTCGCTAAAAACGCCTTACTATACATGGTCGTTTTTCGCTAAAAACGCCTTACTATACATGGTCGTTTTTTCGCTAAAAACGCCTTACTATACATGGTCGTTTTTCGCTAAAACGCCTTACTATACATGGTCGTTTTTTCGCTAAAACGCCTTACTATACATGGTCGTTTTTTCGCTAAAACGCCTTACTATACATGGTCGTTTTTCGCTAAAACGCCTTACTATACATGGTCGTTTTTTTCGCTAAAAACGCCTTACTATACATGGTCGTTTTTTTCGCTAAAACGCCTTACTATACATGGTCGTTTTTCGCTAAAACGCCTTACTATACATGGTCGTTTTTCGCTAAAACGCCTTACTATACATGGTCGTTTTTTCGCTAAAACGCCTTACTATACATGGTCGTTTTTCGCTAAAACGCCTTACTATACATGGTCGTTTTTCGCTAAAAACGCCTTACTATACATGGTCGTTTTTTTTCAGCTAAAACGCCTTACTATACATGGTCGTTTTTTTCGCTAAAACGCCTTACTATACATGGTCGTTTTTTCGCTAAAACGCCTTACTATACATGGTCGTTTTTCGCTAAAAACGCCTTACTATACATGGTCGTTTTTTTCGCTAAAACGCCTTACTATACATGGTCGTTTTTTTTTCGCTAAAACGCCTTACTATACATGGTCGTTTTTTTTTCGCTAAAAACGCCTTACTATACATGGTCGTTTTTTCGCTAAAAACGCCTTACTATACATGGTCGTTTTTCGGCTAAAAACGCCTTACTATACATGGTCGTTTTTTCGGTTAAAACGCCTTACTATACATGGTCGTTTTTTTTTGGCTAAAAACGCCTTACTATACATGGTCGTTTTTTTTCGCTAAAACGCCTTACTATACATGGTCGTTTTTCGCTAAAACGCCTTACTATACATGGTCGTTTTTTTCGCTAAAAACGCCTTACTATACATGGTCGTTTTTTCGCTAAAAACGCCTTACTATACATGGTCGTTTTTCGCTAAAACGCCTTACTATACATGGTCGTTTTTTCGCTAAAAACGCCTTACTATACATGGTCGTTTTTCGCTAAAAACGCCTTACTATACATGGTCGTTTTTTCGCTAAAAACGCCTTACTATACATGGTCGTTTTTCGCTAAAAACGCCTTACTATACATGGTCGTTTTTTCGCTAAAACGCCTTACTATACATGGTCGTTTTTCGCTAAAAACGCCTTACTATACATGGTCGTTTTTCAGCTAAAACGCCTTACTATACATGGTCGTTTTTCGCTAAAACGCCTTACTATACATGGTCGTTTTTTTAAAACGCCTTACTATACATGGTCGTTTTTAGCTAAAAACGCCTTACTATACATGGTCGTTTTTTTCGCTAAAAGCGCCTTACTATACATGGTCGTTTTTTCGCTAAAAACGCCTTACTATACATGGTCGTTTTTTCGCTAAAAACGCCTTACTATACATGGTCGTTTTTTTCGCTAAAACGCCTTACTATACATGGTCGTTTTTTCGCTAAAAACGCCTTACTATACATGGTCGTTTTTTCGCTAAAAACGCCTTACTATACATGGTCGTTTTTCGCTAAAAACGCCTTACTATACATGGTCGTTTTTTCGCTAAAACGCCTTACTATACATGGTCGTTTTTTTCGCTAAAACGCCTTACTATACATGGTCGTTTTTCGCTAAAAACGCCTTACTATACATGGTCGTTTTTCGGCTAAAACGCCTTACTATACATGGTCGTTTTTCGCTAAAAACGCCTTACTATACATGGTCGTTTTTTCGCTAAAAACGCCTTACTATACATGGTCGTTTTTCGCTAAAAGCGCCTTACTATACATGGTCGTTTTTTCGCTAAAAACGCCTTACTATACATGGTCGTTTTTTCGCTAAAACGCCTTACTATACATGGTCGTTTTTTTTCGCTAAAAACGCCTTACTATACATGGTCGTTTTTTCGCTAAAAACGCCTTACTATACATGGTCGTTTTTCGCTAAAAACGCCTTACTATACATGGTCGTTTTTTCGCTAAAACGCCTTACTATACATGGTCGTTTTTTCGCTAAAAACGCCTTACTATACATGGTCGTTTTTTTCGCTAAAACGCCTTACTATACATGGTCGTTTTTTCGCTAAAAACGCCTTACTATACATGGTCGTTTTTCGCTAAAAACGCCTTACTATACATGGTCGTTTTTCGCTAAAAACGCCTTACTATACATGGTCGTTTTTTTCGCTAAAACGCCTTACTATACATGGTCGTTTTTCGCTAAAACGCCTTACTATACATGGTCGTTTTTTCGCTAAAACGCCTTACTATACATGGTCGTTTTTCGCTAAAACGCCTTACTATACATGGTCGTTTTTTCGCTAAAACGCCTTACTATACATGGTCGTTTTTCGCTAAAAACGCCTTACTATACATGGTCGTTTTTTTCGCTAAAACGCCTTACTATACATGGTCGTTTTTCGCTAAAAACGCCTTACTATACATGGTCGTTTTTTCGCTAAAAACGCCTTACTATACATGGTCGTTTTTTCGCTAAAACGCCTTACTATACATGGTCGTTTTTCGCTAAAAACGCCTTACTATACATGGTCGTTTTTTCGCTAAAAACGCCTTACTATACATGGTCGTTTTTTCGCTAAAACGCCTTACTATACATGGTCGTTTTTCGCTAAAACGCCTTACTATACATGGTCGTTTTTTTCGCTAAAAACGCCTTACTATACATGGTCGTTTTTTCGCTAAAAACGCCTTACTATACATGGTCGTTTTTTCGCTAAAACGCCTTACTATACATGGTCGTTTTTTAAAACGCTTACGGTCTAAAAACGCCTTACTATACATGGTCGTTTTTTTCGCTAAAACGCCTTACTATACATGGTCGTTTTTCGCTAAAAAACGCCTTACTATACATGGTCGTTTTTCGCTAAAACGCCTTACTATACATGGTCGTTTTTTTTTCGCTAAAACGCCTTACTATACATGGTCGTTTTTTCGCTAAAAACGCCTTACTATACATGGTCGTTTTTTTTCGCTAAAACGCCTTACTATACATGGTCGTTTTTCGCTAAAAACGCCTTACTATACATGGTCGTTTTTTCGCTAAAACGCCTTACTATACATGGTCGTTTTTCGCTAAAACGCCTTACTATACATGGTCGTTTTTTCGCTAAAAAACGCCTTACTATACATGGTCGTTTTTCGCTAAAACGCCTTACTATACATGGTCGTTTTTTCGCTAAAACGCCTTACTATACATGGTCGTTTTTTTCTAAAACGCTAAAAACGCCTTACTATACATGGTCGTTTTTTCGCTAAAAACGCCTTACTATACATGGTCGTTTTTCGCTAAAACGCCTTACTATACATGGTCGTTTTTCGCTAAAAACGCCTTACTATACATGGTCGTTTTTCGCTAAAACGCCTTACTATACATGGTCGTTTTTCGCTAAAACGCCTTACTATACATGGTCGTTTTTCGCTAAAACGCCTTACTATACATGGTCGTTTTTTTCGCTAAAAACGCCTTACTATACATGGTCGTTTTTCGCTAAAACGCCTTACTATACATGGTCGTTTTTTCGCTAAAACGCCTTACTATACATGGTCGTTTTTCGCTAAAAAACGCCTTACTATACATGGTCGTTTTTCGCTAAAACGCCTTACTATACATGGTCGTTTTTTTCGCTAAAAACGCCTTACTATACATGGTCGTTTTTCGCTAAAAACGCCTTACTATACATGGTCGTTTTTTCGCTAAAAACGCCTTACTATACATGGTCGTTTTTTTCGGCTAAAAACGCCTTACTATACATGGTCGTTTTTCGCTAAAAACGCCTTACTATACATGGTCGTTTTTTCGCTAAAACGCCTTACTATACATGGTCGTTTTTTTCGCTAAAAACGCCTTACTATACATGGTCGTTTTTTTCGCTAAAAACGCCTTACTATACATGGTCGTTTTTTCGCTAAAAACGCCTTACTATACATGGTCGTTTTTCGCTAAAAACGCCTTACTATACATGGTCGTTTTTTCGCTAAAAACGCCTTACTATACATGGTCGTTTTTTCGCTAAAACGCCTTACTATACATGGTCGTTTTTTTGCTAAAAACGCCTTACTATACATGGTCGTTTTTTGCTAAAACGCCTTACTATACATGGTCGTTTTTTTCGCTAAAAACGCCTTACTATACATGGTCGTTTTTCGCTAAAACGCCTTACTATACATGGTCGTTTTTTCGCTAAAAACGCCTTACTATACATGGTCGTTTTTTCGCTAAAAACGCCTTACTATACATGGTCGTTTTTCGCTAAAAACGCCTTACTATACATGGTCGTTTTTTCGCTAAAAACGCCTTACTATACATGGTCGTTTTTTTCGCTAAAACGCCTTACTATACATGGTCGTTTTTTCGCTAAAAACGCCTTACTATACATGGTCGTTTTTTTTCGCTAAAACGCCTTACTATACATGGTCGTTTTTCGGCTAAAAACGCCTTACTATACATGGTCGTTTTTTTTCGCTAAAAACGCCTTACTATACATGGTCGTTTTTTCGCTAAAAACGCCTTACTATACATGGTCGTTTTTTCGCTAAAAACGCCTTACTATACATGGTCGTTTTTTCGCTAAAAACGCCTTACTATACATGGTCGTTTTTTCGCTAAAACGCCTTACTATACATGGTCGTTTTTTTTCGCTAAAACGCCTTACTATACATGGTCGTTTTTCGCTAAAAACGCCTTACTATACATGGTCGTTTTTTCGCTAAAAACGCCTTACTATACATGGTCGTTTTTTCGCTAAAACGCCTTACTATACATGGTCGTTTTTTTTCGCTAAAACGCCTTACTATACATGGTCGTTTTTTTTCGCTAAAAACGCCTTACTATACATGGTCGTTTTTTTCGCTAAAAACGCCTTACTATACATGGTCGTTTTTTCGCTAAAAACGCCTTACTATACATGGTCGTTTTTAGGCTAAAAACGCCTTACTATACATGGTCGTTTTTTCGCTAAAACGCCTTACTATACATGGTCGTTTTTCGCTAAAAACGCCTTACTATACATGGTCGTTTTTTTTCGCTAAAACGCCTTACTATACATGGTCGTTTTTTTCGCTAAAACGCCTTACTATACATACATGGTCGTTTTTTCGCTAAAAACGCCTTACTATACATGGTCGTTTTTCGCTAAAACGCCTTACTATACATGGTCGTTTTTTTCGCTAAAAACGCCTTACTATACATGGTCGTTTTTCGCTAAAAACGCCTTACTATACATGGTCGTTTTTCGCTAAAAACGCCTTACTATACATGGTCGTTTTTTCGCTAAAACGCCTTACTATACATGGTCGTTTTTTCGCTAAAAACGCCTTACTATACATGGTCGCTTTTTTTCGCTAAAAACGCCTTACTATACATGGTCGCTTTTTCGCTAAAACGCCTTACTATACATGGTCGTTTTTTCGCTAAAAACGCCTTACTATACATGGTCGTTTTTTTCGCTAAAAACGCCTTACTATACATGGTCGTTTTTTCGCTAAAACGCCTTACTATACATGGTCGTTTTTTCGCTAAAAACGCCTTACTATACATGGTCGTTTTTCGCTAAAACGCCTTACTATACATGGTCGTTTTTTCGCTAAAACGCCTTACTATACATGGTCGTTTTTCGCTAAAACGCCTTACTATACATGGTCGTTTTTTTTCGCTAAAACGCCTTACTATACATGGTCGCTTTTTCGCTAAAAACGCCTTACTATACATGGTCGTTTTTTTCGCTAAAAACGCCTTACTATACATGGTCGTTTTTTCGCTAAAAACGCCTTACTATACATGGTCGTTTTTCGCTAAAACGCCTTACTATACATGGTCGTTTTTCGCTAAAACGCCTTACTATACATGGTCGTTTTTCGCTAAAAACGCCTTACTATACATGGTCGTTTTTTCGCTAAAACGCCTTACTATACATGGTCGTTTTTCGGCTAAAACGCCTTACTATACATGGTCGTTTTTCGCTAAAACGCCTTACTATACATGGTCGTTTTTTCGCTAAAACGCCTTACTATACATGGTCGTTTTTTCGCTAAAAACGCCTTACTATACATGGTCGTTTTTTTTCGCTAAAAACGCCTTACTATACATGGTCGTTTTTTCGCTAAAACGCCTTACTATACATGGTCGTTTTTTCGCTAAAACGCCTTACTATACATGGTCGTTTTTCGCTAAAAACGCCTTACTATACATGGTCGTTTTTCGCTAAAACGCCTTACTATACATGGTCGCTTTTTTTCGCTAAAACGCCTTACTATACATGGTCGTTTTTTCGCTAAAAACGCCTTACTATACATGGTCGTTTTTCTAAAAACGCCTTACTATACATGGTCGTTTTTCGCTAAAAACGCCTTACTATACATGGTCGTTTTTTCGCTAAAACGCCTTACTATACATGGTCGTTTTTCGCTAAAACGCCTTACTATACATGGTCGTTTTTTCGCTAAAACGCCTTACTATACATGGTCGTTTTTTTCGCTAAAAACGCCTTACTATACATGGTCGTTTTTTCGCTAAAACGCCTTACTATACATGGTCGTTTTTTTTTCGCTAAAACGCCTTACTATACATGGTCGTTTTTTTTTCGCTAAAACGCCTTACTATACATGGTCGTTTTTCGCTAAAACGCCTTACTATACATGGTCGTTTTTTCGCTAAAACGCCTTACTATACATGGTCGTTTTTTCGCTAAAACGCCTTACTATACATGGTCGTTTTTTCGCTAAAAACGCCTTACTATACATGGTCGTTTTTTCGCTAAACGCCTTACTATACATGGTCGTTTTTTTTCGCTAAAACGCCTTACTATACATGGTCGTTTTTCGCTAAAACGCCTTACTATACATGGTCGTTTTTTCGCTAAAAACGCCTTACTATACATGGTCGTTTTTTTCGCTAAAACGCCTTACTATACATGGTCGTTTTTTCGCTAAAACGCCTTACTATACATGGTCGTTTTTTCGCTAAAACGCCTTACTATACATGGTCGTTTTTCGCTAAAACGCCTTACTATACATGGTCGTTTTTTTTCGCTAAAACGCCTTACTATACATGGTCGTTTTTTTCGCTAAAACGCCTTACTATACATGGTCGTTTTTTCGCTAAAAACGCCTTACTATACATGGTCGTTTTTTCGCTAAAACGCCTTACTATACATGGTCGTTTTTTCGCTAAAACGCCTTACTATACATGGTCGTTTTTCGCTAAAAACGCCTTACTATACATGGTCGTTTTTTCGCTAAAAACGCCTTACTATACATGGTCGTTTTTCGCTAAAACGCCTTACTATACATGGTCGTTTTTTCGCTAAAAACGCCTTACTATACATGGTCGTTTTTTTTCGCTAAAAACGCCTTACTATACATGGTCGTTTTTTCGCTAAAACGCCTTACTATACATGGTCGTTTTTTCGCTAAAAACGCCTTACTATACATGGTCGTTTTTTCGCTAAAACGCCTTACTATACATGGTCGTTTTTCGCTAAAACGCCTTACTATACATGGTCGTTTTTTCGCTAAAACGCTTACTATACATGGTCGTTTTTTCGCTAAAAACGCCTTACTATACATGGTCGTTTTTTTCGCTAAAACGCCTTACTATACATGGTCGTTTTTCGCTAAAAACGCCTTACTATACATGGTCGTTTTTTCGCTAAAACGCCTTACTATACATGGTCGTTTTTTCGCTAAAACGCCTTACTATACATGGTCGTTTTTTCGCTAAAACGCCTTACTATACATGGTCGTTTTTCGCTAAAAACGCCTTACTATACATGGTCGTTTTTTCGCTAAAACGCCTTACTATACATGGTCGTTTTTTCGCTAAAACGCCTTACTATACATGGTCGTTTTTTCGCTAAAAACGCCTTACTATACATGGTCGTTTTTCGCTAAAAACGCTTACTATACATGGTCGTTTTTCGCTAAAACGCCTTACTATACATGGTCGTTTTTCGCTAAAAACGCCTTACTATACATGGTCGTTTTTTTCGCTAAAAACGCCTTACTATACATGGTCGCTTTTTTTCGCTAAAAGCGCTTACTTATACTATACATGGTCGTTTTTTCGCTAAAACGCCTTACTATACATGGTCGTTTTTTTTCGCCAAAAACGCCTTACTATACATGGTCGTTTTTTTCGCTAAAACGCCTTTACTATACATGGTCGCTTTTTTTCGCTAAAAACGCCTTACTATACATGGTCGTTTTTTCGCTAAAAACGCCTTACTATACATGGTCCTTTTTTTCGGCTAAAAACGCCTTACTATACATGGTCGCTTTTTTCGTCCAAAAACGCCTTACTATACATGGTCGTTTTTCCGGCTAAAAACGCCTTACTATACACGGTCGTTTTTTCGCGAAAAACGCCTTACTATACATGGTCGCTTTTTTCGCTAAAAACGCCTTACTATACATGGTCGTTTTTTCGCTAAAACGCCTTACTATACATGGTCGCTTTTTTCGCTAAAACGCCTTACTATACATGGTCGCTTTTTTCGCTAAAAACGCCTTACTATACATGGTCGTTTTTTTTAGCTAAAACGCCATACTATACATGGTCGCTTTTTTCGCTTAAAAAGCCCTTACTATACATGGTCGCTTTTTTCGCTAAAAAAGCCTTACTATACATGGTCGCTTTTTCGCTAAAACGCCTTACTATACATGGTCGTTTTTTCGCTAAAAACGCCTTACTATACATGGTCGCTTTTTCGCTAAAACGCCTTACTATACATGGTCGTTTTTTTCGCTAAAAACGCCTTACTATACATGGTCGTTTTTTCGCTAAAACGCCTTACTATACATGGTCGCTTTTTTTCGCTAAAAACGCCTTACTATACATGGTCGTTTTTTCGCTAAAACGCCTTACTATACATGGTCGCTTTTTCGCTAAAAACGCCTTACTATACATGGTCGCTTTTTTCGCTAAAAAGCCTTACTATACATGGTCGTTTTTTCGCTAAAACGCCTTACTATACATGGTCGTTTTTTTCGCTAAAACGCCTTACTATACATGGTCGCTTTTTCGCTAAAAACGCCTTACTATACATGGTCGCTTTTTTCGCTAAAAACGCCTTACTATACATGGTCGTTTTTTCGCTAAAAACGCCTTACTATACATGGTCGTTTTTACGCTAAAAACGCCTTACTATACATGGTCGTTTTTTTCGCTAAAAACGCCTTAGTATACATGGTCGTTTTTTCGCTAAAAACGCCTTACTATACATGGTCGCTTTTTTCGCTAAAACGCCTTACTATATACATGGTCGCTTTTTTCGCTAAAACGCCTTACTATACATGGTCGTTTTTTCAGCTAAAACGCCTTACTATACATGGTCGCTTTTTTCGCTAAAAACGCCTTACTATACATGGTCGTTTTTTCGCTAAAAACGCCTTACTATACATGGTCGCTTTTTTCGCTAAAAACGCCTTACTATACATGGTCGCTTTTTTCGGCTAAAAACGCCTTTACTATACATGGTCGTTTTTTCGGCTAAAAACGCCTTACTATACATGGTCGTTTTTTTCGTCTAAAAACGCCTTACTATACATGGTCGTTTTTTTCGCTAAAAACGCCTTACTATACATGGTCGTTTTTTTCGTCTAAAAACGCCTTACTATACATGGTCGTTTTTTTCGCTAAAAACGCCTTACTATACATGGTCGTTTTTTTCGGCTAAAAACGCCTTACTATACATGGTCGTTTTTTTATTCGCTAAAAACGCCTTACTATACATGGTCGTTTTTTTCGCTAAAAACGCCTTACTATACATGGTCGTTTTTTTCGCTAAAAACGCCTTACTATACATGGTCGCTTTTTTCGCTAAAAACGCCTTACTATACATGGTCGTTTTTTCGCTAAAAACGCCTTACTATACATGGTCGTTTTTTCGCTAAAACGCCTTACTATACATGGTCGCTTTTTTCGCTAAAAACGCCTTACTATACATGGTCGTTTTTCGCTAAAAACGCCTTACTATACATGGTCGTTTTTTCGCTAAAAACGCCTTACTATACATGGTCGTTTTTTCGCTAAAAACGCCTTACTATACATGGTCGTTTTTTTCGCTAAAACGCCTTACTATACATGGTCGTTTTTTCGCTAAAAACGCCTTACTATACATGGTCGTTTTTTCGGCTAAAAACGCCTTACTATACATGGTCGTTTTTCGCTAAAAACGCCTTACTATACATGGTCGCTTTTTTCGCTAAAACGCCTTACTATACATGGTCGTTTTTTCGCCAAAACGCCTTACTATACATGGTCGTTTTTTTCGCTAAAAACGCCTTACTATACATGGTCGCTTTTTTCGCTAAAAACGCCTTACTATACATGGTCGTTTTTCGCTAAAAACGCCTTACTATACATGGTCGTTTTTTCGCTAAAACGCCTTACTATACATGGTCGCTTTTTTCGCTAAAAACGCCTTACTATACATGGTCGCTTTTTTCGCCAAAAACGCCTTACTATACATGGTCGTTTTTCGCTCAAAACGCCTTACTATACATGGTCGGTCGTTTTTTCGCTAAAAACGCCTTACTATACATGGTCGTTTTTTTCGCTAAAAACGCCTTACTATACATGGTCGTTTTTCGCTAAAAACGCCTTACTATACATGGTCGTTTTTTTCGCTAAAAACGCCTTACTATACATGGTCGTTTTTTTCGCCAAAACGCCTTACTATACATGGTCGTTTTTTCGCTAAAACGCCTTACTATACATGGTCGTTTTTTTCGCTAAAAACGCCTTACTATACATGGTCGTTTTTCGCTAAAACGCCTTACTATACATGGTCGTTTTTTCGCTAAAACGCCTTAATATACATGGTCGTTTTTTCGGCTAAAAACGCCTTACTATACATGGTCGTTTTTTTTCGCCAAAACGCCTTACTATACATGGTCGTTTTTTCGCTAAAACGCCTTACTATACATGGTCGCTTTTTTCGCTAAAACGCCTTACTATACATGGTCGTTTTTTTCGGCTAAAAACGCCTTACTATACATGGTCGTTTTTTCGGCTAAAAACGCCTTACTATACATGGTCGCTTTTTTCGCTAAAACGCCTTACTATACATGGTCGCTTTTTTCGCCAAAAACGCCTTACTATACATGGTCGTTTTTTCGCTAAAACGCCTTACTATACATGGTCGTTTTTTCGCCAAAAACGCCTTACTATACATGGTCGCTTTTTTCGCTAAAACGCCTTACTATACATGGTCGCTTTTTTCGCTAAAACGCCTTACTATACATGGTCGTTTTTTCGCTAAAAACGCCTTACTATACATGGTCGTTTTTTTCGCTAAAACGCCTTACTATACATGGTCGCTTTTTTTCGCTAAAAACGCCTTACTATACATGGTCGTTTTTTCGCCAAAAACGCCTTACTATACATGGTCGTTTTTTCGCTAAAAACGCCTTACTATACATGGTCGCTTTTTTCGCTAAAAACGCCTTACTATACATGGTCGCTTTTTTCGCTAAAAACGCCTTACTATACATGGTCGTTTTTCGCTAAAAACGCCTTACTATACATGGTCGCTTTTTTCGCTAAAAACGCCTTACTATACATGGTCGTTTTTTCGCTAAAAACGCCTTACTATACATGGTCGTTTTTTCGCTAAAAACGCCTTACTATACATGGTCGCTTTTTCGCTAAAACGCCTTACTATACATGGTCGTTTTTTCGCTAAAAACGCCTTACTATACATGGTCGCTTTTTCGCTAAAACGCCTTACTATACATGGTCGTTTTTCGCTAAAACGCCTTACTATACATGGTCGCTTTTTCGCTAAAACGCCTTACTATACATGGTCGCTTTTTCGCTAAAAACGCCTTACTATACATGGTCGCTTTTTCGCTAAAAACGCCTTACTATACATGGTCGCTTTTTCGCTAAAAACGCCTTACTATACATGGTCGCTTTTTTCGCTAAAAACGCCTTACTATACATGGTCGTTTTTCGCTAAAAACGCCTTACTATACATGGTCGCTTTTTCGCTAAAAACGCCTTACTATACATGGTCGTTTTTCGCTAAAACGCCTTACTATACATGGTCGTTTTTCGCTAAAACGCCTTACTATACATGGTCGTTTTTTCGCTAAAAACGCCTTACTATACATGGTCGTTTTTTCGCTAAAAACGCCTTACTATACATGGTCGTTTTTTCGCTAAAACGCCTTACTATACATGGTCGCTTTTTTCGCTAAAAACGCCTTACTATACATGGTCGTTTTTTCGCTAAAACGCCTTACTATACATGGTCGTTTTTCGCTAAAAACGCCTTACTATACATGGTCGTTTTTCGCTAAAAACGCCTTACTATACATGGTCGCTTTTTCGCTAAAAACGCCTTACTATACATGGTCGCTTTTTCGCTAAAACGCCTTACTATACATGGTCGTTTTTCGCTAAAAACGCCTTACTATACATGGTCGCTTTTTTCGCTAAAAACGCCTTACTATACATGGTCGTTTTTTCGCTAAAACGCCTTACTATACATGGTCGCTTTTTCGCTAAAAACGCCTTACTATACATGGTCGTTTTTCGCTAAAACGCCTTACTATACATGGTCGTTTTTTCGCTAAAAACGCCTTACTATACATGGTCGCTTTTTCGCTAAAAACGCCTTACTATACATGGTCGCTTTTTCGCTAAAAACGCCTTACTATACATGGTCGCTTTTTTCGCTAAAAACGCCTTACTATACATGGTCGTTTTTTCGCTAAAAACGCCTTACTATACATGGTCGCTTTTTCGCTAAAAACGCCTTACTATACATGGTCGTTTTTTCGCTAAAAACGCCTTACTATACATGGTCGTTTTTTCGCTAAAAACGCCTTACTATACATGGTCGTTTTTCGCTAAAACGCCTTACTATACATGGTCGTTTTTCGCTAAAAACGCCTTACTATACATGGTCGTTTTTCGCTCGCTAAAAACGCCTTACTATACATGGTCGTTTTTTCGCTAAAAACGCCTTACTATACATGGTCGTTTTTTCGCTAAAAACGCCTTACTATACATGGTCGTTTTTTCGCTAAAAACGCCTTACTATACATGGTCGCTTTTTTCGCTAAAAACGCCTTACTATACATGGTCGCTTTTTTCGCTAAAAACGCCTTACTATACATGGTCGTTTTTTCGCTAAAACGCCTTACTATACATGGTCGCTTTTTTCGCTAAAACGCCTTACTATACATGGTCGTTTTTTCGCTAAAAACGCCTTACTATACATGGTCGCTTTTTTCGCTAAAAACGCCTTACTATACATGGTCGCTTTTTAAAAACGCCTTACTATACATGGTCGCTTTTTTCGCTAAAAACGCCTTACTATACATGGTCGCTTTTTCGCTAAAAACGCCTTACTATACATGGTCGCTTTTTTCGCTAAAAACGCCTTACTATACATGGTCGCTTTTTCGCTAAAAACGCCTTACTATACATGGTCGTTTTTTCGCTAAAAACGCCTTACTATACATGGTCGTTTTTCGCTAAAACGCCTTACTATACATGGTCGTTTTTCGCTAAAAACGCCTTACTATACATGGTCGTTTTTCGCTAAAACGCCTTACTATACATGGTCGTTTTTCGCTAAAAACGCCTTACTATACATGGTCGCTTTTTTCGCTAAAACGCCTTACTATACATGGTCGTTTTTCGCTAAAACGCCTTACTATACATGGTCGTTTTTCGCTAAAACGCCTTACTATACATGGTCGTTTTTTCGCTAAAAACGCCTTACTATACATGGTCGTTTTTCGCTAAAAACGCCTTACTATACATGGTCGCTTTTTCGCTAAAAACGCCTTACTATACATGGTCGCTTTTTCGCTAAAACGCCTTACTATACATGGTCGTTTTTCGCTAAAAACGCCTTACTATACATGGTCGTTTTTCGCTAAAAACGCCTTACTATACATGGTCGTTTTTCGCTAAAACGCCTTACTATACATGGTCGTTTTTTCGCTAAAAACGCCTTACTATACATGGTCGCTTTTTTCGCTAAAACGCCTTACTATACATGGTCTCGCTAAAACGCCTTACTATACATGGTCGCTTTTTCGCTAAAACGCCTTACTATACATGGTCGTTTTTTCGCTAAAACGCCTTACTATACATGGTCGCTTTTTTCGCTAAAACGCCTTACTATACATGGTCGTTTTTTCGCTAAAAACGCCTTACTATACATGGTCGCTTTTTTCGCTAAAAACGCCTTACTATACATGGTCGCTTTTTCGCTAAAACGCCTTACTATACATGGTCGCTTTTTCGCTAAAAACGCCTTACTATACATGGTCGCTTTTTCGCTAAAAACGCCTTACTATACATGGTCGTTTTTTTCGCTAAAAACGCCTTACTATACATGGTCGTTTTTTCGCTAAAAACGCCTTACTATACATGGTCGTTTTTTCGCTAAAAACGCCTTACTATACATGGTCGCTTTTTCGCTAAAAACGCCTTACTATACATGGTCGTTTTTTCGCTAAAAACGCCTTACTATACATGGTCGCTTTTTTCGCTAAAAACGCCTTACTATACATGGTCGCTTTTTTCGCTAAAAACGCCTTACTATACATGGTCGCTTTTTTCGCTAAAAACGCCTTACTATACATGGTCGTTTTTTCGCTAAAAACGCCTTACTATACATGGTCGCTTTTTTCGCTAAAAACGCCTTACTATACATGGTCGTTTTTCGCTAAAAACGCCTTACTATACATGGTCGCTTTTTTCGCTAAAAACGCCTTACTATACATGGTCGCTTTTTCGCTAAAAACGCCTTACTATACATGGTCGCTTTTTTCGCTAAAAACGCCTTACTATACATGGTCGTTTTTTCGCTAAAAACGCCTTACTATACATGGTCGCTTTTTCGCTAAAAACGCCTTACTATACATGGTCGCTTTTTCGCTAAAAACGCCTTACTATACATGGTCGCTTTTTTCGCTAAAAACGCCTTACTATACATGGTCGCTTTTTTCGCTAAAACGCCTTACTATACATGGTCGTTTTTCGCTAAAAACGCCTTACTATACATGGTCGCTTTTTTCGCTAAAACGCCTTACTATACATGGTCGCTTTTTCGCTAAAAACGCCTTACTATACATGGTCGCTTTTTTCGCTAAAAACGCCTTACTATACATGGTCGCTTTTTTCGCTAAAACGCCTTACTATACATGGTCGTTTTTTCGCTAAAACGCCTTACTATACATGGTCGTTTTTTCGCTAAAACGCCTTACTATACATGGTCGCTTTTTCGCTAAAACGCCTTACTATACATGGTCGTTTTTTCGCTAAAAACGCCTTACTATACATGGTCGTTTTTCGCTAAAAACGCCTTACTATACATGGTCGCTTTTTTCGCTAAAAACGCCTTACTATACATGGTCGTTTTTTCGCTAAAAACGCCTTACTATACATGGTCGTTTTTTCGCTAAAACGCCTTACTATACATGGTCGTTTTTTCGCTAAAAACGCCTTACTATACATGGTCGTTTTTTCGCTAAAACGCCTTACTATACATGGTCGTTTTTTCGCTAAAACGCCTTACTATACATGGTCGTTTTTTCGCTAAAACGCCTTACTATACATGGTCGTTTTTCGCTAAAACGCCTTACTATACATGGTCGTTTTTCGCTAAAACGCCTTACTATACATGGTCGTTTTTTCGCTAAAAACGCCTTACTATACATGGTCGCTTTTTCGCTAAAAACGCCTTACTATACATGGTCGCTTTTTCGCTAAAAACGCCTTACTATACATGGTCGCTTTTTCGCTAAAACGCCTTACTATACATGGTCGTTTTTTCGCTAAAACGCCTTACTATACATGGTCGCTTTTTCGCTAAAACGCCTTACTATACATGGTCGCTTTTTCGCTAAAAACGCCTTACTATACATGGTCGCTTTTTCGCTAAAAACGCCTTACTATACATGGTCGTTTTTTCGCTAAAACGCCTTACTATACATGGTCGCTTTTTTCGCTAAAACGCCTTACTATACATGGTCGTTTTTCGCTAAAACGCCTTACTATACATGGTCGCTTTTTCGCTAAAACGCCTTACTATACATGGTCGCTTTTTTCGCTAAAAACGCCTTACTATACATGGTCGCTTTTTCGCTAAAACGCCTTACTATACATGGTCGCTTTTTCGCTAAAACGCCTTACTATACATGGTCGCTTTTTCGCTAAAAACGCCTTACTATACATGGTCGCTTTTTCGCTAAAAACGCCTTACTATACATGGTCGCTTTTTTCGCTAAAACGCCTTACTATACATGGTCGCTTTTTTCGCTAAAAACGCCTTACTATACATGGTCGCTTTTTTCGCTAAAAACGCCTTACTATACATGGTCGCTTTTTCGCTAAAACGCCTTACTATACATGGTCGCTTTTTCGCTAAAAACGCCTTACTATACATGGTCGCTTTTTCGCTAAAACGCCTTACTATACATGGTCGCTTTTTCGCTAAAACGCCTTACTATACATGGTCGCTTTTTCGCTAAAAACGCCTTACTATACATGGTCGCTTTTTCGCTAAAAACGCCTTACTATACATGGTCGCTTTTTCGCTAAAAACGCCTTACTATACATGGTCGCTTTTTCGCTAAAAACGCCTTACTATACATGGTCGCTTTTTCGCTAAAAACGCCTTACTATACATGGTCGCTTTTTCGCTAAAAACGCCTTACTATACATGGTCGCTTTTTCGCTAAAAACGCCTTACTATACATGGTCGCTTTTTCGCTAAAAACGCCTTACTATACATGGTCGCTTTTTCGCTAAAAACGCCTTACTATACATGGTCGCTTTTTTCGCTAAAAACGCCTTACTATACATGGTCGCTTTTTCGCTAAAAACGCCTTACTATACATGGTCGCTTTTTTCGCTAAAAACGCCTTACTATACATGGTCGCTTTTTCGCTAAAAACGCCTTACTATACATGGTCGCTTTTTTCGCTAAAAACGCCTTACTATACATGGTCGCTTTTTTCGCTAAAAACGCCTTACTATACATGGTCGCTTTTTCGCTAAAAACGCCTTACTATACATGGTCGCTTTTTCGCTAAAAACGCCTTACTATACATGGTCGCTTTTTTCGCTAAAAACGCCTTACTATACATGGTCGCTTTTTTCGCTAAAAACGCCTTACTATACATGGTCGTTTTTTCGCTAAAAACGCCTTACTATACATGGTCGCTTTTTTCGCTAAAAACGCCTTACTATACATGGTCGCTTTTTTCGCTAAAAACGCCTTACTATACATGGTCGCTTTTTTCGCTAAAAACGCCTTACTATACATGGTCGCTTTTTTCGCTAAAAACGCCTTACTATACATGGTCGCTTTTTCGCTAAAAACGCCTTACTATACATGGTCGCTTTTTCGCTAAAACGCCTTACTATACATGGTCGTTTTTTCGCTAAAACGCCTTACTATACATGGTCGCTTTTTCGCTAAAACGCCTTACTATACATGGTCGTTTTTCGCTAAAACGCCTTACTATACATGGTCGCTTTTTTCGCTAAAAACGCCTTACTATACATGGTCGCTTTTTTCGCTAAAACGCCTTACTATACATGGTCGCTTTTTTCGCTAAAAACGCCTTACTATACATGGTCGCTTTTTTCGCTAAAACGCCTTACTATACATGGTCGCTTTTTTCGCTAAAACGCCTTACTATACATGGTCGCTTTTTTCGCTAAAAACGCCTTACTATACATGGTCGCTTTTTTCGCTAAAAACGCCTTACTATACATGGTCGCTTTTTTCGCTAAAACGCCTTACTATACATGGTCGCTTTTTTCGCTAAAACGCCTTACTATACATGGTCGCTTTTTTCGCTAAAACGCCTTACTATACATGGTCGCTTTTTTCGCTAAAAACGCCTTACTATACATGGTCGCTTTTTCGCTAAAACGCCTTACTATACATGGTCGCTTTTTTCGCTAAAAACGCCTTACTATACATGGTCGCTTTTTTCGCTAAAACGCCTTACTATACATGGTCGCTTTTTCGCTAAAACGCCTTACTATACATGGTCGCTTTTTCGCTAAAAACGCCTTACTATACATGGTCGCTTTTTCGCTAAAACGCCTTACTATACATGGTCGCTTTTTCGCTAAAAACGCCTTACTATACATGGTCGTTTTTCGCTAAAACGCCTTACTATACATGGTCGCTTTTTCGCTAAAACGCCTTACTATACATGGTCGCTTTTTTCGCTAAAAACGCCTTACTATACATGGTCGCTTTTTCGCTAAAACGCCTTACTATACATGGTCGCTTTTTTCGCTAAAAACGCCTTACTATACATGGTCGCTTTTTTCGCTAAAAACGCCTTACTATACATGGTCGCTTTTTCGCTAAAAACGCCTTACTATACATGGTCGCTTTTTTCGCTAAAACGCCTTACTATACATGGTCGCTTTTTTCGCTAAAACGCCTTACTATACATGGTCGCTTTTTTCGCTAAAAAGCCTTACTATACATGGTCGCTTTTTTCGCTAAAACGCCTTACTATACATGGTCGCTTTTTTCGCTAAAACGCCTTACTATACATGGTCGCTTTTTTCGCTAAAAACGCCTTACTATACATGGTCGCTTTTTTCGCTAAAAACGCCTTACTATACATGGTCGTTTTTTCGCTAAAAACGCCTTACTATACATGGTCGCTTTTTCGCTAAAAACGCCTTACTATACATGGTCGCTTTTTCGCTAAAAACGCCTTACTATACATGGTCGCTTTTTTCGCTAAAAACGCCTTACTATACATGGTCGCTTTTTTTCGCTAAAAACGCCTTACTATACATGGTCGCTTTTTCAGCAAAAACGCCTTACTATACATGGTCGTTTTTCGCTAAAAACGCCTTACTATACATGGTCGCTTTTTTCGCTAAAAACGCCTTACTATACATGGTCGCTTTTTCGCTAAAACGCCTTACTATACATGGTCGCTTTTTCGCTAAAAACGCCTTACTATACATGGTCGCTTTTTCGCTAAAACGCCTTACTATACATGGTCGCTTTTTCGCAAAAACGCCTTACTATACATGGTCGCTTTTTTCGCTAAAAACGCCTTACTATACATGGTCGCTTTTTCGCTAAAAACGCCTTACTATACATGGTCGCTTTTTTCGCTAAAAACGCCTTACTATACATGGTCGCTTTTTTCGCTAAAAACCTCTTACTATACATGGTCGCTTTTTTCGCTAAAAACGCCTTACTATACATGGTCGTTTTTTCGCTAAAAACGCCTTACTATACATGGTCGCTTTTTCGCTAAAAACGCCTTACTATACATGGTCGCTTTTTTCGCTAAAAACGCCTTACTATACATGGTCGCTTTTTTCGCTAAAAGCCTTACTATACATGGTCGCTTTTTTCGCTAAAAACGCCTTACTATACATGGTCGCTTTTTTCGCTAAAAACGCCTTACTATACATGGTCGCTTTTTTCGCTAAAAACGCCTTACTATACATGGTCGCTTTTTTCGCTAAAAACGCCTTACTATACATGGTCGCTTTTTTCGCTAAAAACGCCTTACTATACATGGTCGCTTTTTCAGCTAAAAGCCTTACTATACATGGTCGCTTTTTCGCTAAAACGCCTTACTATACATGGTCGCTTTTTCGCTAAAAACGCCTTACTATACATGGTCGCTTTTTTCGCTAAAAACGCCTTACTATACATGGTCGCTTTTTCGCTAAAAACGCCTTACTATACATGGTCGTTTTTTCGCTAAAAACGCCTTACTATACATGGTCGTTTTTTCGCTAAAAACGCCTTACTATACATGGTCGCTTTTTTCGCTAAAACGCCTTACTATACATGGTCGCTTTTTTCGCTCAAAAGCCTTACTATACATGGTCGCTTTTTCAGCAAAAACGCCTTACTATACATGGTCGTTTTTCAGCTAAAACGCCTTACTATACATGGTCGCTTTTTTTCGCTAAAAACGCCTTACTATACATGGTCGCTTTTTTTCGCTAAAAACGCCTTACTATACATGGTCGCTTTTTTCGCTAAAACGCCTTACTATACATGGTCGCTTTTTTGGCTAAAAACGCCTTACTATACATGGTCGTTTTTTCGGCAAAAAACGCCTTACTATACATGGTCGTTTTTTTCGCCAAAAAATGCCTTACTATACATAACGCCTTACTATACATGGTGGGGGTTTTTCGGCTAAAACGGTCGTTTTTTTCTCTAATCATACTCTATGCTAATTTTGTGAAGTGTTGGAAAAAAAACTAACAAACATGGAACACTCATTTTTTATTACATTGAAGTCAGTTTGAAGGCTTGAATTAAAAGGTGGCGTGCTGCACTCACATCCAATGAGCGGCTACCCTACAACTTTCGCTCTCGGCGTTTCCAAGTTGCTGCTCAAAACTAAATGTTGCTGATAGAGAACATCGGCAATGACTAAACAAAGCCTAAAAATAAAAAATACAAATCAGGAACGCGATTAGACAGAATTAAGATCCTGGGAATAAATGAGTTCAGTGTCCGCGATCCCAGCGGAGACCTGGAGGGGGCGATGTGCCCTTTGAAAAGAATGCAAGTGTGCGGTGAGGCGACGACGTGTCATCAAGGCGCATCCAGCTGCTCCAGTAAAGTTCGTCGTCTTTTCTCCAGTTCGCCTTCACTCAGTTCGCTTCCTGACGTGTCCCAGCCACCCTGAAAAGGAAAAAAAGTTCACTTAATTGTTGCACTTGTGCTATTACACACATCGCAGTTAAAGTGAGAATAGCGGCTGCCTCAAACAAAAAACATTCCGGCTCCTGAGTAAAAAAACATGTTGAATGTTTCTCAGCATTTCTTTTTCCCGTCTGAAAAAATTTGCAGGCAAATTGAGTAGAAATGTAAAAATGGCAACCTCCTCCTTGGCGGCTTTGCCTTTGGGCGACTTGTGTTTGCCGTCCGAGTGCGACTTCCCTCGGGCCTTGTCGCCGTCTTTGTCTTTATCGTTGTCTTTGTCCCTTTTGGCGTCTCGTCCTTTCTTGTCGACCACGTCCGATTCGGGGGAGCCCTGATGGACGAGCAGGTATAACGTCAGCTTCGCATCTCATTCACAATACAGTACACTCCCCCACCCCTTCCTAATACTTTTTTTGGGGGTTCATCTAATTTTCTTTTCTTGCAGTCACTATATATATACAATAACAAATTTGGAAAAACAGAACCAAATAGTGAATATATTGAAGTAATGACGTACTCCTAGTTGTGCACAACTGACTGAAATGCAGGCCAATTTCAGCAGATGATTTCGGCAAAAAGATTTTGGGAGAAGATGCATGTGGTAATTTTTTATTCAACTTATGTTCAAATTATGTTACGATTACAAAAAATGTATAAGTTAAAAAAAATAAAAGTGGTGTGATTGCAAGACTTTCTATTGTCTTTGGCGTTTGTTTGTTTTTGTTTTACATTCGCACTCATTTCAATGTGGAAAATTAACTTGGTATCCAAGTTCACCGAGATGAGAGCTTGGTGACGGAACAAATTTCAAGGCGCCTCGCGTGTGTACGTGTGGACTTACAGACTTGTGTCGTCTCTTCTTGGCCTTCTTCTTGTGCTTCTTGGACTTCTTGTAACTTCTCTCTGGGGTCAACGGTGAACAGGGAAAGGTGAGCGCGTATCGGTGGATGGCGCGGCTTTTCGCGGCGACTCACCTGACTCACCACTCGAGGAGCGCTCTGATGGGGTTTTGGACGCCGACCGCTTCTTCTTCTTGTGATATTCCTCCTCTTCAGACTCGGAGCCCTGAAGAAATATGCAATCGTCATAATGAGGATAATAATCACACCGATGACATTCATGTGCTGACTTTTTTTTGCCCCCGACTGACCGATCGAGAGCGGGATCGCTTCCTGTGGTGCTTCTTGGACTTCTTGGAGTGCTTCTTAGTCTTGGAGTGGTGATGCTGGCATTCATGCTGTCAAAAAGGAAAAAAAAATTAATGAATAAAAATTACAACGCAAGGGCTCATTCAAGTCATGACGGAGACCCGCAGCCCACTGGCGCTCACCTCCAAAACGTGCATGAAGTCCTTGAAGATCCTCTTCCTCTCCGACTCCAGTGTGACATCTTCAAAGGCTGCTTCCTTCAGGAACCGCTCCCTCACCTGGAAAGAGCAAGACGCTCTAAGGAAAACGGTTCCCTCTAGTGGTAGGCGAAGGCATCACTCAATTAAAAGTTCCACCTGGGCTGAATGTTCCAGTTCGATTTCATCCAGTCAAGTACATTTGTCGAGTCTAGTTCAGTCGTATTTAACATTTGAAGTGCAAGACCCAAATAGCAGACTTGCTGCGTCTTTACAGGCCTGGCTTCTGGAGACGTTTTTGTGGGTCTACTTAAGATAGATTCAGTCGCGCACCAGAGTACTTGTTGCAAACCGTCTTTGGGGGCGAAATCTTCAAAGACGTTCGAAATGAGCCTTCAAAACAAAATGGCAGACCTCTTTTGTATTTCCTGCACGCCTTGTTTTTTTTGCATTAAAAAGTTGAAAATAATTCCTTAATTGCAAGAAAAATAAAAAGGCCTTCAATCCACAGATTTATTTTTTTTGTTATGTGGCTGAGGGCGGATTTTTTCTTTGCCAGCAAGTGCCATTTTAATGTCCACTTTTATTGCTGCAATGAAAGCGGCGGAATTTCTATTTTATGGATTTATGAGGCAATCATGACTTCTTCTGCATGCTTGGGTTTTCCCCTCCCCCCACCAATTTTAGTCGGTTTAATTTCCATATTCCACCAAAGCACGACTTACTTTCCGATGCTTCTTAGTCATGTCTGACCCTTAAAAACTGGAGCTGTTCTAATAAATGAGGAAAAGTGAAACAACGGGCTGCCGCCCACATGTCGAAATAGGAACGAAACTTTCATTTCCCACCATGTGAAAAATGCGCCTTCCCTCGATTCATTTGAGCACCAGACGGGCTTCAAAATGGAGCGAGCCCGCTCCCGTTGGCTGCGACAGGCGGCGGTACTTACGGCTTCCCACGCGTCATCCGGCTCCAGGGCGGGCGTGGCCTGCTTCAACATGGTCTTAAAAGCCGCCTCTTTCCTCTTCATCTTCCTGGCCTCCTCCTTCTCGCGCTCCCGCTCTCTGGCTTCCGCCTTCTCCAGCAACTGAGCAAAGAGAGCAGATCTTATTTGCACGTGACTAGATACCATAGCCCGATGAATCCATTTAAAGAAATAAGCTCCACACCTTCACGTCCTGCCTGTGACAGGTTGCCTTAAAATATCCCGTCTCATATACGTTTAAGACACCAGGTCGTAATTGTTTATTCATAGGGACATATCGAGAAAAATATTGTCCACGTCCACGAGACTGTAGTATCTGTTGACTTTGAGGGTGTATCGCTTTAAAAGGAGTGGTCCGGGCTCGTGAGTGACGTGGGTGTCAGCGAATGAGCGTGTAGAGGTGGACGTGGAGTTCGTCGACCGACGGCGAGAGTTACGGCCGTTGGCGGCTACAGAAAGAAGGCGCTTTCGCGTCTTTGTTTTCTTACCCTTTTGACACGATAAAGTGTCAAACATTGACATGCGATCTTCTGTGTCGGCGATTGTCGATGTGACGCGCTTGTTCTTCTGACGTGCGAACTCATCTCAAACTTTGGACATTTTGACTCTTTCGGATTTATGGTTAAGAATCAATATCGAGAAAGCGAAAGAAGCGAGAAGCGCTTACGCTGTTGAAGGCCAACTTGATGTTTCCGGCGTCGAGTGTGGTGGCTCGCTTGTCTGAGCTGATGATTGAGCCAAAGTCATCAAAGCCGGTGTTGACTTCCACCAGGAAGCTCTTGTCCTGAGCGAGTATGTGCAAAAACAGGCGTCAAAGTAAATCCCCATTTGTGAGCGCTTGCCGGCAGATTTGCAGGTCACCTTCAGGATGTCTTTGATGATCCTCTTCTCGTCGTGGTAGCGTGCCTTGAGGTCTTCCACGTAGAATTTGAAAAGGTCGAGAGGGGTGGAGCCTGCAGACAACCACAAAGAAACATGGAAGTCGGCTTTCTTTGTATTTTCCTCCAGTCCTGCGGCAACTTGATTCTATGACAGTTTGATCATCAGGAGGACACTACTCGCTGGAAAAAAAGCGAGAAAGCGCAAATGGGTGGTCTGATTAGTTTTGTCTTACCTGGCTGACCCAGCATGTTGGCAAAGCGGATGTCGGAGCTGAGGGTGGGGTACATCTCCATCCAGGCGGACATCGAATGAAGCTGGCCGTGGTCGTGGAGCTCATCCAGAAATTTCTGTGCCAAAATAACACAACTTGACAGTTTTGGCCGAATGGGGTAAAAACAAGTTGATGCAACATTTATTTTTTTTTGCCCGGCATCACGCAGACATTAATAGCCTCATGAGCATTTGACCATCTATTAGCACCCTCTCATGACGCAACGTTGGGGCTGCTGTGCAAATCCCATCTGCCGACTCGATTATTCCCCGGCGTAATTGACATCATAACCCGAGAGTGACATTCCGACTTAGAGTGCGGTGTTATCCCATCTCACATTTCAAAGCCAATTAAACATGGGGGGCAAGCAAGTCCACGTTGGACCTGGTGAGCGGCAGCTCACCTGAAAGGACTCTCGGTTCTTGCGCTGGCGCCTCCTCTCCCTCAGGAGAGTCTTCTGCTTGTCCTCCTCTTCCTCCTTCTCCAGTGCGCGTATGTGCTCCTCGAAGCAAATGAGCGCGTCCTCTTTGTCCATGTCTGGTAGGGCAAAATCATCATCATCAAAAATCGACCGATGAGCCTCGTGGCAAACTGCGGAAAAAATGTGTTTGAATGACACCTCGCGTAAGAGGGTTGATCATTTCCTCCACATTAAGTTTAAGACTAAATGACGGCCTTGCAAACTGACCCTTCAAAATAAATTGCCTGCTGCTGATGTGATTTGAAAATAAACAGGCAGAGCGCGTGGCCTAAACAAAGCTCCTCCAACTCACGTCAACATAGCTCCTTGGCACATAGAGCACAAGACGGCAGCAAGGCACTACTTCCTGTTTCTATGAAGCTCCTTAACTCATTTCAACATCGTTCCTTGTCACCAAGACGGCGACAACATACTAGTTTTGTCGAAATGAAACCCCTCAACTCACTTTGACGTTGTTCCTTGGCACTAGATGCCAAAAGATGGCAACAAAAGAATATTTTTGCCACAATCACCACAATTGCAAAGTGTCTTCACATTTTTGATGATATTGGAATGTTTGGGGGAGGGGGATGACTAAACCCTCCCCATTAAATCAAAAACATTCATGGGTTAAACTATTTTAATTGGCTTCTGATCCCAAAAGTAGTTCATCAATTTGTTGTGCATTTGTAATCTGATGAGATGATTTCACATTCTCGTAAGATCCTTCTGAGGCAAACGAACTACAATGTGGCCCATGACAAAAGCGACTTTGCCTTCACTGGTCTGAATAAAACTCCTGAACTCACTTCAAGACAGTTCCTTGGCACTAAAACGCCCCAATTGGGGCAAAATGACTGCAGCTTGTCAACTTCGCAGTGCCATTGAACCACCAGTGCCAGAAGATGGCGCCACAGCAATAGCTATGATCATCACGTCTCATTCATGCGGAACTGTGACTATCCGCCTATCCGCGGTTCATCTGTGAATTGAGGACTAACGAAGCGCAAGCAGTTGGGGGTAAGAAACAAAGATGCATGCATACTTTGAAGCTCTTCGTCCTCGGCAAAGGTGGGATTGTCCAGCAGGTACTGCTGGGCTTCTGACCAGGTGGTGCGGTAGGTGACGTTGGCCATGTTGTCCAGAATGTTCTTCAAGGCTTCCCAGTTCCTCTTCCTCAGCTGCTTGGCTTGCTCCTGAAGGCGTCGGACAATGCGGTCGGATGTCAGCGGGTGCCGCCGCTTGACGCGATGCCGCATCACGGCATGCCGCATCACGGCGACGCCTCACCTTCTCCTTCTTGGCCAGGTAGAACAGGACGTCTTCGTAGATCTCCTGCCTGTCTCTCTCGGGGACGCAGCTCCACACCTCCTGGTCGTTGAACATCTGCTCTGCTTTCCTGCAAACGCACGTACGCGGTCATGTGGGAGTGTTTCGGGGAACAGCGATCCATCAGCAAAAGTGAATGCGCTTTTTTTTTTTTTTTAGAGGCTCAAGCAGTGGCCTCCCGAGAAAACACCCGATGTTCTGCGGTTGAGTCAATAAACACTCGCGGCTAATATGAGAGGACTTGTAGGAAGTATGAAATGTATTTAAAGACACACATACACACACACACACACACACACACACACACAGAAAATGGCATCACTGAAGTCCGTTGAAAAGGAAGCGTGCCAGGACCCAACAATGGCGTGCACAAGCCGTGACCTCACACTGACACTGTCCGCATCATCGCATTGACTATTCGGGGGATCCCAAGTCAATACAGCCAGACAGGAAACAACAACAACAAAGATTTGACATGCCCAACGTACTTGTATCTGGTGGTGGAAGTCATCTTCTCGTGGTTTTCAAGGAACCTCTGGAAGGTTTCTTTTGACTCCTTGTACTTAATTCTGGCCTCCTCTTTCTCTTCTTTCTCCGTTTGGACCTTGTAGGCATTAAATGCTTGCTTCTTCTCGCTCAGCTTGGGGAGAGCGCTTGAGAGGCGAAAACGAGAAATCGGAAGGTCAGACGGGTTCGCGGCCGATGAGGAGAATGGCTCACCTGTAGCGGGCGTCGTTGATAATCAATTTCATCGCCTGTTCCCATGAAGAGTTGGAGGACACGCCCTGAAAAAACGAGGAGAAAACATCTTGTGACATTCGTTCACCCAAAACCTACAGCGAGAACAAGGAGAAAAAAAAGCCAACTAGAACGGGTTGTTTCTTCTCCTTGTGGTTAATGAAGTCAATTGTTTTTCGTTCCCAGTTGTGACCCAGATTGCGGCAGGACATCCCCCCAGGAGACGTGCAGACATTTTCCTGATGACTAATGCATGTGGGGGTGAACAGGTGTGGCGGGGCCGTCATTCAGGGAGGCGTCACGGAGGATTTATACGAGGGCCCTTTCAGCCGCCCGCCTTCTCCCGGGGACAAGCTGCGGCATCCATTATCCACGTGCCGCTATCTCCACAGTTGTCACAGTTATTCCAACTCACTGAAGCGCGCCGCTAACTCTTGACGCTTTAATCCCAGCAAGGCTATGTGTGCGCGTGCGCTTGGTCCGAATAACAACTAATCATGAAGACAGAGCCATTAAGATCTTACGGAAAATGGCGAGAAAAAGAAATCCCCCCCCAAAGGGGAGCGGGAGAGTTAAAACGGGCCATTATAGCAGCGACCGTGGTGGGCATGGCAAGGTGTTCAGTCACTTTTCCCCAGCAACAGGAGGTGAAAATCAACTGCAACCTCCAGCAAACTCCAGTGGGAGTGGGGGGTTCTCGGAGCACTAGATGCACAAAAAAAAACGCACTGGATGTGCAGATTAACACACTGGCTGTTCCACGGGACCATCAATGACAACGTCTTGTAAAAGTGAATTTTTACAAAGGAATTTGTCTTTCGGAGTCCTGTTGATGAGGTGAGGCAAAATGGAATGGCTGTTGATTCAAAAATGAAAAAAAAAAAAATCAACAGCAGACTCGTTTTGGGAAGCTGAGCTACAGACCACACATACGCACATAGCACACTATCTCTGGTTCACATCCTGGCGTGGAAACTGAAGTCCACAACATTCATTCAGAGTCCCCCCCCTCCCCCCCTAATGTGTTTCCCATTAAAAATAATAGTTAATTGTCCGTTACTGTCCCCTATTAAGGTCATTCAATCGAATGGCCATCTTTCCGCCTTTTTCCCCCCTAGTCCCTTTAACGACTTTTTAGTTAGGGCTGAAATTAAGGCACTTAGCACTGAAGCCGCTGTATCTGATTGTACAAAGCTAATGCAGAAAGTTGATGACATGGAAATTGGTCAGTAAAACAAAAAAAACATCGCTCGTGCCAGCAAGGCGTTTCGGGACTGCGGGAATGGAGTTCAGAACTGCAGTCCCAGTTGTTCTGTTGGGAGGACGGCCTTGCGGCGGAAAGTCCGCATGGCCCACGGACTGGCGTGATTTAGACTACAAGTTGCAGCTTTCTGTTTGAAAGAAATGAGCTGCAAACTGAGCGCGGTTGAATTTGGAAGAGGACTTGGGCCGTCCTCTTCAGTGCACATTTACCTTCTCCTTCAGCAGCTCCTTGAAGGCCTGCTTGGCTTCCTCCTTGGTGTTCCATTTCAAAACCTTCTTCTGAATTTCCGGCCGTGGTTCTTCCTTCTTGACTTCGGCGCTGAAGGCGAGGGAAGGACAAGCTCGTCAAATCGGCTTTCAGAACACAAAAGATGGTCTGCTCCGATCAAGTTGATCGGTGCGGTCTACCTGGCCGGAGCCTCTGCGGGGACGCTGCTCTCCGCCGCCACCGCCACCGGCACATCGGCGGTCTTGACCTCGGCTGTTTGATGCGCGGCCGCCAGGGACGTTTGATCCTCGGGGACCGCTTCCACCGGCTCCGCCTCCGCGGCGGGGGCCGCCGACGCTTGCGCGCTTTCAGCTTGCAGCACGGGCTCGGCGGTGATGTTAGGAGCTCCTACTTCCGGTGGCCTACAATTACATCACAAGATTAATGACTAGGAAGAAAAAAAACACGGTAACATGCCATCCTGTGACAACAGTCTGTGTGCTTACTGAAGGTAAGCAGGAAGCACTTACCCATTCTCCTCAGCTTTGATCATGGCTGAAATAAGACAAAAGGGGAAAGAAGGCTGTTAGTCTATTTTTATTTCTTAGCACCTCTGAGATAAGCGCGAGGCACGGGGTGAATGCACCTTGGGAGACGCCATCTTTCGCGTGTGCATAAATAAAGGCCGAGTCCCTTTTATGGCATGCCGATTTAATGCCATCATTTAATTATTGAAAGCTTGTGTGTGTGAGGCGGCGGCCCTTTTACCTTCCAGGTCCTCCAGCTCTTTGGGCTTGGTCCATCTGGACTCCTTTGTCTGGGAGTTGTAGTAATACGGCTTGCCTGTGTCTGACTTGTACTCTTTCCAAGGACATTTCGACAACATTTGCTGAGGGGCACAAGCACAAAGTGGTTGCTTTGTTTGTTTTACACGTTGCACAGAAGAAGCAAAATGTTCAAAAGAAAAACGTGTTTCGTCATCAATACGCAACAGTTTTGTGTTTGTGTCTAAATAAATGGACGAGATATTCAGCAAGGCAAACCGTGGTGGTGAATCAATAAAGCAATTACGGACTTCTGCGGGAGACTTGAGATCCTCTGGTTTCTCCCAGGTCGACTGCTTGGTTTCCGTGTTGTAGTAATAGGTTTTTCCATCCAGTGATTTGTGTTCAGTCCAGACGGATTTCTAAGACCAAAAACAAGCAAAACAAAAAATCATTACGAAAACAGAAGACTGTTGGTTCAAAGTCTTGAAAAGTAGCAGAAAAGAGGGGCAACTAATGAGTACAAATCCAGAGCAACACGGTTGATATTTTCGTATTTTTATCTGATTGGATGAACAAAAAGTATTGGACGAGTTCTACAATCTTTCCTGTGGCGGTGCTGGACGACGCCTTGCAAGTGAGTAAATACAGGAATGGTCAAAACGCCAAAGCCAAACACAATCTGCGCCGTTACACGAGTTGACTTCAAAGTTGTTTGAGTTTCAACGCTAAATTCCTCCACAGGAAATGTCACGCGTATCCGTCGTTTCAGACGGCCGTCATCTTTCAAGCATTCATCTCAAGAGGCAAGAGAGTCACGTTTTAAGGATGCTGTACCTTTTTTTTCCTTTGATTTTCGGCCAAGTGTGTGCCAGTTGGATTTTTTCAGGCATCATTATAAGCATTTGTATCTGCCCGGTTGTTTTGGTGATAAACGTCTCATTTTGAAACCAAAAAAAAAACCACTTTGGGGCCATTTTTGGCAGGCGTGGCCCAAAAATTTGGACTGGTCCGGACGGTCATGACAGCATCTGACGGGTGGGAGTGGCCTGAGACAGCAGCGTACTGGCCATAAGCCATTGTTAATGTTTTTTTCCCAAGCATTTTGCTAAATGTAGCTAACTGCAAGTTGATGCAAACTCAAGTTCCACATGGTGCTTTGTGCACAAACCTTCTTTGGCTGTTCTTCCTGTGCAGATCCATTTGTTGTACTCTACAAAAAAAAAAAACAAAAAAGCAAACAAATTCTGCGCTATCGGGATGACAGCATTTGAAATATGTGGACGACAACCAAGCAACTTACGGTGGTTCCTGGCGCAGCTGTTAAAAATAAAAACACAAAGTTAGAATGACATCTTAAGAAATAAGAAAAAAAACTTCAGGCCTCTTGTGAAGTTAAGGCACTTACCTGGGGTGTCAACACCAGGCTGTTGAGGAGAAAAGGGAATAATTTTTTTTTTTTTCTCAAAACAACGGCGACACCCGCGGCCGTCTCTAAAGGATGAATGATGAGACCGTGCGAGGGAATCATCGTTTGATAAACGCAAGGATTTACAAAGCACTGCTCATTAGCGCAAAGCGTCATGACACAATTCGAGATGATGAAGTGGATTCCGCGTTGGCTCTCTCACACGGCTTGACTAACGATGCTTATTCACAGTAACATCGGAATATTAAACACCACCACTGATTCAATTAAAAGTGATTCATGGCTGAACAAGTGGCAAAAAAAAAAAAAAAATACAAAATGTTCATTTTCATTCCTATCAAGAACAGCTTGTGTTGCTTCCATGTTCCAACGCCGTGCCGTGGCTCGCGGTGTATTTTAAAAATAAATAAAAAATGGGCGTGCAAGGCAGCATATTGCTGATGAAAGGAGGAGGATGGAGAAGAGTTACCGGCCCAGTGGGCTGCAGGGTCGCAGCTGGCAGGCGAGGAGGCAGCATCATCCCCATCATGGGCGGCATCATACCTTGTATCTATAAAAAGAAACACCATGAAATATTCATCTGGCATTTTCTTAGTCTTGAGACAGGGTGCTGGCATCCGGGCCTTGAAGCCAAGAAGGGCTGACGCCAAGACGGGAGGGGAAAGTGAGAGGGAGCGCGCGTGTGCGCTGCCGAGTCCGTGGTGTGATGACACTGCCTCAAATCTGCGAAAGCGTCGCCGCGCAAACAGAACAAACTTTCTCCAAACTTTTCATGACACACGTCTGGATCACATATGTTTGCACAAGGTGACAAACGCGACACTGGAACCAGCGCAATCCCCAATTGCAAAGAAAACTGAAGCGCTGTGACAAACACACTGCGTAGTGGATGTTAAAAAAAATTAATAAAAAATACACACTCCAAGGTTGGTTGTTTTTGTGAAATAAAAACTATTCATGGGACCTGCACAACTAAGTTGGAAAAAGAAAATTAGGCGTAGAAAAATAAGTAGTGTGTTTCCGGTAACATGAAATTTCAGCATAGGGTCGGTAAGTCGGACAAAGTTTTTTTTTTTTTTTTTTTTTCTCCCTCCCTCCCCCATCAAAAACGTAAACAAAATAAACATAAAACATAAAACAAGGATACATTGAAACCAGTGCCGGATGCTCGTCTGTCAAAGAGGGGAAGCTCAATTTTGGTCGACATCATAAAATGTGTCCGTTTATTGATACGTGAATTCTACTCTAGCTCCGTTCCTTTTCAAGAAAATGATCTGTGACCCTGTCATACCAACAAGGCGTCTTTTACCGGTACTTAATTAGTGTCCTACAACTATAGGAACTACAATAAAACCCACCAGAAATAAAAGATTAATTTGTCGCTAGTTGTTTGTTTACAACAAAGAGTGTTAAAATGATTAGGAGAAGTCTCCAACTCAACTCGGAACAGAATGCGAGTTGAAAAATTGCTCGCGACGGACGTCTACACTAAAAGCTCGGTGACTGGCTCATTTCAATGTCAATCGAACTGGCACACAGGCACAGACAGATCATCCAATCGGATGCGGAAAAGCCTGGCGTCCGGTACCCTCCCACTGCCATCCAGTCCCATAGATGACGAGCGTCCATGGGCGGGACAAAAACCAGCTTGTATCCAATGACTCGTCTCCGTTCAACGCATTGGGACAACCTACCCTGAACTCACTACCGTTTAAAGCACAGCGAAGCTGCGGGATGAATGAGAAGGGAGTCGCGTCGTAACCAGTAAGAAGAAGCTGATTCGGAACAAAGGTTGAGCACGTTGTAGCGCATATTTAGTCAATGACATGTACACACAATGAAATTTACATTTGTGGCAGTCGAAAGGAGCACACACGATTGACTGGAAAACACTTTATTCCACGACTGCCAACAAGTGGATCTAAACAATTACAAGTTTGCGCCAGACATTCACCTGAACACGCCCCCCACTGTATGCCCGCTGGGTGAGAAGCATGGTCCTAGTGTCCACCATACATTCATATATTTGATCACTTATTCTTTGACATTTTAGGGGAAGCCGAGCTTCCCTTGCATACCGAGAGCAATCGCCACTGATTGAAACCCCCGCTCGGCGGCGAGAGAGTTGGGTACCCAGCGGCTGGGTGTTACAGCCATCTCGTTACCTCTGCGTCCCGCGTCCTAGACGGCCCGTGGTGGTCGTCAAATAGTTCGTTGAATCTTTTCGATACAGCAGTGGATGCTATTTCCTTAATGTTATGCAACACACAAAACGCGGTTTAAACTGTTGTCGGAGATCGTGGCCGCCGCCATGATTCAATGTTGTTGCCAGACGACAGGGCAAACCACGCAACGTGAATATCGCGAGAGTTTGCACCCATGTAAACGCTCTAAATTCATCTTTCCTTTTATTATTTATAATTTTGTCTGTGGTTTTATTATTCTTGTTTTGATTGTAAAGCGTCCTTGAGTGTTTTGAAAGGCGCGTATAAATGAAATGTACTATTATTATTACACAAAAATGTAGAAGGTTTGAAAAAAATGCCGACCGTTAAGTTTTTTTTTCGAGGTAGAAATTCTCGGTCGGTTGGGTTACCGGAAACACACTACTTTTTTTTCCTACGCCTTAAAGCGCTTCCAGAGGGGAAGTAAAAATTAACTGTGGTCGCAAGGGACGTTAGCTGTTTTCAGATTCATCCAGTCACATTCAAACGCGCAATAAATGGGAGTCGGCGCACACCTGGCGCCATTTAATGATGAGACCAAAAAAAATAAAATAATGCTGCAAAGTCACACAAGAGGGAGTGATGTTGGACTGGTAAAATGACACCAACACCTTTGTCTCATTTTTTTTTACGATCACCAAAACCTAGGTGTTTATTTTATGCAACTTTAAAACATGTTCATTTGCCTCTTCCACTAAACGCAAAACCGTCTTTTGCCAACAGGATGCACAAGTTGTTGAGACTGACCTGTCCCATCGGAGGAGCTGACATAGATGGCAGCATCCCGGGCGGCATAATGCCAGGCGGCATCGGATTCATGCTGGGCGGTCGTTGCCCCAACGGGGGCATACCCATGGGAGGGAAATGAGGTGGTATTCCTGGTGGTCCCATCTAGAAAGAACCAGATTGAGAATGAACAGATCTCGCAAAGATTGGCTTGTGTTCTAACCAGTCTTACTTCAGCCCTTCACTCAAAACTAAGGTGGAAGAGCTTTTTTTTTTTTACATGACCAGCATTGGACTTACAAAGGGGGGAGGCATCCCTGAGGGTGGTACACCTGGATAAGGTGCGGCTTGGCTCGGGCCATTATTAGCCTCCGAGGAAGACTGCCGTGAACGGGGAAACACCACACATTAGTGAACTCCAAAGAGTCAGAGGTGGTTCACTTAAAATGAAGATCAGAACTTGATCAGACCCTCTGCGATTTACAGTCCACATCCAAAAACAGTGTATTATTGTCCATGTGACAAGGTGGCAACAAAGCACTAGATTTGTCCAAAAGAAGCTCTCAACTAGCGCCAACAGTCGTTTTTAACAAAATAATTATTGTGACTTTTAAATCTTGAACTTGACAAATACTCCATAATATATGTCGGATAATAATAATAAAACTAAGGAAAAACGAACTCAAATGAAGCAGACTAAAATGAAATATTACAAAAACTTTGGATGGTGTTTTTGGGGTGTTGGAATGGCGTTTCCATTCATTTCAATGAGGAAAGAGGATTTGAGATAAGAGTAGTTACAGAATGAATGGACTTTGGAGCTGTATGTCAGGGCGCCACTGGAGTTCCTTGGCACGCAGCTTCCAAGAGGTGATGGCAAAGCACTACCGTTACCTACATTAAGTTTCACAACTTACTCCAACATTGTTACTTAGCGCAACATGCCAAGAAAACAGGAACTTATTCATCTAAAAACAGATCAACTTTATTTGGGGTTAATCGGATACACTTGAAATGGTGGCAAGTGTGTGTTCATTCCTATTTAACATAAGTTTGAATCATTGGTGGATTCTGAACACCGCCGAACGCCCAGTTAGAAAAGAGTGTGCACAATTCTGCAACCACATATTCTAAATTATTTATTCTGACTTCCCGCCTCGAAAGCATGTTTTTAATTGAGTTCTACGGGTTACAGGTCACTTTAACCGGGTAGAAAGTTTTGAAATTATTTATCCTGTTCTATTTTTTTAACTATTAAATGAAAAACTTGGCTTTTTTACGAATGTGTGTCTTAATGATGTAAAGCACTTCGTAAGTTGTGCGTAAAATGTGCTAAATCAATCAAATGAACTCACTTGCTTAAATCGTTACTTAAGTACTGTGTAGGATTGTAAAAGTTAGCAAACATGCGACATGATAGAGACGTAAAATAGAGACGTAAATGTGGCGCTATGTAACTCGGCAAGTAATGAATGATTCGGAAGGTGTCTAAACTCTGGCAAACGTGTGGGATAAACCATGGAACGTGTAGCCTTCGGGAAGGATCCACTTATCATGCCTCCATTATTATGTAAAGACTTAATTGACCCGTAGTGATTTGCATGTTTACTTCTGACCAGTGCGTGTTCGTATTATGAAAAAGTAAAAAAAATCCAGGAATTAGCCAAGCCTTCCGGGCCACTGTGTGTGCGGCAACGTTAGCATAATGCTAAGGCGAGATGCTAAACCGCATTTTCGAGGCATACAGAGCATTAATTTTGGCAAAGTGACAACATATGAACACACCCTGGCTTAACAATAAGCACCAGCGAGCAAAAAGTCGATCCTAACTTCTTCTTATCGTGCCAAAAGCGGCAAGATGTTTTGAATGGTCCAAGACTCACCATGTTGACCAGAGGGGAGCTCCGAGACACTGGCGGAGCACGTCGCAACAACGAGCTACGCGATTGGCTCAACTGTCACTGACTGCTGCAGGGTCAAAGGTAAACATTTGAAACCGTCATCGTGCGTCATTATTGCGCAAAAATGCGCAGTCAAATGATAAATTAGGAAGGAAAGCTCCTCACATTTGAGAAAACGTAATCATCTAATTTGGGTGGATTTTATCCCTCTCATCCCCTACTCTGATGATGTTTCCAATGATATTTAATTGCATTATTTATTTTTTTTAATCAATCAAATCTTAGTTGTTTTATTTAGTAATAGTACTGTAGTTACAAGCGATGGTTAGGGGTACACAATTGGATGTCAAGGTGTTCAGGCTTCATGGACGCTTAAAGATTTCAAGACAGAATTTATGTTTCATTCATTCATTTTATCCCTTGGGTTCTTTTCCGTTTTAAATACTTTTAGAGTATCCTTGTTTTGTACCTTTTCCTTCCTTCCTTTAATACTTTCCTTGCTACCTTTCTTCCTTTTGTACAGCCTTATTTCCTTCTTTTCTTTCTGCCATCTTTCCTTAATTACCATCCTTGTTTCCTCCCTTCCATAGCATCCTGCAACCCACCATTCTTCCTTTCTTTTCCTTCCTTGAGTACCATCGTTAACTCCTTCACACTTGCTTTTATACCATCCCTGTTTACCAATTGCATAACTCCTTCCTTCCTCTAATTGTATAGCTACTTTTGTCCCACCCTGTGTACACAATTTGTAGATATCATTTCATTTTCAAACCATGTTTGTTTTGAAATGAACTTTTAGCGTATGTTTTGATAACTGTTATGGACAAATGTATGTCAGCGTAAGGATGAGTTCATGGATCATCTACAATCTTGAGTCATCACCATTACAACACTGCACAATCTTGGTGAAAAGTGTCAGTGTTATTTGTGGCGCATCCACAGGTACTGATTACAGAGGCGGGGGCGGGGGTGAGTGCACGGTGTTCAGACACAGCAAAATGACTTTGGTGTATTGGGGATCATTTGGCGGACTGGCAGCAATTTCCCAATTACTGAAGGCTGTGAAGCAGCTCTCCTGGCCGTATGTTGTTGGAGTGATTTCCAATGATGGAAGGAAATTAGATATTGGGCAGTTTCACCACTTTCATACCACAAGAAGAACGAGCTCCATTACTTTCTGAGCTCAGGTAAGGCAATTCTGCTCATAAACTCGGCATTATGGCTCCGGATTCAATAGATCAGCGAGAAGAAAAGTACGACCACTCTGCGTTCTTTAATCCAGCCTGCCTAAGTGGAAATATCATTCATCCTTTCCATCTTCCCAAAAAAAACCAACAAGAAAATCTGAAAGGAATAGAAAATAACACTCAATAGTATTGTACTTTATAAAAGCATGCAGTATTTATAGTTGATGAAACAGAAGATCACACCAACGAAGGTGCAAGAATAGTAGCTGGGGTTTTTTTGTCCAGAGGATAAATAATATATGCCTGTGAGTATTGTTGTATGATCTGTCTACATGTGTAGCTAATGTTTGTGTTCATATGTGATTATCACATTTAAAAAAAAAAAAAGACATACTGGATGCTACATTAAAAAAAAAAATCATTATTCTGCACGATCACATTATTCATACAAACAATCACACGACTACAGCAATCGATCGATCAGCATTTGAATGTGGCAATGTATCGACACGATGCTAACTCTGGCTACAGTGGGTTGAATTGAAGTGCATTTTCCCAATGGTATGGATTTCAACTGATGCGAATCATAAAGGAAAATCGACGCGAGAAAATAAGCGCAAGCGACACTATCGAAGCTCTTTAGCGTGGACGTCTGCACATTGATGACTTGGTGTTCTATTTCTGCTTCCTATCCTAGCACACTTTTGTCCACGCGGCGCTTGATTGCAGTGTGCGGGATTGATCGCCAGTGTATGAGCCTGTCAATGTTGGCCCGCCCGCAGTCCTTTCAACCCCCCCTCCCTGTACAACCCCCGCGCTTGGAGTCCGGCGTGGCTGACCTGCCTCGGGGGCACTCTTCTCTCATCTAACGATCGGCTTCCTGTCAAGCGTGCTCACCGTAACCATCAACAACACACAATCACATTCCTTTCATGAGCCGTGCCAAGGAAATGAGGAACACTTTGGTCTGATGAGACCATGACTGTGGTTGTGCAAGAAAATGTCAATCTTGCGAGCTGCTCATTTGGGCCGATAATTATTTATGTGAGTATTTAGCACAGTAGTGGGGCAAAAATAGGAATCGGGGCCTTTGGGAAACATGTTGATGGCACGGGCAATTTATACTTGTTGCATTAATTGAACCTTTTTGGTTCATTGAAATGTATGTACAGTTTTGATTTTGAATAAAGAGAGAGAGAGAGAGAGAGAGAGAGAGAGAGAGAGAGAGAGAGAGAGAGAGAGAGAGAGAGAGAGAGAGAGAGAGAGAGAGAGAGAGAGAGAGAGAGAGATACTTGCTGAATGTCAAAAATAAATGTCAGACATTATATCCAGACACAGGCGGAATTGGAGAATGGTCGTGTCGGGAGATAAGCCACGGTCGGTGGGATCTGTCTTGCGCGATTGTCCCGCATGTCGTCAGCTGAATGAGTTTCGCTGGTGGGAGCGTCTCCCGACACGTTGTCAGAAAACGATGTGGTCGGTCTTCTGGTTGACGCGCTGTCGCCATCGGCCCAAGAGGGAGGATGTGTTCTGTTTGACACACACTTAACTGATTTTCCTTTCGTGCACACCGCCAAAAACGCTCACCGCGTGACGTGTGAAAGGCTTTCGGTTGTGTGTGAGGTTTTCGGTGGTGAATAAAAGGGTAACAAAAAAGAAATAAAACATCAGTATTGTGAGAATGATTCAGTGGTGTCTCTGTTAGCGCTTCAGAAGTGTGTGTGAGTGGGAAAACAAAACAAAACAAAAAATCAGTAGTCCCCGTGAGAACATTTTTGTAGTATGTGAGAATGTTTCAGTTGTGTTTGTGTGAGTGAAACAAAAAACAACAGTTTGTGTGAGTGTTTCAGCAGTGTGTGTGTGTGTGTGTGAGAGGAATTTAAATGTTACATAGCATTTCAGTTTTGAGAGTGAGAGCATTTCATTAGTGAGTGCGAGGACAGCAAAAAAATAAATAATTTGTGTTTGAGAGTGGTTCTTTTAGTGTGTGTGTGTGTGTGAGTGTTCCAGCAATGTAGTTAAGTGAGGAAAAATTCATCAGAGGAGGCAGACCATACAAGCCACTGACACTTTTAAAAAAAAAAAAACAATGACACGTGTGTGTTGTACACTGCGTCAGTTGGACACATCGGTGAATTATCACGCGGGTCAAAAAGAAAGGTCTTTGTTCACAATTTTCTTTTTGTGTGAGAGCATTTCGGTGGTGTGTGAGCGTGTACAGGTTCAATATGCATATATGGAGTTCCACTTCATATTAAATATTGAAGTGCATTCATTCACTATGCAGCACACACAACATTTAAACCGAAACAAACGGGCATGCATTTGCCTTGCGGCTTTGGAAGATTTATCCCAACAATAGCTTTGACTCAATTTGAGACTTCTTCATCACATTGCAGGTGCCGCCACGGGGGCTGCGCTTTAATTAAAAATGCCCAAAACGACAGTCAAAGTTCTAAATGTCTTAGTGTTGCAATTGTGCGACTATCGGCTCAGGCTTGCTTTATCAAGGAGGGTTTTTTTTTCTTATTATTTACCATTTGGGTCATGCGTTCGCACACCTCATGCTCATTACAGATTGGGGAGCAGGTGCATCCGGAGAAGCGGCAATCCTAAATAAGCACATCCGGGAGGACAATGAGGCTGGCTGACTTGCTGGGAGCCCGGCGGCGGAAGCTTTCAAATTGGAACTGGAAATACAATCAGAAATGTCCAAATGGCATCAAATGAATTGCTTTGAATAGTCAATCAAATATTCACTCGCCTCACGGGGTTGACCCGAAATGAGTTTCCGACACGGGTAGCAGCACGGTGAGCGGGGTCTGCCTACACGGTCGAGATGTCCGAGTTGAGCAAGGAATAAACGAGGAGGTGTAGAGCGATGAGGAATTCGATGTGGCCGCAGCGCGAGAGACTGAAGAGCTGAATGCGCGAGCAAGTGCATCCCTTCTCCATCTCCAGACTTGCCAACTGCCTATGAGCATTGGACATGTTCCTCTACAAAGGTAAATTAGTTCTACCAACAAATTACTTCCCAAAAAAGTAATTGAGATACCAACTCACGATTCGATGCCATATATAGGGTGCGATCTAATACCAGTTCAGATCATTTTCAAGTGGAACCAATTCCATTTGGTTTGATTTGATTCCCTTGGGTCTGAAAAATTAGAAATGGTTTTCAAATTTCAAACATGTTTTTGTGACATCCATAACACACACGATATACTTTTTTTTCTATTTGTGAGGCCCGGCACCAAACACAGCCAAACCCCAAATGTCCAAATACTTCTGTAAATCCAAACGGGGATCCAATAATCCATTCGACTTCATGTAACAAAAGTTAAAAAGCAAAAAATAAAAGTAAAAAAAGGGAAAAAAAGCAGTTGTGCTCTCCAGTGGCCAGCGCAGCAGTCAGTCTTCCATGTCTAATTGCAGTTGCCAGATGGGCCAGGCGTTTTTCATGTCGTTTCGCTTAAACCGTGTCAAACGGCGTGTGTTTATTTGGAGCGCGGCGTTTTGGGGATTCGGCAAGTTTCCTTATTTCACAGCAGAGCGGCCACTCTGATCTCCGGTGGGAGTCAGTCCTATTCCACACCTGATGTTCATCCATTCCAAAACAACACCTTGACTCAGTGAAACGCTTCCGATCAGAATATTTTTTTCAATGTTGTGCTACGAGTACGCCAAAGGTGTCCTACTCGTGAAGATGAAGCGCGTATAAGTACAGTGACCTTTAGATCGCAACCACTGCTCAGATTTGCATTACGAGTCGTAACGTTGTTCGAGGTGTAGGGGTGAAATATTTTCAAAAATATTTTTTTCATTTATTTATTTTTTTTCTCCACACTATTAAGTCCAATCAAGTCAGCGTTGTCACATATGCTCTATGCACAACATACAACACAGATGAAATGTGTTTCCTCTCAACCACAGTGCAAACGTGCAGTGCATTGAAAACACACACAGCTAAAAAATAAGGGCGGCGAAACTCAACTGCATATAAAAGACACACGGCGCACCTAAAAGCATTCCGGTGCGCCTTATAATATGATGCGCCTGATATATGGATCAATATTCTGATTTTTTTGGGATGTAGTATTTGAAATGTTCTGGAAAGCGTTTTGCTACAGCTTGATATAAATGAAGCTGTATTGTATTGTATTGTATTGTATTGTATTCCCTTTAGCGTAGTGCCATCTAGCGGATGCACGACATAACCCCAGCCACTATTGTAGCTTCTATTCCATGTGCCTTATAATGCGGTGCGCCATATATATGGAAACAGTTTTAAAATAGGCCATGTATACACACACACACACACACACACACACGCTTTGTGAGGTCGTTTTGAAGTCGATGAATTGTTCAATACTATCTACTAGTATGCCAAAGTTATCTTACTAATGAGAACAAAGTAGCAGACTCGTACATGGGCCTTGGATATCAAGGATGCGGAATAAATGCGCAAACTCCTTCCCATAGTCTGACTGACAGGCCAGTTATTACCTGCGCACAAATAAGCGTTGTCATCGTCGACTGAATCCTGCTTCGGCATAATAGCAGAGAGAGAGAGTAGCAATATGGGAGTCCATTGTGTGTGTGTGTTTTTTCCCCTTCCTTGAAGACGAGAACTCAAATCAGATGGCTTTAAATGGGCGCCGGAGCAAAGTGGGTTTCAAAGTAATCTTTTGCTTTAAAAGCTGCAGATTACACCGCGGCTCGTATACTTACAGTATTCGTAGGAGATAAGCTGCGGGAAAAAAAGATTCATGGAGCTGATGTGTTCGGCACATATGGTTTTGAATCCGATGACTATTATGTCACATGGCTGCGAGGATCTCATGTTTTAATGAATGCGCTTCTCTCACATGGGGCTGCATAATGCACGCGTTTGCGTGCTTCGAATCTGCGGCGCACGGGAGCGCGACTCATTTAAAGTGCCGCGTGATGGAAATGGTCTTTGGGAGCTCATACGGCGCAATCGCATCAGTGCTGCAGATGGAATCTTGTTGCTCCAAAATTGGTGACAAAATGTCATGGAGAACGATATTGCGGCTTCCCGGTTTCTTCTATTACGGCACACATTCGAGGAGGAGCAATCAAAGATGGAGAGTGAAAACTTTTTCTTCACATAGTGGCCCTTGACTGATCATCTTTCGCCATTAAAATGAATGTTATGAATTTGTTACAGCCGCTCAAAAAAAAAAAAAACACCACCACATAGAAGCTATTCATTAGCCTGTCTATGGCATTTGCCATTTTGTGTTTGAAGGCAGAATTAGTGAGGTTATACGCTTATTTTAAATACACAGCGTATAATATTTCACTTTTAGTTTGGCAGTCAACAGCAAGTCGACTCCAAAAAGCCCCAGCGAAGTGAAAACAACGCCAGTCAAGAGTAAATTTTAAATAGATGTGGTTTTACGGATCTCTCAACGTATTTTTGACGGTAATTTTTTTTTTAAATGCCTTTGCTCTTTTTTCAGGTTTTTGAGGTACAGTATCTTCATTTTTTTGTGTTTAAGTTTGCCCCATAAAAGCTTGCGCAATCCAGATTTCATCATGTGTTGTCATTTATAGCTCCGACTTTTGCCAACTGTTGCTTAAACTAAAGCTTAATTTATTAATATTATGAAATATATTGCTATATTACATAATATACTATAATGTGCTAGCGGAAAAAAAAGGGCAGATATGGAAGAAAATCATCCCGAAAAGTATACTTGCATATCTAAGAATTTGGTCAAAATCGGTTTGCAAACTCATTTTTCAGACAAATATTCTTTGCGGTCACAAACCGACTTCCGTACGGAGTGCTCATTTGTGCTTTCTCTTTCACAACGTCAATGGCGTTCGCTCTGCGTGTCAGGTCATTCGGGTATCTTTGCTGGTTTGCTGCAATTTAGCCCTCAGTATGGTCCCCAAGAAAGTGAAAAGTGGAAGTGATTGCGCTATTAAGAAGTTGAGGTTTTTGGCGACGAACCTCCGGCAAAGAAAGAGACAAACTGCTGTGCACAGCGGGGACAGAGACAGTGCCGTGTGAGCCACACAAACAGTTGCCACGCATGCCGAGAGACAAAAAAAATAAATAAATAAATACTCTGAGACGTATATTCTTCAGATTTAACCCCCATGCAAAAAACCCAAACACAACCAAAAAACAATGAATAAAAATATAACAAAATAAGAATAAAAACAGATGACATTCTTCTTCTGTTTCATCATCAAATCTTTGCGTCATATTAAGTGTACTGCCTCCTGGTGGCCAAGGCACGTACACCAGGAAAATCAGCACAACGATATTGAGTGATCGTGATGCACAAACCGTTTGATTCTAAACGCTTTGTGATGTGTCCACGAGCCACGTGTCGGAACTGCTGCTTCAATGAGTTAAAACGTTTTTATTGTCTTCCACACTCCGGGTTGCAGGGGTTTTTTTGGGGGGGGGGGGGGAACAAAAAGTAAAACCGAAATGTACGCTCGAATTAATCCTTTGATCCTCAATCGTTGGAATCTTCAGGGATTATTTTCACCTTCATTTCACAGCAGCCATCACAACAAAGCGGCGACTGAAGTTTTGTGTGCGTTCAGAAATTGCAAGGCGTCATTACACGAGGATAAGCGCCGCTTTATCTAAGAAAGTAAGCCCCCCCCCCTCTTCTCATTTTTGAGTGAGGGACAAAATCAAGTATTTTACATTGAACAGTTTCTCTGCACCCGATCTCCAAATCGCCGACACCCCGAAGGCACGGCCGCTCCTAGAGAAGATGTTTATCAATTCCTATGAACGGCAGATTAAAAAGCCAAAGTTCTCTCGTCTGGGCGCAATGAAGTGTGGCCGAAAGGGGATGAATGTCGCGAGGAGACAAGTCGCCCATGCTCTTTTAATGGAATGTCTGTCTGCTTGGTGACAGGGCAGACTTGCGTTATCGGGTCGTCTGAGGAATGCCACAGACGCGGGGCAGCTCCAAAATGAGAGTTGACTGGCAAACTGGCATCTGCGTGCCGCAGATGCCACACTCGGGATGATGCGAGTCAAGAAAGTCAAGCAAACACTGAGTGGCGGGTCCACGTGATATGTTATTAGCAACCAGGGGTCGCCGGGTATGCAGATGCGGATAAATGTGTCCCCCCAAAATTTGAGAAAAATGTAAAACAATATTTGCATAATCATGGAGGAATGGAGGGAGGGGTGGTAAATCAATTTGAGTTGCATTTTTTTTTCTTAATGGCAGGTGCTATCTAAATCAATTTTGATTGATTGATATCCTGCATGTATAGCGGTGGCAGTGTATTAGTATTTATTTATTGGTTGGTATGTAAGTCAGTATTGCAACAATGTGTGACCATATTTCTAGAGTTTGTATTGAGACTTCATTAATTTTTCTTAAAATGTTTAATGATGTTCTATTTTGACATACTGTATATTGCGGTTGTATTTATTTTTTGTACATTAACTAACTTATTATGGTCTTACATTTTGCACAGGTGTGATACTGTTTTGGCCTCCGTGTGCACGTCTGAAATTGCTCACCGTGGTCCAAGGAATCATTAGCTGTGACCGCACCCACAGTGGCGCAGCCCTCCCTCTCAAAGGTCTCTGCCAGGCCTGTGCTCGTCTATGGAGTTACCAATATCGGCTGTAACTCGCTTCGGCACAGGAATACGCTGCGCTGGTCATGAAAAGAGAGTCCAACATGTTCATTTAGTGTAGATGTGAACACACATGAAAATACCATGCAGCCTAGAAAAAAGAAAATCATAATACCATGTCGTTTGCTGAGAAACTCCAGCGGAGAGTAGGGCCCGCATCTTCGAGGCGTTCACCTTCACTTCAATCAGCCACACCTGCCATTAGAGCCGAGCCGCCTTCAAAGGCTAATGCGATGTGACAGATGTCAAACCACGCGGCATGTCAGCCCACACACCCTTCTAGGAAACCTCATTCTGTGCTCACTGCTTTTTATAGCATCTCTGTTTTATAGAAAATGAAAAAAGGGAACGTGTCCCTTGCCGTCGCATAAACTTTGGTCAGACTATAGAGATCGAGCAGTCATCCATCTTTCAGTCAGTTGTAGCTTTACAACAATACTGAGAGCTAGCTTATAACATTTGGACTCGCTGAATTTAGTGTTTATATCTTAAGTTAGTCCAGTGAGCTACACATATTCCTTGACTATTTGTGTTCAAATATGCTTAAACGATTCTAATAACGTGACACTGATGCCATTCGTCAGCCCGTTATTAGCGTTTCCTGTTATATGTTAGCATTTAGCTAGCATTTGCACCTTTTTTTAAGAGTCATATTTGGTGAACCTTTCTAATACACATTTGAAAAGACATTTGACACGAGAACTACGATGGGAGTCTGATTGCCTGCAGCATCGACACGGTGAACGCCCATTTGACACGTGATCATCATTCATTTTGACAATCGCAGAGTCATTGCGCGGGATTTACTGTGTCCAAGTCACTTGGGAGTCTACAATCCTGCTATCTGTTTTTAATAGGAAAAAAATGCCAAACAATTGTTAGTTCTGGTGAGAGATTTCATCTCTCTCTCTCGTTCTCTCTCCTTGCATCACAGGACTGCCACAAAGGCGTATTTAGGAGTTCCACTGAAACAAGGAGCCACAAAATCCCGAATCTCAACCAGGGATGTCTCCCACAGCGGTGTCTTGATTTACAAATTTAATTCATTTCATGACCAAGCTTGTCACTCAAATCACTGGTATCTAAATCAACTTTTGTCATTGAAATGAATGGAAATTCCATTAATCTGGTCCAGCCACTAAAAAAACAATAATGAAAATAAAAAAGTAATGTGTTTTTAATAAGTAAAATAGCACACTACTGTGTTGTACTTCATAGAAACAAAGTACTATAGTCGTATAATTAATGCATTGTAAAGACAAGCAGTTTTCATGTTTTATTATGTGGTTCCTTCTGCTGTATGCAAATGGATACACATGGGCAGTAGTATACATAGATGCAGGCAAACATACAGGGATTCATACATATAAGCATGAAGGTGGTCACAAGGGCTCAGGAAGCTAATTTGTTATTTTTTTTGTAGAGGATACAGAATATCTTACTGAGTATTGATCTATTGTCTGTCTACATGAGTTACTGCGTTGTTTGTGTTCATATATTTTGTTACAACATTTAAAAAAAAAAATGTAAGGACCAGAAGGAGTAAATCAATTCAACATGCTTTGTCGGCAAGAAGTTGAGTGTTTCACAACAGAAAGCGAGCTCACTCAAAGAAAAGGTTGCTTGCTGAAGCACGGGGCAAGTGCGGTTTGTCACTTCCATCCGCAACGTCAATCTGCAGCCCTCATCACTCTTCACTAAACACACACACACACACACACCTATCCTTATTATTACGGTCCAATTTACGCTGCCTTCAGCTTCTTTCTATCTGTCAAGCCCAGATGACAGACACGAATGGATTTTGCACCGTTGGTGTTAATAATGTGCCTTGGGGGCAACGGAAGGCTGCGTCTGAAGTCTGGACATTTTCTATTTGCGTTTACAGAACATTAAGAGGAGTGCCTTGGATGGGGGGAAAAAAATGCGAAAAAGCAGGAACGGCACTGCAAAAATGAGGACGACAGTAGAAGGTGGAGGCCTCAAATTTCACTGGGGACAGCTGAGTATTGATACCAGGTATCGTAACTGTGCACATGTGTATTATTCAGACTGCTATGCTCACCTTTCAACGGGCTGTATGTATCACAAGTACGAGTGGTATTGGTACTCAGTTTGGTGGTATCGGTCTGGAGAAAAAAGTAGTATCGGACATTCCTCGACCTCACTGTGCCAGGGAAAAACAGCTTTTCTACTGCTGCTTCTTTGACGTTTAAAGCATTTGTCTGTCAGGACCAGCTCCCTTTAGACATGGCCTAGTAGTTTTTCATTATGTCTTCAAATGTCATCGCTGCATCTGCAGATGACCGGGCACAGTGGCGGGCGGACGGCTTTGTCGCACTCTCGCCGAGTCTTTGTCCTCGCCATCACCTATGTCGACAGCTGTGTGTGTGCGTGATAAAGGGGGGCGAGCACTTGTGTACGTTCCTTGCTATGGGAATACTTGGGAGTTCAATAACCCCATGACGCCTTCCTAATGCCAACTGCACGGGTGCTTCAGGGGTGACTGCTGTCACATGGCATTAATGGGGGGTGGGGGGGGGAGGCATACATACAGGAGACTAGACGGTACAATTACAGAGGCACACACGACTGTGTGTGTGTGTGTGTGTTTGTGTGTGTTAACACCATATAAGTGACATTCCATCCTTCTTTGTCTTTTCCACAGGTGTCTGTACAGAGCGTGTTTACTTTTGGCACCTTTGCGACGACGTGTGAGCGCGGTGGTCGTCCTCCCCGGGTGCCGTTGTGTTCTGATGTCAGGCTGGCCGAGATGAAAGGAGGTGTTGTGAAGCGCATTCTCACCCTTTTGCATCTCACTTCCACCCAACCGGAGCCACCGTGACGCCGCCACCTGGCACCCATCCTGTAAAAATAACCCGACGTGGCGCCACTGTCACTGAACTATTAATAGCGAAATAAGCCCGGTTTGCCTCTCCGATCATCTTTCGTATACGGTACCAATACAGTCTTCGTATACAGATTTCCAACTACTCAAGATACAATTTCAAACTAATCTTACAACCGTACCCTAAAAATCTCGTTTGGAGATGATTGAAAAAAAAATATAGGCTGCAAGTGTTTGTTTGGCTAGAACAACGTATGGGATGATGAGCATTTCCAAGTAAGGTAGGGAAAGCCTTCTAGAACATCTGAAAACTAAATTACACGATTTTTTCATTGATTTGAGGAAATGATCTTCTTCCCTCCCTCCTTTCTTTCTTTTTTTTCATGGAGGAAGCCCCAGAATGTTAAGGCATACTTGATTTATGTTTTTGTTTGAATTACTTTCATTAGCCTTAATCAGGGCACGAAACAATTCTTTCAATTATCCTGCCTCATTCCTATCAGAGTGCTCAATGCCGAAGGCAGAAACTGTCACTCGGCACAACGCAGCTGCAGAGACAACAGCTATTTTGTTTTGGTTTTTTTAATTAGCAGAGATTTGTGCTCTACCGAGTTGTATTCCATCGTGTGCCGTGATCAGTGTGACGCATCGGAGAGACACCGGTGAAGCTGTGCTGTGTGTGTGTGTTACGAAACACATGACCTGCTGTGTGGGCCAGAAATCACAGCAGTGGAAAAACTCATAGATTCATAACATTGATTGGAATTGGGTCTCGTATCGGCAAGAACGAACGTGAGGGAGGGCAGCGGGGCTTTGGCGCGCAAGCAAAAATGCCATCTTGTATTCGGAATGAATTAAAAGAAAGCGAATAACTCGGAGTTATGCGAATAAAATGGAGTTTTTGAAGCCGATGTCGCTAAACGGCAGGAAAACGAAAATGCGATCACCGATTAATCGGACATCGGATACTAATTTAATATGTACATAACGGATTAAATCAATTATTTTGGGGGCCCTAACCTGCCCATGACTCGTCCGTCGGTGCCCTACCAAAGACGTTGATGTGTTCCAGTGAAGGGACAAAGCTACTTGTCTCGAGGTTTGAAAAGGACACAGAGATGAAAACAGATGCTCGGTGTCAGGCGGCGAAGCGGGTAAGCTCGCAGATGAGACGATTATGGAAAGGTAGCACGGGTCCGGTGACCGCCCCGAGGCACTGTCGAGGGATGCGATCGCCCGCCCGCCCGCGCGCTCGCTCGCTCGCGTACGAGGAGGTCAGCCGTCCGAGCCTCGCGCCAGCTGCGACCGATACGACGGACGGGCTCATGAATGACAGCCGAATGACATTGTTGCCTGCATCCAAGCCGACAAAGCGTGACTGGGCGCTCTGGCCTCAAGCGGAATACAGTCGACTTCCACCGCTTTCGCTTGTTCGCAAGTCGCAAGTCTACCTATTTTCTGTGCCGACAAATGTAAATGTCACACTCGACGGGGCGTCCATAGCGAGGCATGATTCATTTGTGCGCGCGTGTAAAGCTGCAAAGGGTCATTTTAGGGTCGCAAGACATTCTTCACTGTCATAGGAGTCCAAATAATACTTGAGTATTTTGAATTTCGTAAGTGCCCATGACTCAAAAGCGACGTGAGGGGTCTACGTTGCCACCAAGTTGGATCAAGGCAGCACATTTACGTGATAGGTTAAAAGAACGAGATTTACTAGGCATATTTCTATGACAAATAGATTGAAATGAATCATGTAAGTAAATGTTTCTATTTCAACATCAAACATCAACTAATAAAGTTTCTCATCGAGAAATTCCTGAATCCGTGTCTTCAAATCTTTTCCTCCTTCTTGGTGTCTTTTTTTTTTTCCTCGTCCATAATGACTCCGGTGAGACTATTTTGCTGTGGCCACTGAAGTCTCATGTGATGTTCTCAAGTTGTGTGCATCAGTTCAGATTTTTCCACTGTCCGCCTCGCCGCCATCGTACCTTTGATGCCCTTTCCGAAAAGGAAAGAGTCCAATAAGTGTGATAAGTGGGCAGAATTGGAAGAGCCGAGCCGTCACGAAAGAGCCGCATAATGTTCTCTATCTTGGATGATTTCTGTGGGGAAATAACTAAATACTTTTGTCTTTTTTTCTTTTTTAAGGCCCGGTGTTAACGCGTCTCTCTCAGCATCCGGCGCAATGTCATACTTTTCGCGCACAAAGCGCGTTAGCATGAACGCCCGTCGCTCAACATTTCCATCGCGACAAACATCGAAGGTCCAAGTAATCAACGTTGTGGGCCCGCTAATGCATACTGACGCGGAAACAAGGAATCAAAAGAGCAAAGCCGACGAGTGACTCAGCTCCGTTTGTGAGGAAAAAAATTTTAAAAAAGCAGCAGGGACCAACCGAACGGCGGAGGTGGCTTTGCCTCCTGCGGTGTCGGGCCTGACGCGGATCCAGGGAGACAGCGGTTGCTGTGTCGGGTGTGGGTCTGCTCGGTGGGTTGTCACACGCACAGTAGTGGGAAGTAACAAAGTATTCTTACAGTGTGACTGTACTTCAAAGGGGGAGTTTTTAGTGTTAAAAACACAAGCTACATTTGAATGTAGCCTCGCGAAGCCCCGCGAACCTCGAGTCGCCGCGCCAAGTCACGCTAGCTAACTCCGTATGGTGAACTCGACAAAGACGAAGAAAATTCTCATTCTTGATTCACCGAGTTGTTCGAAATGTGAGCGGATGTCAGGTACGAACGTATGCGCGTGTCGCCTCGCGGTTTGATGCGATTGACATTTGACGAGGTCATCCTGCTCGGGGACAGTTAAGTCGCACAGCTTGCGACGTGAATGATTCAAACGCAGAGTAAGTGACGTGAACGTCATCGGCGCCTTTTTTCTCGAGTGCTCCCCGCCCCGCCCCATCATCTGGTAATCTTTATATACTTCCCCCCTCCCCTCTCCTATTATCGCCATCTGTTTTTATGATCGATCCCTCCTGTCAGTGCAAACTGCTTATCTTTGCCCATCGACTCTTCCGCCGCGTCTGTGCTGAAATATGATTTCTTTGCAGGGGCAAACATCAAAGTCATTGCTTGCTATTTCTTTTGACAAAAAAAAAGAGCATTTTATTAGGTACAACTGTCCATCCATCAGGATAATAATAGTTTGGGGAATTTTCATTCTAGTCCATTTTTATTTTGAATGTTTAATATTGGTATTACTTTTAGTTTTGGAAATTGTTTGTGTATTTCATGTATATCAAAACATTACATAAGTACTATGTTGGTGTTGTTTATTTATTAATTTTAATATTAGTTTCAATCATTTACAAAACAACCATCCACAAATCTAATACATGGACTGCAGAACAGTCCACAGACTTTAAAGTAAAAATAAGTGCAGTGCGAGATACTGCTTCCGTAGTTCGATGTCGCACAACACTAAGGTGAAAGATTTGAGGTTTTCACATTTTTTAACCCTGCCACCAATCCCTCCATTTCCTCCAGTACCACTCCGTCGACTTCAGATGTCAACTCTTCTGCCCATTTTCTTCACAGACCAAACCATGAACTAATTTGTTGATCTGCCGTCTTCATTTGAAATAATGTTCTGGTTTCGAATGGGATGGAACTTCAAAATGTTTAAAATGGACAAAATCATCGACAGATCAATCAATTATTAAAAGAATCGGTCCTTGGACCCGAACCACTTAAACTTACCGTACAGTCTACGATTAGCTGACACCGGATTTGAAGACTTAATGCTTGTGACTTCCATTGATTGACCGAGGGAGCTGACTCCTCATGTGACTCTCCATCAGCAGCATGCACGGCAGCCGAGGGTCACAACACGAGAGGAAGACCGGTCTCAGGAGCATGTCGCACCTGCAGACAAAAAGCAGGTGATCACGGAACCGGACGTGAGGTTGAGAAGGAGCTGGCAGCACCGCGAGAAGCATTTTGAGGTAGCTCAATAAGTCATGACCCCGAGGAGGTTTTTAACCACGAGCCGGCCCAGGATTACGCTCATGAGCTGTGACAGAAGCAGGAGGTGCACCATTAGGAAAGAATTCTCAAGGTGCGCCGTCAGACAAGAAATTCAGGACACTTTGCTCAGCGAGCAAATCAGATTGGCGCTAATGCGGGCGAGGTGCTGAGTGCGATGGCGCGCTCCCCACGGAGTCCTGATCTACGCCATCTCCTAACAGCTTGTCGGAGCAAACACCATTCAAATACAGTCGAACCATTTTCCCCTCACTCGGTTGATTTTTTTTATGCCACACCGCAGGGAAGTGGTTCTGAACAACCCTGCCAAATTGCCAAGCATAGCAAATGAGTTTTCAAAATCTGGAAAAATCAATCAAATACCGCTACGACATCTATCTTATGTCACGGAAAATAAATCCGCTTAATGCTTCCAGTGGCCGGGTTGCATACCACCGGATCGACTTCCCAAGTTGCAATAATGAGGCGCTCTGAAGTGGCCTTGCCAGTGCCGAGCCCTCCCTGTCCACTTGCTGGCTGTCAAGTCGTATTTTAATAGCCAGCAACGAGACACTCGAAAGTGACATCACCACTGGACTACTTTATCCAAAGTTAAGAAGAATTTTTGGGGAGTAGGTAGAGCGAGTTTGCTAAGTGCACAAACCAAACGCGCTGGAAAACTGAGGCACTCGAGGGGCTGACCGATTAATCGACCAGATGATTTAAACCAAATTAAACTCGTCAGTCAAAGTATTTGGATTCCTACTTAATGGGGAATAATAACATGCAATCGCTGTGACTTGACGACAGCGTGGCGGTAAAGGCTGCCTCGGCCAAAGGTGCTTCATTACTGGCTCAGTCAGTGAGAGTATGTGACAGCTGGGGCAAGGCGGTGCGCGCCACATCGGCGGGCCAGGAACTGCTACTTGGCAGGCAGGTCCAAAGTGTCAGCGCCGATTGCGAGCGTCACGTTTGAGAAGGACGCTTCTCATCAGCGTATCTTTGCTCAGCCAAGAGTGCTCCGGAAGGCTTTCGACGCTATCGGAAATGGAATCATTCGGACGGCTGTGGTTGCTTTTTTTTTGGGGTGATGAAAACGCACCACAGTTTCACCAGTCAGGTCTTCTGCCTAAAATATGATTTATTTTGAGCAGGTACATGAGCCGCGCTGTCAAGCGATGATACGGCTGACTCAAGACGAGCATAAACAGCATGGATCACAATCACACGGCAGACTCAACAATTAGAATACAGTACGTGGTATTTTCTGAAACACCAAACGCGCGTGGATTGAATAAAATAGTTTTTGAGAGTAGTGTACTGTACAGCATTTATTTTCGAAGCATAATACTAGGCACGAATCATGCCACGACAAACGTCCTGTCTGGCCGTAACACTCTCTGGCCGTTAAGGTAACGTTTAAACGTGCCTTCAAAATATGATACACCGCAAATACAAACTGCGTGAAAAGTACGACTCACCATCGCCGCATATCATCCAGAGTGGGCTTGGTGCGTGAATCTCCCGTTGAGATAAATCCGCATTTGAAGTAGGAAATCCTGATACTCTCTATTAAATGTAGCCTTTCTTTTCTTGAAAGTCGCTCCTCTTCTGTCTCCTGGCTGGGCCTTTTCCCCTTGCCAAAGAATCTTTCCAACGACGTTTGTGTTTTACTCTTTTTGCTAGCTCGTGGGTTTCGTTTTAGCGTAACCTGTCACGTGACTGAGAAGCGCGCCCTCACCTGCGTCAAGAGTGACATATTGTAGACGGATGTAACAGAGGATCCGGTAATTTTTCAAAATAAAACATAATTCAGGTTCCAAAATAAATGAAACGGAAGTAATGTAAGTTCTTTCTTCTTTCTGTGCGGCTCGGCACCAAATGACCCAGGGACCGGTAACGGGCCACGGCCCCGGGGGTTGGGCAAGGCTGGTGTACAGAAACGTGGAAAAATCGGACCTTTGTGACACATCAGGAGGATTTGATGAATTCATCTCTCTGAGCTGATCTCAAGAGGAAATAAAGTATGAAGAGCACACGCACGTGACAGAGCACGTTTCATTTCACATCCTGCTGTATGGTTGGTGTGCATTTGACTGGATTTATAAAATGGTGGCTAATGGCATCTTTAAGCTGAAGGCTTTAGAGAGCGCTCTATACACGGCGGCTAGCGTGGCCCCCCACCCAAGCTGCATAATACATGTACATGCAGGCTGAGGAATATTTCAGGCACTTATGATTTTCACTGATAAAATGAATGGCCAGCCAGTGTGCTGACTCTATTGGGACAAAGTGTGCAGACCTTGTCTAACGTGATTCACACCGGCGATAAGTTGTCGCCCCGTCTTCTGCGGGGGAGTTAAATAGCCCTTGACCAAAGTTTATTGTAGTTTCTTGAAGAGACCGTATCCTTGGCCGCTAATGGCGGATGACGAAGCCTTCCACAAAGGGCGGAGCTGTACTTTCCTTTTTCCAGAGGTTGTTGTCTCTTCCTCTGCCAAAGAGCTGGTCAATAACGCCAGACATATGCTCACGCAAATGGATTTCGGAGGATCGATAAACACATCCTCGTAGCTATTACTTTTACAACCTCCAATTTGCATGGCGGTCATGACTAATGAGCAGGTCATGCCCAGACTGCCGGTCCAGAATGATCTTGACCTGTTTGAACTCATAAAATGTGTTGACAAGCAGCTGAGGTAGGTGCCTTTGTACACTTTGGCGTTTCACGCCTAAAAGAACATTTTCCAAGAACATCTCAACAAACAAAACAACAAAGACCTGAATTTACAATCATGGTGCAAATGTCCCGCTCAGTGACCATGCGGATGTGAGTGTGAATGGTTGTTTGTCCCTGTGTGTGCCTTGTGTGTGTTTTTTTTTAACTAACAACTCTCCACCGTATTAGGTGAAGGCTTGATACAGTATAACATGTATTATGAATATCAACCATAATACATACATGCAAACTATATACATGATGCATGTAGATACACATATGTTATCCGAATAAATTATACCACTCAACGTGCACTCATGGTACAGATGTGATTGTAATGGCCTGTACTTATGCAAATATGATCTTGCAGCATGAATCATAATTCATAATGAAGCCATAATTCATTTCTTAATTCCTCCTCTCTGCTGTTCTCCTTGTCTAGCTATTATTCAGGGCAGGTTGTTTAACAATGGCATCAATTCAGCTCTTCCAGAGCTTGATATAGCAGTACTTTGATATACTGTACAAGTGATAATTTTCCAAGCTTTTCCCTACTGAAATGAATTGAATGACTGCTGATTTGTTAGCATTGATTTTATAATGTGATTTGTTTAAAAAAAAATACATGGGAGAGGACCTTTAAAAATATAATTGTGTATTAAATCACAATATTGAGCGCCGTTAGATTATTTTTCAAAATTGTTCAGCCCTATTCATGAGAACGAGCACTATAGAAAAGGAACTGAATCAATCCGTAGACAAGAAAACAAAACGACAATAAATCGTGCAGTAAATTTGGTCGACAGAACCATCTTCCCCGTCACATGCCCGCGGGTGTCAAGTAACAAGCAGGCAGAAGAAAAAGTGAGAAGAAAAAAAAAAGGAGGCGTTTGAGTGCCATTCGGAGCTTTCGCTATCCGCTCCATCGACTGGCCTCTTCTGTCAACCAACCAATCACGCGCTCCCAAGTCAGGACCCCGAAGCCTCTTTTTAGCCCGCAATCAACGCCCCGCGGTGGCTGAGCGCGGATGTGGAGCGCAGCACTGACCGCGTGGCTTTTCGACCCGCGGAGAATACACCGAGCGACATCACACTGCCGCAAAACACACAACACTTGAACTGTGCATCCGGACATGTTTTATGCGTTGGAACATATCAATCACTCACTCACAAGCCCTGCGGAGCGATGGCTTTGTTGTGTGCTGACTGAACGAACGCTGGCACGATCTGCGAGATCTCTCTCACTATTTAGTGTGTGTCCTGGGTGAGCTTGGTGGTAGCAACGGACCGTTGGGACATGAGGAAAATGTCCACAAAACACACTCTAATCTCTGCATTCCGTCCTCCTCAGAGACTACAGTGGGAAGAAAAAAAGAAGGTACATGGCACCTCGGGAAAGAATAACAGTGTTAACATTCAGCTGCAAATTGGAATACTTTAATGAGAGAGAGAGAGAGAGAGATTTTTTTTGGGGGGGGGGGGTTGTTGGGGTAAAAGTCCTAAAATTACTGTACAAGGAAAAGTTGTTAACACAAATGATTTTTTTTTTTAAATGTCATAATTGTCATAATGTTAGCCCCCAAAAAACGTATGAATGATGAGACTCAAATTGCTGTTTTTGGAAGATAAAGTAGAAAAGTTTCAATGTTTACGAGAATAAAAAGTTGCAATGAACACAATAATTACCGGTAAGTTCTATTGTAATCATATGAAAAAGGAACAAGTGAAGACTTAAGCACAGTTTTAACATTTACTTTTGTGATTCTTTCATGTACCACCAGAGGAAGTCCGTGTACCACTGGTGGTACGCACACCACACTTTGAGAATCACTGATCTGTACGAGGGATGTTCGACGGCACTTTTTTCCAGACCAATAACAGTACAAGTATTCACTCTGGAGTACTCACCAATACCAAATACCGTTTCCACGAGCATGATACATACAATTTTGATTCATACAATGACTGATAATTTTGAACCTTTCTGTCTTTCTAACTCACATGATGATTTACCGATTTGTCCAACTGCCACAATGTAGCACCACTGGCCACGAAGGCTTATTCAATGTCATTTTTTTTTTTTTGCTTTAAGTATCGCTGGCTGGTATCGGCATCCATCCTAATGTACCCGATATGTTGAAATGAGGCCGTCACTCACCCATCCTTAATCTATTCAATTGTCATAAAGAGAGGAGACGCAGGGAGGAGAAAAAAGAGGCAGAAAGGAAAAATCTGAGGCGACAATGTGAACAAAGTTGATTCAGTGTTAGTGTGACACACGAAATATGGGCGCCATCACACTGCAACATATTGCCCTGCAGCTGACAGGCCGTGCCGTCAAATCCATCTTGGAATCTGCTGCTTTTGCCCAGGGGAGCTGAACCACAGCAGAGGCGACGTGCATCACCAACAATTCCAGCCAAACGGAACACACAAACACAGTTCTTTGCATTTTGCCCATTTAAGATGATGGCAAGGATTGCTCCCACTTGAGTCTAATCTTAGTCAAGTGTTATTATGGCGGCAATATATAGACATCATGTTGCTTATGAGGAGGACAATCGCGTCATTGTGTTTTCCATGGCAACCGCTTTTCCTCACAGGTAGGTATGAAATGCTTGTTTGAGTTGTCCTTGAGTACTTAAGCAAAACATAATGGCTAGGCTGCTAGCTAACGTCAGCTCTCGGTCCATTTCAGCATCAAAAGAGCACATTATGTTGTGAAAATTAGCAAACAACGTTGCCTTAATTAAAAATGGCCCTTTAGCTTCACGACGACACGGATTAGAAAACACCTTTGATGAGCTGTCAGTTAGCATCCATAGCTGTGATTTTCAAAACCTTTACAGGCCAGGTCAAGTAAGACATTTTCTTCACAATCAAGCGTTCGATGCTCACCCACGACTCAAAACTATGTAGTCTGATTAATACTGCGTTTGTGGAATATGAATAAAGCAGAAAAATCCATCCCTTTTTATCCGTCTCAGGGGGCCTCGACGGATGCAACAGAGAATCTTTCAGATTCCGAAATGAATAAAATGGAAGGGATGTAAGTTATTTATTCTTTCTGTGCGGCCCACCACCAAATGACCCGTGGACCGGCATCGGCCTGGGGGTTGAAGACCGCTGATTTAATGTACTGTATATGAAAGCCTATGTTGTGTTTTCCACATTATTATTGTTTTCTTAAAAAACGGCTATAGAGATAGAGATACATGCTTTTTTTCATTGAACAGTGTTGTGAATAACTTCACCTATTTTGGAGTCTTCAGATATTCCAAACACGAACGACTGTTTGGCTCAAAGGTGAAACGAGCTCCTGTACATTGTGCCTCTTCATATACTGAGAGCGATCCAAATGAAAACGGCTTTTCAGGAGACATAGCCCTATTATATTTTTAAAAAATGAATGAGCAGTTATCTAATGGACAAAAACAGAGCTTATACAAGCGGGAGGGGAGTCTTTAATTGCAGAGTGAATTTATTCCAAATAAGCAGATGCATTGCACATTCACACACGCACACATACTTGTGCTAACTGTATGTAAGAAAAGCACATACAGTACGTATTTACATGATGCTCCTTTGCCATCAACATATTAAATGATAGATAACAAGGACGGTTTCTATAGGGACATTACAACAGTGAATATTGTATAAACAAACAGGCCTCTTGGGAAAAGGACCCACAGGAGTGTCCGAGTTTTTCTTCCTGGGTTAATCTCATTGTGCACGGACTGAGGTCCCAACTCCCGGTCCCGGTCCAGGGTGTTTGGTTCAGTAGGCTCCAACAATGACGGCCTCGGCCTCTTTGGACGGCCTCCTGTCAGTCACCAAGAAGTTGATCATGCCCTCGGACTTGATGAGCAGGTTGCAGCCCAGGAAGAAGATGCCGAAGACCACGGTGAGGGACAGCACGCACATGACGGCGATCTGAACCACCCGCATGACGAACAGGCTCCTCTCGTCCGGGGAGGCGGCCGCCAAGCCTTCGTCGGTCACCACAGACGACAGGTTGCAGCACAGCATGCCCTCTGTCCTGTTGAACAAGCTGCCCTCCGTGTGGTTGAAGCCGGTGGCGTTCATGGCCACTTTTTTTCCCCCCTCCGTTCTCTTCTCCTCCTTTTTCCTTCAAATCAGTTCAACTTTCCAAGTTGAAAGTGGTTGTGATGTGTTGAGGGTTGATCCCGAGTGATGAGGATGAGGAGGAAGGGTCTTGGAGAAGTTGACACAGAGGTCTTCTGCTGGACTTCAATACTCTGCTCCGGCTTTGCATCTCGTGTGGTCTCCCTCGCAGTTCGGAAGCACAATGGATCACTAGAGAGCAGAGAGAGAGAGAGAGAGAGCAAGAGGGACGTTCTGTACACACAGACTGCCTTTCAAGCACACATATAGGCGGGGAAAACACAGCAAGAGCGCCCCCATGAGGTCAGACTGCTGCATGAACTCACATCTTGCCCTTTGCAAGCGGCTTTCCACTGTGCGCAGGACAGTGTTTAAAGTTTAAAGTAGGCGAAAAAAAGACAATTTCACACATTTTTAAACTGTGATTATGATTTGATTTATTTTCGACGAAAATACAAAAAAAGAAAACGCCAGGCCATTTTGTTCCAATTGCTCAAGATTTGCTGAAAGTAGCAATCAAGTTTGTTTTTTGCATTAAGAACTAAATTATGCATCCAGATGAAACATCCACATCTGGATTTTGCAGTCGACTTCGTAGTCACAAATCGGGGTGTCGTTTGCTTTTTCTCAGTTTACATCAAATGTGAAAAGAAGTGCAGCTTTGTCTGTTCCCAAGTCGTGAAACATCAAGGATAAAAAAGAAAAACATACATTCATTGCGCTACCTTCAAACAGCTCCAGCCCAGTTCTGTTTACAATTAGCACATGTTTTAGTGACATCTAGTGGATATTTGAAAACTCGTCTCTCTCTGAGAGAGAGAGAGAGAGACACACACATTTAGAGAGACACACACATTTAAATATTAAGGGTACATATAACTTGTTGTATAACGACAATTACTGGTCTTACGTTATTCCTATTTGCCATTTTTGTTTTAGATACAAGTTAAAAAATGGAGGCTCAGATCCAAGCCCCGCCCCCCACGAGAGGATTGCTAGGATTGACGTATCTCTCGGCCAATCACAGACGAGACACAGAGACATTAGCGGGTCGATGCGGAGCTGTTACATTGCAACGAATGAACGAATCTTTCCTGTTCTCTGTGCGCGAAGACTTCCCGTCGCAGCCGGGGCGCATGTGTTGACCGGTTTGGCATACACCACGAACCAGCTACGTTTCTGAAGGAGAGAACGAATTTACAGCTACGACATCGTGCCAAGGAGTCCGAACAGGTACCGCGATGGTGGTCAGCACTTCGCAGGCGACGACATCACGCCGGTTTGTTTACTATGTGCTGAGACGGAGATCAAATCCGTGTGCTTTTGACATGCCACGGGAGGATTCATTCATTGCCAGTCCAAGCAAGCACTGAGGTCTCCTTACGAGGTAATTGTGCGTATAAATCTCTCTGTCTCTCTGTGTGTGTGTGTGTGTGTGTGTGTGTGTGTGTGTACTATGTCGTGGTGACGCATGCACACTTCTTTCTACAGAGGAAATTCCTTCACGTTGCACCATGTCTGCACAGATCATGTGATGGTAGTCTGCCATTATTTGAATGGCAGGATAAAATGTAATGCGCAGTGACTATGCCATGCACAAGATGAAAATGTTTTCATCTTCAAATGTATGTATGTATATACAGTGATATATATATATATATATATATATATATATATATATATATATATATATATATATATATATATATATATATATAATATGTGTGTATACGTGTGTGTGGCTGAGTATCAAAGACACTTCCCTCTATTTGCTTAATGGATTTAATGGGTTCTGCTCCTTAATCCCCTCCCTCCTCTTTCCTGGAAGGGCGGGTAGACGTTTTTTTTGTTTTTTGTTTTTTTCAAATATTAGTGCCCATATGATGAATGCATTGTCTGGTCGTTGGATACTCAAAGTTGAGGAAGATGAATGTGCTTGTGTCCTCACCCCGCGGTAATGCATGAGAAACATCTCAATGCATTGCTCCTTTTTAAGACAAGTGGCCAGAGCCAAAGAACTTTCACTCATCAAGTTCAAGGCAACATTTGAACAAGGGAGGAGAGTTTGAATTTTTTTTGTTCCTTGAGAAGTTGAATCACGGCAGTCCAATTAGAGTCCATCGATCCATTTTCTATGCATTCTTACTCTTGTATGAGCTTCACTCTGAAAAGAAGGATTAATAATATGGAAACTTGTTCAGTGATGCTACGCAAAATCACAGAGAGTTTGTTGCAGGGTTCGTAAATCTTTTTAAGGCGATGTTTGAGTAACATTTAACTCAAACGGTCATCCAAGTTGAAGCGGAACACAAATGGATGCGCCTTGAATGCATGACACAAGTCACCGAAAATCCAAATCAAAGTCACAAAATGGGACAAAGTACATGAAGTAGGAAGTTGCCGTAATAAAATTTGTCCTATCGCTTAAAAAAATCCCTTGAGAGAATAATTCGTTAAAATACTGGGAAAAGTCTACATTTCCAAACGGTCAAACGTTCTGACTGTTTTTGTGTCTTTCCCGTAGCATGATGCCGGCTTCTCAAAGCTGTCCGGTCTCCTTCCAAAGTCCTCCTGCCATCTTCAGATCTCCCCAACGCGACGTCAGCACACTGAGCTCTCTCGAGCAGACGATTTGATGCGCCGCTTTGCCTATTGCAAGGTGGTCTTGACCACTTCTTTGGTCTGGGTGCTGGTGGACGTCTTCTTGTTGCTCTATTTCAGCGAATGTAACAAATGTGACGACAGGAAGGACCGCTCGCTGCTTCCCGCCCTCCGCGGTGAGTCCACACTTTCAAAATCGCTGTTGAGAGGCATCTTTGCATGTCTCGGATAGCAAACTGCCACATATGCTAAACCCAGTGACTAATTCCATACTACGTCTGCAGCAAGGTCCAAGTCAAGTCCTTGTACACTCAGCTACTCTCAACAACTACTCAAATATTCATCCGTCCATCCATTTTATAATTTGCTCATCCTCAGGAGGGTCATGGGCACACCGGAGCCTATCCTAGCCGTCTTCGGGCAGTAGGTGGGGAACACCCTGAACCGGTTGCAAGCCAATCGCAGGGCACACTGTGAGGAACAACCATCCACGCTCACACTCACACCTCGGGACAATTTCGAGCATTCAATCAGCCTGCCATGCATTTTTTTTTAATGTGGGAGGAAACCGGAGTACCCGGAGGAAACCCACGCAGGCACAGGGGGACAACACGCAAAGGAAGGCCGGAGCTGGAATAGAACCATGGCGCGTCTGGGTGAGGCCGACGCGCTAACCCGTCTCCCACCGCGCCGCCCGCTACTCCTTTCAAAGCCGCCCTCTTTCTTTGAGTTTTGGTCCTCTTAAGCAGTTCATTTCCCTCACATGCCCTCCGCTAAGCTGATGTCTAAGCTGCTTTTAAGGTTAGACTGAGGCAGAGCTGCCGGCAAGTGACACTCATGACGATCCAAATGTCTGCGAACATCAACTTGTTTTGCTCGGAAAGTCGACAGCGCGTACCGAAGTATCATTTATCGTCTCGCGCCGGTTGCGGTCCTAACGTAGACTATGCCTACTGCCCGGAGACAGCTGCGATAGGCTCCGGCATGCCCCGCGACCCTTGTGACGATGAAGCGGATCAGAAAATTAGATAAATGGATATACTATGACAATATGGCTCTTTCAGAGTGCCTCGTTGTCAGTGAGAGAAGGTGGGAGTGCAAGTCCCCCCCCCCCCCCAATTTCAAACATCACAGTCAAACATGCGCCTGTGTGGCTACTTTTGAGCGCCTCGTCGTCCGCCACAGTCTTGAGCAGATTCCATATACAGCATGTGGTCAACTCAAATCTATACTTATGTGTAAGCAAAAAGAACGATGCCAGACGAAGTCGGATCCATTTATCCAGGTCGGAGCTGTTGCGCTTCATTGATAGTCGCTTGTTGACCACGGCGCGTGATTCCAGCGCATTCGGCAGACACGCCCACAAATGTTTGCCAGCGGACTGTCGGCTCTCAAATTGCATCCTTCAAATTGAGATTTGTGGGGATGCGGTGACGTTCATCAAGGAAATCACTTGAGGTTAACCATCGGCTGACACCCGCGCATTTCCATTTGCAGGGGTTGAAGAGAATCCTCTTAACCCCGCGGCCATGAAGCTAATGTGAGCTGCGTGCCCCCCTTTCATCGCAAACACCGCCTCTGCTCCAAGAGATTATTCGAGAGAGCCCGGAGTGTCGTCATAAATCCACGGGAGTTATTTACATTGGGCTAATGGTGCTCGTCTAATGCTTCGCAGCGATTTGGCCGCGCGAGGAAATGTGGGCAACAAAGCGGCCTGCGAGGGGCCGTAGGGATGCTTTTTCCTTTCACGGGCCCATTTGGTGGAAGCGGCGGCGTCAGCTTGTTAACATGCCCGTTTGCGTTTCAGCCGCCATCTCCCGTAGCCACGAGGGCCCCGGCGAGATGGGCAAGTCCGTCAACATCCCCAAGGAGGAGCACGAGAAGATGAAGGAGCTCTTTAAGATCAACCAGTTCAACCTGATGGCCAGCGATATGATTGCACTCAACAGGAGCCTGCCGGATGTGCGGTTGGATGGGTGCGTGGCATATTTATTGCCTTGTCATCGATGAATAACTGGTAGAGGACGTATGGCGTTAGAGCGCGTCTTAAGTAAATCAGATCACAATTCCGTTGTCCGTCTATCTATTTACTTTGGCTCAAATCGCGTCGCGGGGACATCAACCTCGTGCTTGACCGCTTCGAGTTTTCACAAGGGCGGACCCTGAGGCGTTTGACGTGACCGCAATAGCTCACCAGAGAGCATCTTAAACAAATGCCCGGGTCATCTCAGTTAGCTCCTCAAGGTTCTGACTACCCCCCCCCCTCAAAAAAAAAAAAATCCTGGATGACGCAGCTCCTCGCCCTAATCCAGTGGTTCTTAACCTTGTTCGAGGTACCGAACCCAACCAGTTCATATGCACGTTCACCGAACCCTTCATTAGTGAAAAATAAAAATCAGAATTCTTTTTTTTTTTTACAAATTCAAGACAAAAAACACATTTATGAAAAACAGAAAAAAGTAAATAAAATTACATGGCATGTTTTTTTTTTTACAAATTCAAGACATTAAAAAAAACACATTTATGAAAAACAGAAAAAAGTAAATAAAATTACATGGCATGTTTTTTTTTCTACAAATTCAAGACATTAAAAAAACACATTTATGAAAAACAGAAAAAAGTAAATAAAATTACATGGCATGTTTTTTTTTCTTTTTTCTACAAATTCAAGACATTAAAAACACATTTATGAAAAACAGAAAAAGTAAATAAAATTACATGGCATGTTTTTATTTTCTACAAATTCAAGACATTAAAAACACATTTATGAAAAACAGAAAAAGTAAATAAAATTACATGGCATGTTTTTTTTTTTCTACAAATTCAAGACATTAAAAAAACACATTTATGAAAAACAGAAAAAAGTAAATAAAATTACATGGCATGTTTTTTTTTTCTACAAATTCAAGACATTAAAAAAACACATTTATGAAAAACAGAAAAAAGTAAATACAATTACATGGCATGGTTTTTTTTTCTACAAATTCAAGACATTAAAAAAACACATTTATGAAAAACAGAAAATGTAAATAAAATTACATGGCATGTTTTTTATTTTTCTACAAATTCAAGACATTAAAAAAACACATTTATGAAAAACAGAAAAAAGTAAATAAAATGACATGGCATGTTTTTTTTTTCTACAAATTCAAGACATTAAAAAAAACACATTTATGAAAAACAGAAAAAAGTAAATAAAATTACATGGCATGTTTTTTTTTCTACAAATTCAAGACATTAAAAAAACACATTTATGAAAAACAGAAAAAAGTAAATAAAATTACATGGCATGTTTTTATTTTTCTACAAATTCAAGACATTAAAAAAACACATTTATGAAAAACAGAAAAAAGTAAATAAAATTACATGGCATGTTTTGTTTTTTTTTCTACAAATTCAAGACATTAAAAAAACACATTTATGAAAAACAGAAAAAAGTAAATAAAATTACATGGCATGTTTTTTTTTCTACAAATTCAAGACATTAAAAAAACACATTTATGAAAAACAGAAAAAAGTAAATACAATTACATGGCATGGTTTTTTTTTTCTACAAATTCAAGACATTAAAAAAACACATTTATGAAAAACAGAAAATGTAAATAAAATTACATGGCATGTTTTTTATTTTTCTACAAATTCAAGACATTAAAAAAACACATTTATGAAAAACAGAAAAAAGTAAATAAAATGACATGGCATGTTTTTTTTTCTACAAATTCAAGACATTAAAAAAACACATTTATGAAAAACAGAAAAAAGTAAATAAAATTACATGGCATGTTTTTTTTTTTCTACAAATTCAAGACATTAAAAAAACACATTTATGAAAAACAGAAAAAGTAAATAAAATTACATGGCATGTTTTTATTTTTCTACAAATTCAAGACATTAAAAACACATTTATGAAAAACAGAAAAAGTAAATAAAATTACATGGCATGTTTTGTTTTTTTCTACAAATTCAAGACATTAAAAAAACACATTTATGAAAAACAGAAAAAAGTAAATAAAATTACATGGCATGTTTTTTTTTTCTACAAATTCAAGACATTAAAAAAACACATTTATGAAAAACAGAAAAAAGTAAATAAAATTACATGGCATGTTTTTTTTTTCTACAAATTCAAGACATTAAAAAAAACACATTTATGAAAAACAGAAAAAAGTAAATAAAATTACATGGCATGTTTTTTTTTCTACAAATTCAAGACATTAAAAAAACACATTTATGAAAAACAGAAAAAGTAAATAAAATTACATGGCATGTTTTTTTTCTACAAATTCAAGACATTAAAAAAACACATTTATGAAAAACAGAAAATGTAAATAAAATTACATGGCATGTTTTTATTTTTCTACAAATTCAAGACATTAAAAAAACACATTTATGAAAAACAGAAAAAAGTAAATAAAATTACATGGCATGTTTTTTTTTTTTTTTTTTTAATTGTATGACGTACTATCACGACAGTCACACGTTGACTACGAAGCGAACTAAATTTCCCACAGCGCTGATTGGACAAGCAATGTCATGTCATCATCTGAAGCCAGCAATGGCCAAGCGGGCGTGTCACAACGAATCGACATCTTGAGTCGCGTGTGTCTTTCCCTCCATGGTGGAGGCTCCGTCGAATCCCTTAGACCGATTCACCCCCTGGGTTCCATCGAACCCACTGCCCTAATCTGTAAGGGAGAGCCCTTATCCTTTTGATAGACAGTACATCGCTTAAAAAAAAAAAAAACGCTCTCTTGTTCTTATAAAATGATGGATCGGTTGACAGTTGGTTCAAGGTGTCCGGAAGGAGGCCGTCCGGTTCGTGTCCGGTTCGTGTCCTTTGTTTTGCTGGACGCTATGTTTGCAAACAAACGTATCTGAATATCTCAGAAGAGAAATTGGTCCCCTCCCTTTATTCAGGTCAGATGTGGGCTTATTGCGCGTTTAAATAATCCGCATCACCTCAGCACTTTCATTTTGAACAATCCGCACATTCTGTGCGCGAGAACTTGAATCGCTGACACGTCACCGTTTCAAATATCCTCAAAGTGTAAAAGACAGCTCTCCTTCCCTCAGTATAAATATTGCAAGGGCTTGTCATTCCTTCGGCAGCCGCGTGCCAAACACGGCGACGGGATTTTCCGAATCGCCGAGTCTGAATGGCAATCGCAGTTTCGCCGCTGGAGGGCAACCTCCTGGCCTAGTTGTGTCACTCAATCCTGTCACTCTGAATAGACGGGACGAAAGCAGCAATGCCGGCTGCTCCACTGACTTCTTTCAGCCTCCGATGCCTCCCCCCACCCCCACTCCCACTCCCGGGTCCCAATGCTGCCTGTCCAGATCCATCGTGTATTCCGCATCGTCGTCCCGTTCGGCGTCATCGTACGCCTGGTTTAGCATTTTTCACGTTCTTTCCGTGACATCGGTTTAGCAACGACACCGTTCTGTCAATGCATCAGATTTATTCCGGTCTGCAAGTTAGACCGAGTGACTGCAACAAATGATCGGTTGAAAAAGAATCGGTTCTCTTATTCTTAAGACGGAACTTAACGATAACTGAGTGTACCTTCCGAGTTGAAGCACAACTGACAGAGCGGACGGACATAGTTACAATTACTGTTTCATAGTATCAACGTTCAAATCTTTTGATGGGATGGCCCTCCAGCTGCAAGACCAAGGTGTACCCGGACCAGCTGCCCAACACTAGCATCGTCATCGTATTCCACAACGAGGCATGGAGCACGTTGCTGCGGACGGTCCACAGTGCCATCAATCGCTCTCCCAGACACTTAGTTGTGGAAATTGTGCTGGTGGATGACTTCAGTGAGCGAGGTTGGTCAATGACACAAAAAACTTTTTTTTTTTTTTTTTTGTTTACGAACATCTTCGTTGAGGTCTTGCAAACCTACAGTCTTCATAAGTTGACCAGAGTAATCCAAAGCGAAGGAGGAGTTTTTTTTTTGGGGGTTTCTTCAAGCGCTCCTTCTTGTTGCGATGCAGACTTCTTAGGGAAAAAGTTGGAGGACTACGTTCGGACCCTTGAAGTGCCAGTGAAGATCCTGAGGATGGAGGAGCGTTCGGGTCTCATCCGAGCCAGATTGAGAGGGGCGGCTGCCACCAAAGGGCAGGTCATCACCTTCCTGGATGCCCACTGCGAGTGCACGGTGGGATGGCTGGAACCCTTGCTGGCCCGCATCAAAGAGGACAGGTGGGACTCATGTTGACTTTTGCATCATCGAAGATTGATTCAAACAATACGACATTGACCTTTATGATCATGTATAAGCAAAATATTCTTTATCAATCTTCACACTCTTGGGTGGCTCCCAGGGTTCTGTGTCAGTGCTGCGTCAGTGCCCCTTATCAGCTGCCTGCACTCAAGCCATCAGGCTCCAAAACAACTTTCTCCCTCTCCTGAAAACACTCGTATATAATAAACAGTCAGTGCTCACAGCAAACATATAATAATTTAAATGTCACGGCAAATGTATAATAATTACCCAAAATTAATCCTACACACTGCCTTTTCCGTTCGTAGTTTGGAAAAAAAAATAATTCCCATCAGCTACTAGTTGGGAAGAAATGCTACCTCAGCCTCTGGATGGACACCGACACAAGTCATTGTGGTCGAGCCTTTTGGTTTAGACTCTTTAGACTTTAGAAAATTCCGCACAAGTAATATTAATGGAAAGGTAGCCTGACAACGATTTGCTTGTGCCACATCATTATTCTTCTTATTCTTATTTATCGCACCTCTTTCCCCAAGGTCAGCCGGGATGGAGTCCAGGACCCCAGTGACCTCGAACACGCCCAGCCTTTTAGAAAATAATCGATTACATTGTCACGGTATTGCTCCTTACGCCACTTCACACACCGATGGTGACCATTCGCGGGTGGAGCCTGTACCAGGATACCCAAGCTTGACACACCTTGTATGATACGAGTAGTTTTCCATCTTCAGGTCTAACTCACACTGAGCAAATTTCTCACCTTTGGCAGAAGGTCAAAGCTAAGCTCGTGGTCCATTCAGATAAAAGTCGTTTCCGACTGTATCTGATAAATCAAGAATCGGGGGTCAGGAGGATGATCCTCCATCGACATTGTACTCCGTATGATTTCCCGATAGCCCCGCCAGACGTGAATGAACTGAAGACCAAATTTGGGCGGCTGTGGGAGGAATAGAGGCCGTGCGTGGAGAGGTGGAAATTGTCATCTCCGCAAAGAAAAGGCTGAAGCTGGGATTCAAACGTGCTGTGAGGCACTGTTGCGATCCACTAAGCCTCACGCTCGCTTATGATTCGGTCGTCGTCGTTGTTGTTGTAAACCAGGACAGCCGTGGTGTGCCCCATCATCGACGTCATCAGCGACGAGACCTTTGAATACATGGCGGGCTCGGACATGACCTACGGCGGGTTCAACTGGAAGCTGAATTTCCGCTGGTACCCGGTTCCCCAGCGGGAGATGGATCGCCGCAAGGGCGACAGAACGCTTCCCGTCAGGTATGCAAAATAGCGAGCCTCGCGTCTGACGTTATTGTTGTTGCGCTCTTAACCGTGCACACAGAAAATAGATTGCATGTTGGATTTTGCTTCAGGACGCCCACCATGGCGGGAGGGCTCTTCTCCATCGACAAAACATACTTTGAAGAAATAGGAAGCTACGATCCAGGGATGGACATCTGGGGCGGAGAGAACCTGGAGATGTCTTTCAGGGTGAGTGACAAAGCTTTGTTTTTTTTTTTTACCCAACATTCCTCTTTTTCAATTATTTGTGGGATTTTTCTTTTTTTTTTTTCCTGCTACAGCCGAGGCCGTTTGTTTAACTTGCTGACACCGAATGTCAATGAAAGCCCATCTTCTGGCTTTTAAGCAGACTACATAAAAACGCCGTTTGTCTCGCCTTTTCGTTGCCGTGCCGCGTTTCCAATCGATTCTGTTAAGTGGGGAGGGGAAAAAAAAACCAACTTGGCAGAACCCGTCTTTGAATTTATGGGAGTTGCACCACAAGCGCCGTGCTGATGATAATCGGCAACATCTTGGGTGTGTTTAATGAGCGTCTCAATCATGAGGAGATGGAGTTTTCGCTCCAAATGGCAGAGATTAGCTTCTCGCAGACCTCTCCATCTCCACGGTGACAGTTGACTCTTGTCGTGGCCAGTCAGTAGGAAAGCAGAGTTGTTTTGACCCCAAAAATATTTGATGGCAAGGTAAAAATCTGACCATGAGTCATTTTATACACTCACGGGTGTAAAAAAAAAAGGATCAGTGCGATAATAGGCTCGCTTTGTTCGTTATCTGTTGGTTCAGCCAATCATCATGGCGAAATTCAAAGTCGTTCAAATTCTGGCCCTGTGAGTGAGGTGAGCGTCGGCGATCGAAAGTTGTCTGTAAACTGGCCAACGAATGACTCGATACAACCAAAAGTGCCCGCTAGAAGCGACTTGCTTTCTGCATGTGGAAAAAGAGGTCGTTTTTCAAGTACGTATAACGTACAACCGTGTCGTGGAAAAGGGGCGGACCTTTTACAGAACCAAGACTCAGTGTGGGGAGGCCATTTAGCTAAACTGGTTTGAGATTTTTTTTTTTTGCCACATCTTTGATGAACTTGCACTTGTCTGGGATGTCTGTTCAGATCTGGCAGTGTGGCGGTTCCTTGGAGATTGTCACGTGTTCCCACGTCGGCCATGTTTTCCGGAAGGCTACTCCTTACAGTTTCCCCGGAGGAACGGGCCAAGTCATCAACAAGAATAACAGGCGGCTGGCAGAAGTCTGGATGGATGATTTTAAAGATTTCTTCTACATCATATCACCAGGTGCCGACCAAAAAACTCTGCTTCCATTGACTCGGTCATAAAGGGATTTATTTAAATAATACGTCAATAAAAACGTGATTTTTGGGAGGTGCTGTAGTTTGCACTGGTGTGTAACAAAAGCATATTGTTAGCTAATTTAATATGGCCGACATCACAAGTGAGAAGGTGTTGTAATTCTCCTGCAAATGGTGAAGGACAGACACAGCAGCCGGTTAACTTTCAAATAACTTTCAAATGACTTCAAAACTTGATGGCCGCCACTTGCAGCGAGTCGCTCCACACGCAGAAAACAGCCATCCAACTCGATACTCTCATTCACTGACGCCCACGTCACTCACCAGGCCAGGCCCCGCCTTTTAAAGCCATACACGCTCACATGCAGAGTGGAACGTAAGCACGGTGACCCCCAAGCGGGCAAAAATAATACCTCCACCAATCAATCCATGTTACTGCGTTTAAAAAAAAAAAAAAAAGCAAACTCTATTTTTATCCGAAAAATATTTGATAGCTTCATCCCGAAACAGGCTTAACATGAAGTCAGGCCTTTCCTATTAACAACCGCACCAGGTAACAATTGCCTGGCACAAAAAGCTCATTCGCCGACAGACACACAAGAACAATCTAATTGTGCAGACTGCGAGAGGAGCATCCATCTATCCACTCGATAACGTGATTAGCCCCAAGCTAGGCTCCGCCGGAAATCTCAGCTTAAACGTTTTAGATACCGGCCAGCCTTTGAGGGATCATCGCTAAATCGGCCGGATCTTTAACTGCAAATTGTGCCCTTTCTACTTCACCTTAGCGGGCGAGCTTACAGCGAGGTGGGGTTGGCGTGATGGATGAATGTTTCCGCCCAGCACGCCCCCTCAATGGCGGAACGGTTCCAGTGGCGGCTCTAGGGAGGGAAATGATGTGAGAATACCGCGTGTGAGTTTGGTCCCTGCGCCGCACTGGTGATTTTGTGATCAAAAGAGGCTCTTCATCATGGGTGATATGTGATGCTCGGAACAGATGCAGATCGAGAAAGAGAGAGGAAAAAGAGGAACCGTGAAAGCCAGGGGACAAAAAAAAAGAGTGGCCCTCATGGCTTTCATCTAAGTTGATTTGCAATGTAATTTGCCCTGACTAAAGTGTGTGGACGAATGGAAACGTCCACGGGAGTGAGTTAATACCCGCAATACCTGTAAAACGCCACTAGCTGACAGTATTGCCCCGTATACAATTTATCATGGCCGCCATTTCTTTTAAAAGGCTCGTACGTGACCCGGCCAGTAATAAAGTTGAGCCGGAAATAAGTCAACTCACTTTATATTATTTCCCATGGGTCCAATTGTTTTCGAATTGGAACCATTTGAAAGTGAGCCAGCAGAACACGACGGACCGCGTCGCCTCGCACCGAATCACAAAGTCCCAAATTGTGCCTGCAGGGGTGATGCGAGTGAACTACGGCGACGTCTCTTCCCGCAAATCTCTCCGCGGAGCCTTGAAGTGCAGACCCTTTTCCTGGTATCTGGAGAACATCTACCCGGATTCCCAGATCCCGAGAAGATATTACTCGCTTGGAGAAGTATGAGATTTATTCATTTTTCTTTGTTCTCTGATCTCCCGCGAAGACACTTCCTCACCGTGCCGCGAATGCTGTCCGCTTATTTTATTGCTTTGGGGACAAATGGAATCCAAGGAGGGCTTTTTTTTCTGACTTCCGGGTTTAGTGAACGCTGGCGCATTTGGCTGCCGCTGCTCAACCCGTATTGTTTTGTGTCTTGTTATTGTAAAGTGTCCTTGGGTGTCTTGAAAGGCGCTTATAAATAAAATGTATTATTATTATTATTATTATTATTATTATTATTATTATAAAAGAAACTCGAGTTCCAACATTCCCCGGGGTTTGATTTGTACTTGTTAGATTCAACAAACAGTGGCATGTACAGTCGGTAAGTATTGCTGTGAGCACATTGACACAGTATTTCTGTGTCAGTTTTACACACAGAAGAAATACACATTTGAGCTTTGTTGGGATAATGTAAAAAAAAACCCCACAACAACACAAAGACAGTGGTGGCTGAGAAATTACCAGTTTGAGTTTAATGTGAGTGAAGTTTTCTGGGTGGTCAGAAATGCTCGCTTAAAGAAATGACCCGCTTTGTGACTGTGTTTTGACGAGGACAGATCAGGAATGTTGAGACCAACCAGTGCGTAGACAACATGGGAAGAAAGGAGAACGAGAAAGTTGGCTTCTTCAACTGCCACGGCATGGGCGGCAACCAGGTGCGCTTTCAACGGCTTTAGTGAACGGTCATGAACAAACACGCCAAACATTCGTGCGTGATGGTCGCGGCTGACCATCATGCATTCTCTCACACATTCAAAAGTCACACATTATGTTTGGAACGTGAGGATGGTGACCCCCCAAGTGGACAATAAAATACCCGCACTGCCATTTCAGAATGCCAAGTAAAATGTTAGCTGATCACTCGATTTGTCAGTAGGATAATCGGTCGAATAATCGTTTAAAAAAAAAATCAATAACAAATGCGAATTCCACACAGAAAGGTTCTCGGTGAGATCTGATAACTGAAGGAACTTCTCACACACACACACACACACACACACAAAAAAGAAATGAAAGTGACACTACTGCTACTTTTCTTTTTTGTGGACTTGATTTCAGGTGTTCTCATACACGGCGGACAAAGAAATCCGGACGGACGACCTCTGCCTGGACGTGTCCCGCCTCAACGGGCCTGTCGTCATGCTCAAGTGTCACCACATGAAGGGCAATCAAATGTTTCAGTATGATGCCGAGGTAAGAAATCGCATATTTCCTTTATGACTGGAGGTTACATGAAAATATGCTTGGCTAGGGGGATGGCGACCACTAGGTGGTGCTGAATGTCATTTTTTTTTTTGAAGCACACATTTCACTGGAGCAGCTGTTTTCTCCTATTGTGTGTTCTTTTCTTTCACCCAGTATAATGGCAAATGGGAATATGATTTTGAGGTAGGATCCATCACTTGAATGACACCCCCCCCCCCATTAGTGCTAGTTTGTGAATCGTCCATAGTGACATATTTGTCGTGGAACACGCTGTGGAGTCTTGGTGGTTGTTAGATTAGATCAGTGGTCAGTGCAAGCCTGTGAACCTTTTCCAATGAACAGAAGCGCTTATCAGCCGGCGCCACCGTCACAGTGAAACGCCGCGTGTCAATTTTTTTTTTTTTAGCATATGTCCCAATAATCTTCATGGCGTGTCGCGTCAGAAGTGTAAGTACAAGCGGTACAGCGCCATTTCAGAATAAATTCCATTTCAAATGAAGACATTTTACATGCTGTAAAATGGTTAAAAACTATTTTTATAATGTTTCTGTAACTTTATGGAGTTCTTTTATTGGCCACTTTAAGGCCCTGTAAATTGGAGGACGGCGGGTTACTATATCGGCGCCCGCAGTATAGTACAGACCAAGATATCGTTAAATACATTCCCCCAACATCACAGTGAAACTATACTACAGTATATATTTTACTCAATAAAATTGAAAAAACCCAAAACAAATTCCAAATGCTATTAAGTTAACTGAATGTTTTTGCAGAACAATGATTCATCCAAATCAAAGTAAGGACTACTTTGATTTGGATGAATCATCGTTTGACCCTTTCATGGATAGCGGTCACTACAGTGGAAAGCTTCTCATGCGATCGGGTTGCAGGGCGCATGAAAGGGTTAAGGACAAAATGTAGAAGCGCCGCCACTTGTCTGTGTCTCTCCTCCTCCGCCTTCCTCCACATTAAATCATATTGTAATCCATTTATTTGTTGTTGACTTGGAGACAGACGTATGACCTGAGCAAAGATCATAAACGAGTCCGCTCATCAAGGTCGGTGTGCGCCTTGAATACAAAACAGACAGGATAGGGAACAAAACTAAGAATGTTCCGGAAGCGCGCCGACCTGAATCGAAAAAGTCTCACAGCGCGCCGCCAAACAAAAATGCCACAAAAGGATGAAGATGAAGAAATGCTGATCCCGTCTCAAATTTACTCACAAATGTACTTTCAAGAGCTAAGCCACGATGTCGTCTGCACGGTGCTGTATATTGCTACGTGTGTCGTGCTTTTAAAAAAAAAAACAAAACAACTGTTCTTTTTCGTATACAGCTGCAGCGCTACGCTAACCAATTGCTCCCCTGAATTTCCTTTCTTCCTATTCATGAATTGTTTTCACCTTGGGCCACAATTCAGTCACTTCAAATTACTTTGAATTTATCAGTCACATTTTCTTTGGTCGAATGTCAAACCTAAAAGGAGGCGGATGGTGCAAATCCCAGTAGAACGTTGATATTTTGCACACCACAGGCGCAGAGGCGCATGGCTCCCACGGGGACTTGATCAGACCAGACGTTGTGTCGAAGATGGCATTAAATGCTCCTCGGAGTATTGATCTGGAGTTTGTTCGGCTATTTTTAGAGGCCTGATTCCTGATGGGAACGCTGCATATTTGTTGTGCAGTGGGGTAGGGGCAACCGTTTCCATAAGAAAGGACGAGTCTAGTGGGGCACTTTTATTTTGGAGGAGACACGAAATGCCAACAGTATATCGGGATTTGACAGCATTTCTTTGATTGACCACTGGGGAAAACTACCAACGGTTGTTTTTTGAATACAGAGTGGAGACAGTCAAAGTTTGAATGTTTCAACACGCGATGGGTCAGCAATCTGTTTCACACAGACTAAGATTTTGCCACTAGTCGATTTTTAAGGCCTACTTGAGGTTCCAAGAGAAACATGGATTAAAAAAAAACAACAACTTGTTCTTTGGTTTGACTCCCAAACGGACTGTGGGGACAGAAGAAGATTGTTCTTGTTTCGAATTTCCCTCACGCCGCCGGGTGAACTTAACATGAGCCCATTGATTTCTCAGCCGTGTGGGTTCCCTTAAGAATATCGAATCAATAGGATCACACCTCTGAAGAAAAGCTTTACATTCAACTTGGTTCGGGGAGGTTGGCCTTTGGATCCCCAGAGGCACGCTTATATTTTTCAGACTTAAAATTTTTTTTTTTCTGTCAAACTACGAGAAAAGAAATCCCCAGCGAAGTTTGCCGCCATTGGGGCTGTATCTGTCTCCCGCACTGTGAAAGTGGGTTGAAAGGTAGCCTTTCCCACCAGAAAGGAGGACGAGCAGCACCTGTTGTGAGAATGCCCCGAAGCGCTTCACCCTCCCGCTGTCACTCAACCACCGGCAGACGCTTTCCAAATTTGGAATATCATGATGTTTCCGCGCTCCCGCCTGAATAACTCGGTCGTGCCTGTTCCAGCAGATGCGCTTTCGGCCGTGTCCAAGACCCAGAGCGGTCGTGGAAACGGGGGACATTGAGAAAAATTTGAAGGTGACCCACTTTTTAGTGTCAACTGGGCCAGGCTCCTTTTGACGGAGGCCCGCCAATCAAAGGGAGGCCTCTCTGAAATGTGGTCTCTCCGTATTGTCGCCCCATGTTCGTGTTCCAGTGGGGCACAACTTGCTATTGGGATACATTTCTCCATAATAATGACTTTTTATTTAGCTTCCAACACCAGAAGAACAAAAAGTATAGGAGCTGCTGTAAAGGCAGCCACTCTCGCGGTGCCATCTTGAAGTCATAATAACCTCACAAAATCATTTTTTTGTGGTCAAAAGTCATTATTTTATTGAGAGTATTTGAGCGAGACTGTTTGTATTTTTTTCTCCCCAGACGTGGAAATGCACGGGCATTAGAGGTGGCTAAAAATATTGATGTATTGCAATATTCCACCCCCAATTCAATATCACCTTGAATCGGTGGACCTTATTTCAAGGCCTCGGAAGACAAACGGACAAACATATTGCTCTACAAGCAGACAGGTGGAGTTAATGACCCAGATGAGTTTAATACTCCGAAACTGCTTTGTGCCCCCTCCCCCCCAAAAGAAAAAAATCAAGGGAGGGATTTCCCAAGAGCTGCTGGTGTATATGAAGGCATAACCTCATCCCTCGAGGTCTGCGACTTGCAAAGCAGGCTTACATCCAACAGTTCAGTGCATACAATCATTTCCAAATAGCATTTCAATGACACGCCAGTCCTTCCAATTAACCCCCGTCGAGTGCAGATTTGCATAACTAACACGTTAACTCGCAACGGCTGTGACATTCGTGTTCTTTGAGCGAGAAAACTATGATTAAAAGACGAAAAATGCATTCAAAATTTGTGGTCCATTAGGGAGGGTCTCATGGTGATTAGCATTTTTTGCATTCAGTATCGAAAAGACGGTTGGGTGCGAGTGTTTTATTCATGAGGCCTCTTTGTTATCTGTCAGCGCCAAAACTGACACTAAAATCTTGTTACCGATTCTGATATCGTCTGTCGTTTAAAAACGATGGGGTTAAACGAACGGCAAAAGGGAAAAAACAAAAATCTCATCATTTAGTGTGAACCTTTCCTGACAATAACGCTGTGACTTGCCTTCCCTTTTGCTCGCCGCAGAAGCACACCTTTCTCCACATTATCACCCAGTCGTGTCTGACCATCAGCCGCCTCGAGGACGGCACCTTGGGCCCCACGGTGGAGTACTGTAACAACAGTCCCCTTCAGGCCTGGATCCTGCACAACTTCACACGGGTGGAGGTCGCTAGGCGCCTTTACTTCAATCCCACTGATTATTTTCTTTAAGCTTCGGGCTGCTCTGGACGGCTCTCGAGGTGAGCGGTATTTGTAGCGCTTAGAAGGTAGAGTAGAGTGGTAGAGTAGAAGCAGGAGAGATACCCGTAGCATAGTTTCTCAGAGAGAAATCCTTTTTTTTTTTGAGCTTGTGTATCATGTCCCATTGTACCAAAAACTTTGATATGGAACAGAAGATGAGACAGGCAGCAACTATAGCAACTACAATTAATACAATGGTTGCTTTTTCAATCGCCTCTCCAGCACGGGGGTTACGTTCCAGACCACCCTCGGAGTAAGTCAAATTTGCAATATAGAAATACCGTATTTAAATCCAACCAAGTCATGTATTTTATTAAAAAAAAATAGAATTCATGGCACTTACCCTAATTTCCGCACTATAAGGTGCATCTTCAATGAATGGCCTTTTTCAAAACTGTTTTCATATATTTATAGGGCGCACGGCATTATAAGGCGCATAGAATAGAACAGGGGTGTCAAAAATACAGCCCGCAGGCCGGTACCGGCCCCCGAGGAGGTTCAATCAGGCCCGCAGGATAATTTAAAAGTGAAAAAAAATGTATAAAAGACAAAGAATGAATATTTTTAATAAGATGCCATTTGTGGATTATCCACTAGGGGGCACACTGTTTTGATCAGGGAAGAAGACAACAGCAGTCTCAGTCTGTCACTGCATGAGACAGACTGAACCCAGCAGACGGTATCAATGCGCCAATGCTTCTTTATACCAGAACAAGGGAAAGACATGATATTTTGGTTATTCCTAGATATCATAGTATGGTCTAATTTTAATGGGCCTCACCACTTGACATCTACTGAGGCCGTATGTGGCCCACAATGTGAAATGAGTTTGACACCCCTGGAATAGAAGCTACAACAGTGGCTGAGGTTGCGTTATGTATCCACTAGATGGAGCTACGCTAAAGGGAATACAACACAATACAGCGTTATTTACATGGCGATTTCACAACCACCGCAGCTGTCACAAAGCGCTTTTACATTACATTTCAAATACTACGTCCAAGAAATCTGTCCATCATAGCTGTTACAGTCACTCATTTGGTTTGTGGGTTCGTAAAAAAAGGTCTTTATCATTTTTTGCTCAGATTTTGAGTTTTGGGCTCGTATTTGCCTGGAGAGTTTCAATTTCACTCGCCAAACTGCGATCTGTGCTCACATTGGCGTTTGTGGTGGGAACAGAGCAACGCGCAGCCTATTTTGGTGAGGTTGAACTTTCGGTAGTAATCCGAATGGATGCTTTTCGGAAGCGTTAAGGCGCCTTTGCTGATGACCTTTCAAGGAGGAGGCACGTAAACAAGGACAGGGGCACATCAAGCGACGACAGATGTCCCATTGAGATGGTTCAGCGTGTACGACGCTATCCACGAAGATCCTTTGTTGGCCTGCGCGCCAAATTAGATGCCGTTTGACATTTGTTTTCCCATCATAAATATTGAATGTTGAAAATCCGCTCGGCCGCGGCGAGGTGAGCGACGCCCGCGACGGTGGAGGGCGTGTTTATTTTTAGCTCATTATTGTTTGTGTGCGAGGTTGATTGAAAGGGGCTGACCATTGTTTGCAAGTTCTTTTGAAGTGATCCTTCATTTTGAAGCGCGCCTTTTGTGGCGCTGGCCCTTCAGGCCTCTCGGGCTCATTGGCAGCTGTGCACACTGTACGCCGCGCACGTGTTATAAAACCGACGAATCCCAATTATCAGCGGCATTCTGCCTGCTCATTTACATGCAGCATTTGTCTGTTTTTGTCTTTGCGGCCAGGTGTCTCTCCGGCTCCGTTTACCCCCTGCTGTGTTAGAGTCTGAATGGTGTTTTGTTGCGCTGTTAAAAGGAAACGGAAGAAAAAAAAAGATGGAAAGAGCAATTTCACCGGCTGCGTTTTTGTTGTCCAGGCTGGGTAAATTGGGTAAAGATCTCCCATGGCTGCTAGTGTGTTTCAGAGTCAGTCGTGAAGTGACCTGCTGTTTGATGGCCTGAATTGCTTTTCACTCTTCGTCGTCGTACCACAGTCAGCACGACGAGAGGGAGAGCTCTGAGCGCCGCACCATTACAACCGACGAGGCTTTTGCTCGGCACAGCGGAGAGAGACAAAGGAAGTGGTCGTTTTGCGCAGAGCGGCTCCTCCTCCTTCGAGTCGAACGCGAGCGCACGTTACGCAGGAAAGCCTTTTCAGCGGCTCCTGTGAGCTGCCGGGCCACCGAGGATAATGTTCCTCAGGGAACCATGGGGCTCGTGGTCGGAACCTGTCCTCATTTAATTAGCCGGTCTCAGCTGCGCACACATTGGGCCGCCTGCTCCAAAGACACGGCTTGGTTCGCCCGGGAGCCTGAGATGAGAGTTTTCTCTTCCCCGAGAGGGGACATGAAATAATTATGAGAAAAGGACAGGACCTGCATATATATTTATAATTTTTTAAACCTGGAAAGTCTTTTCTCCCTCTCCTGCAATATTCCTCTGCCATCTCCATCTCTAGGATACTGCTCTCATTATTGCAGCAAAGCCTCCATAAAGGCCTTTAAAAAAAAATTACATTCTGGATGCACTGTCACCATCATAGCACTCAGACGTGGCAAACAGTAGCTGCTGTTAAAATAATAATTGTGTGTGTGTGTGTGTGTGTGTGTGTGCGATTTAATTAGTTCCACAAACCCGGTCTCACGCCGATGTTTTCCCATCGAAACAATTGGAAATGCAACCAATCCATTCCATTTATGACCACTTGCATCTCAAATCATCTTTCCCCATTGATATGAATGGACGGGCCATTAATGTGTTCCATCTTCCCAAAAGACCCAACAAAAACAACGGCAATGGATTTGAAAAAAAAAAGAAGAAATTAGTGGCATCTGCTGCTTTGTAGATCGACGTCAGAGCGCCGATTGCAGAAAAGTGCTGCTTGCCACAATATGGTTAGACAAACAAAGACTTTATTTTTTTAGAAGGGATCTGCATTGGACTGAGTGCTTTTCTCTTTTCTAGTTTCTAAGGGAGGGGGGGAAAAGGGTCATTTGAAAGGGGTGTGATGTTGAACAACACCTGCTCTCTTTGTTCCTCTGTTTGAACAAAAGATGCGGCGTAAAAAGCTCGGTCCTGCCAACTTCGTGATGTGTGCGCACTTCTTTTTATCCCGGCAGAGAAGGTTCAGCTCTTGTGCTTTATGACCCGAGTGCAAACATAGCTTAAGTGTCTCTGTGTGCACATTATCTCCCGACGGTTCAAGCGCAATCTCACTTTAATGAAGATATCAAAAGCACAATGTTGCTTGAATGAAGAGCCAAAACGCCAGTTTGCAAAAAATGCCCAAACTACAGTGACGTGCAAATCGCATGTGGTCAAATTGTTTTCCTGAACAGAGACACTGCTTGCGATTCTGTCAAGTGAAGCTACTCCGGTGGGGACTGAAATTGTAAATTACTTTGGGAGAGAACTCACTTAAATGCTCCGCTCAACTCGCTTGTGGGCCCCGGAGCTCGAGACGACGTGAGGAACATTCTCACGCTGTGCTTAAGCTGAACTCATCGCGTCAGCTCTGTTTTTCTCATCTGGACATTTTAAAAGTACTTCTTCCCTCCTTTGCCTCCTCTGGTGCATGTGAGAGAAATGACAGCAGGAAAAGAGAGGCTGGGTAAGGACAATATGGAGAGAAGTACTGTAGTCCTAATTGGAAACATCATCTTGTGAAGTCATGACACTTGACATGGAAAGAGTTGAAATCTAAATGAATTTTTTTTAAACTAAATTTTAAGAGTAAGGTCCTTGGATCAGAAATTTGAATTTGTTTTGTTTTTTAAAGTGCTGTCATGATGGATTTTTCATTTTTCTTCCCCTCGCTCTTCTAGCTTCTTTTCAATGCATGCGCACTCTATGGCGGACAACGAGGCACGTTTACTGTAAGCGGACACGGCAAGGACGCATTTACGGAATGTAGGCATGACGAGCTAAGTTAAAATATTGCTTCACATTTGTGAATTCAGGTATGAGTGGAGGAGGAGTCGACTGGTTAGCACGTTGGCCTCACAGTGCAGGGTTCGATCCTGCCTCCAACCTTCCTGTGTGGAGTTTGTATGTTCTCCCCATGTCTGCGTGGGTTTTCTTTGGGTACTCTGGTTTCCTCCCACATTCCAAAAAAATACATGGGATGTTAATGGAACACTCTAAATTGTCCCTAAGTGTGAGTGTGGGCGCGGATGGCTGCTCGTCTCTGTGTGCCCTGCCATTGGCTGGCAACCGGTTCGGGGTGGCCTACTGCCCCAAGACGGCTGGTGAGTCTCCAGCACCCCCCGCGACCCTTTAGAGGAGAAGCGGATCAGAAAATGGATGGATGGAGGTATTAGTGGATTATAATGCGGATAAACAAGCGCCCGGGTCTGCGCTGCCTCTTGATGGTCGACATGGCATCGAAACGGTGGAATCTGGAACACCAGCTCAAGTGATACATCGCCAAACCTCCCGCGACTGGCAGTTTGCGTTGCCACTGTGTGTATCGAGCGGTTTTGGGGGTCCACTGTGTAAACAATGACAAATCTTATGGGGCGGAGTGTCAATTAGACGAGGACTTTTGCGACTCCCAGCAGGTCTCATTCCCTAACACTGTACTCTAGTTTGCCTTGGGATTGGCCCCAGCTTTCCCATGAGCCCCGCACAGGACAAGCTGTAAAAAAAAAAAAAAATGTACGCATCAATAACAGGACTGTTTCCTTCTTTCTCCAGAGACTCACCCTGCTGCATGTGAACAGCAACCAGTGTTTGGACATGCCCTTGGAGGAGGACAAGATGGTCCCCACTCTGAGGGACTGCAACGGAAGCCGCTCGCAGCAGTGGCTGCTCCGCAACATGACCCTGAGTCTCTGATTCCTCTCACACCAAGTGCAGGTCCACGCCTTCATCGTGCGGCTCCAGCCTTTACGCCGCTTTGCTAATCGCCTCCATCATCATCATCAGGATCATCATTATCATTTCTCGAGAAACCCGCCCCATAGCACCAGGTCATCTTGAACTCTGGAGGACTTTCCTTTTCCAGCTCACTTCAGGTTCAAGAGCTGCTGCCCTTGGTGGCGACATAACAAGCTGCAGAACTGGTCATTAAATCTGCCGCTGGGTGTACAAACACCGCTAGTCAAACCACTGCGTAGCTGCTGGACAAACGACGACGTCTATATGTAAATGTAGAAGACTGCAATTCCACTGATGTCCGGGTACAATCGTGGAAACAACACAATCTTTGTTGGCGTGCAAGTAACTCATCCTCCATTCGTATCAGCTCTTTGCAGTCAAGTGAAACTGCTCACTGTCCAGGGAACACACGATATTGAACGGCGGATACCAACGTCCATATTTGACAAAATATCTGCTCATGACATATCAGCTGGATTTTATATCTTTTTTTGGGGTGCGAGAATATTCACACGTTGAAATAAAGCAGTTTGGATGTTAAAATTTGTGACAGGTCCGAACCCTAAGGAGCAAGCGTGTTCAACTTGAGTTAAATATTGTTCAAAACCACAAACGAAAATTGCTTAAGTTTTACTCAAGTGTAACATTTTTTGCATTTTAACCTCCAGGAGAATGTTTTTTTTCTTTTTTTTTTTTAAACAGTCCCACCACGCATGTCACTTAAATGTAGCCTGTGACACAAGTAGGGGACTTTAGTTCTTTAAAAAAAAAAAAAAAAAACACGATTCCAGGACAACTAAGTGATAAATTATCACACCACCGCTTACATCACTTTCTTTTAGCATCTGTTTTTAAAAAGCTGAGGGTTTCTAATTGATTAAGTGTGCTGTACCTGATGGTTGATTGACGCTTCAGTGTGATTCACACCAAGTTCCTCCCAAAAGCTGCAAACGGTGGCAAACAAACAGTGAGGGATGAAGTGCAGGGGGGTCGGGGGAAGAGACAACAACTACAGGACAGGTTTAGAAAAAACCGAACTGGCAGCTCATCCCCCACGATAAACTGGAAGAGTCTGGCAGGTGTCGGGGCAGCTGAATGCTTTCAGGGACACCTGCCAGTAGCCCTTGCGGCACCAGGTGAGTACGAGTGTCAGTGTGCGTGCGAGTGCGAGTTAGAGCCCGGCGACACGACAATATCAAAGACAATAGAAAAGATAATATCGTGTCCCTTTTCCACGAGTGTGTCGCTCGTCATTTGTCATCTGGAGCAAACTGCATCCAATAAGAATGTCGGAGGAAGGTTGATTTGATGTGGCCAAAGCTTTCACTTATCAATCTTAGGCCACACAGCTGCCTCCAAGTGGCAGACTGAACAACATAGGAAAGGGAAACGCGCACACACAACACACACACACACACACGCACGCCGTGTGGCGCAAAATTCAGAAAAATGTTTGTTTTCGCGATACAGTTTTGGTTGTGACTTTTGAGATCTGCACAATAAATGCTCTCAAAATGATGTGAAGAGTCGAGCTTATCTTTATTGTTATTTAATCAATTTCTGTCAATCCTTTTTTATGCCTCTTATTTGGATTGGGATCAACATTTGTGCAAATGTAGACAGTCTACTTCCATTGACGTTTAGCGCGAAGAGTACAGTATCTCCACTTGGAAGGTAGATGTGGTAAATTGGTACTGGAGTCATAATATACGAGTACACATGTACAGTACCGGCACAGACAGCGATACTTGTACAGTATTGTTATTGGTGCATTCCAAGGCTTTAATGGGGGGTCATAAAACCAAGGAGAGGAAAAAAACCCAAAACAAAACAGGGAAATTAGAAGTGAACGGTTAGGGAAAAAATGACATACATGTAAGGTCCAACATGTAAAATTCCAACCTCCTCTTCTTCCTCCAACTCTTCAAAAACTTGGATATCCTCACTTGCGCTCGATCTACCGCTTGTATCGCTGTTTGAATCATTGTTTGAAATGCTTTGCATCTCGGCCATATGGAGCTCTGCCATCGGGGTTCTCCATGTGACGTGTCACTTCCGGGTTCCTCCCCTTTCAGGCTGGAACTTCGGAAAATCGATTATTTTGTCAAATATACAACATATAAATGATTTTTAAAATGCTTTATTTGGTGGACAATGTTTAAGTACTTTCACTGTGAACCTATTTGGCATTTCATGAAATTACTTCACACTTGGCCTTTAACTGTGATAGGAAGAGAGAGCAAAGGTTACCAGGAAGACGCTCAAAATGCACAGAACAAGAAGCAGGATGAGAAAAAAATGTCCCTTTGGCTCATACAAAAGGAACAAACGCAACAATCGGACGTCTTCCTGCTGAGTACAGCAGGAAGTGATTGGGAGCTGATTACCAAACGCTCCCAGGTGCTCGCCGTCTTGCCGACCCCCCCCCCCCCCGGGGTCTTTACCCCCGAAGGGGAACCAGACAGAAAGGTAAGAGCACATTGACAGAAAAAAAAAGACAACTCAGACACGACTTTGGGCCAAATTACATTTCCGGCTAAGTACTGTATTTCCCACGGCAACTGGTGAGTGACATTCGAAGGTTGTTGTTGCTAGGAGATGCACCTTTTTGGAACATATCGTGGAGAAATGTCTTATGAGCTCCCCGAAGCACAACTGTAATTAAAAAGTCAGCAGTCGATCAGCTGTCCTTATTCGACTTTGAGCGGCGTAGGTGCCTGTCACTCGACGCTATGTCCGCCTTTAATTATTTTTCACGGGCAGCCCGCCTATATGATTAGCTCAACGACTTCAGTCATGTCGGCGCCGTGGTGGATCAAACCCTGATGGGAATACAAATTCACACACTATATGAAAAGCGTAAAAAAAAAAAAAAGAATTCTGAACTGGTGGCATTTACTTTTGCTTAAAGGTTTGGGGGCCGTTCCCTATCTTAACCTGATAACATGATAAGTTGTCCGCTGTTGTAACCGCTGTACCTGAAAGAGTTAACGTTAAAAAAAAAAGCTACCATTTGCCGCATTTCCGCAAAATAGATACCGCCGTCCCCCCCAGGATATAAAATCAGTGGTAACTGCAATAACCATAGACATTATTATTCTCACATGGACAGCAAAGACTTAATTGCTGATCTCACGAATTATTTGCTACAAAACAAAATGGCAGCAAAGCACAGAAAAACGTCTCTCTGACTGACTCAATAATAATAATAATAATAATACATTTGATTTATAAGCGCCTTTCAAGACACCCAAGGACACTTTACAATAACAAAAATCACAAAACAACACGGGTTGAGCAGCGGCAGCCAAATGCGCCAGCGTTCACTCAACCCGGAAGTCAGAAAGAGACTCAACAGTGAGTCCGAAGTTCTGGACTGTCACTCCCTCCTGAGCATCGCCTCTTAGAGTACAGCGGGGTATTTTCGCTTACAAATTACAGTATACATGCAATTGAAACCGTCTGTTTAACTCTGCCTGGTGCAATGTAGTCATAGAGGCTCTGCGCCACCTGAGAAGTTCAGACTTTGCTTTCTTGGTGAATTCCGTGTGATGTGATGAGGGCTGGGCACAAGTCGAGGGTTGGTGTCTTTGGCTTCTGCATCACAGAGATACAGCATCAGAAGCTGAATTGAAGCACCTGCAAAAAGATTGTCTTTGCCTTCTCAGAGTAGAATCCTGAATTTGATAACTGTCCCGGACCATAGCGACCGCTATATCCACTATTCCTATAGCCGTCCTCAGACGATGATGTTCTTCTCGGCCAGGAACTGTCAGATGCTCGTTGCATCGTGAGCAGGCTTGTTGTCGTGGTGAAGCAACCAAGAGTTGGCCCGTCACCGCGCTCGCCTTTACTCTTAAATGAACAAAGCAAACGCCATAAAATCTCTTTGTAGACTTGCCGTCGAATCATCCGGCCGTGTGGCAAGAACTCGCTGGGGAGGATGAAGAATATGGTCGACCTGACTTTGACTGAGCACTTCGATTTTCCTGCTTCGTTTGGCCTTGGTGACGTCGTACTCCACTGAAGGTGCTGGCATCTGGTCTCCGGCGAACAAACGTTTTGTAGTTTTGTTTTGAACTCTCTCTCTCTTTGGTGATGTCAGTCCTGGAACCTTTCTGACACACTTCCTTGAAATGAATTTTAAGTCAGCGACGGTTGGACTGAGAAGTGAAACAACTGTCCTGGCATTCCGGTGTTTGCCAGACGTCACCCTAGCTGTCGTAACTCTTATGCGAGCAGAATATTGGCGGAATGTCAACAAAATGTGGGACCCATTAAAAAAACAAAGTCGGCGCTGTTTATCCAGAACATGGAGCAGGGGAAGCAAATAACGGCTCCTGTTTGCCAAACCTACTCGTCAGGAAATTGCTTTATTACAATCGTATTCCAACTTTTGTTTCTTTAAAAGTAGCACGCAAGACTTTTCCCTTTTGAATGTCTCCCCCATCACTCGAATAACCTCTCCCACTTTACAAGGCCGGCCTCTCCAAAGCGCCGGTACTGCGCAACTATTAATAGTTTGCTGCAGAGCTGACAACACATCAGTGCCTCACCTCGCTCCCGACAGGCACTCTGTTGGGACTTGCTGCGGTTTCAAACAGCCTCACACCCGGAGGAAGCAAAACCCAGGCTGGTTAACTAGGCCTGTGAGGATAAGATAGAGCGGGTCTGTGGCCGGAACCAGGGGAGTCCATTAAGGGTGCGATCCTTTGAAATAATAGCCCTAATGGAGGCATTATCTTGGATTTTGTTTGGCTGACTGGGGCTCTCACCAGGGTGGAGCATGATCACAGCGTCTCACCGGGGTGACTGAGCGGTTCTTAGTTACATCAAGCGCGAGCTCATATTTGAAAAGGAAGAATGTATAGCTTCTGCTCTTTAGAAAGTCGAGAGCAATCCCCCGCCTCATTGGATTTGTCTCGTTGAATGAGGACTTGGGGCGATTCACAAAGCTAAGCGACGTCACGTCGATTCCATCAGAATCGGCCTAAAATTTGAATGAAACACTGATGGCATTTGGAGTTTAGCGCTTCGTTTTAGAGTTTAACAATTGGTTACAGTAAAATATAGCACGCCATCCTTACGCAATAAACAAGTCTGGTCATGTTTTTTTCATTTGATTGCTTTACGAGGCATGTCAGAAAAGTCCCAGGACAAAATCGACATGTAGCACCCAAACCACAACCGACAAGTTTTCTCTTGTGGCTTTCACTTTGGTCAAGAAATGCTGAGGTTTGTGGCAGAACAACTCGTGGCTACTCACAAAAGTCCCGAGCACCTGCCAGTTCCTGGCCGAGAGGAACATCGCTGTGCTGGAGCCACCTCCCAACTCAGCCTCTTGCGTTGCTGCCCAGAACGAAGCCCATTCCAGTCACGACTTCTTTTAGCCAGCGAACACGTTGAGATCGAATCGACAACACCCCAGCTCATTTCTCTGGCTATGCATAACCTTAAACACAATTCTCGATTCCACACGATAAATCCAAGTGAGCTCACGGTTAGGTACACTGAGGAAATAAATCATAGACATGCCACAGCTGCATGGAACCCCCCCCCGCTAAGCGGTTTCCCTTCGACCGTCGTGACGACCCCATTTAATCCATTTTGTGCCTCGACTCCAAACGCCGCGCTGTACATTTTGTGTCCCGTCTCACCAATTGTCTTTGATGTGCTTGATTGTATGGCGTGCAGCTTGCTTCTCCCAGCTTCAATTTCAGGTGCATCAGCTAAGTGATTACAATCATGGGCCGAGGCAGCTCGGGAGGGAGGGAGGATAATCAAACACTCTGCACCATTTTTTGTTCCCTGTTCAATCCGCCGCCAACATCTTGCAACTCATTGTTGAGTTGGAGAACCAGAGAGGCTTTTTGGGTGCCGTCAATGCATTCAGTTCTCGAAGTGGAGTCGGCAAGGTTGACGGTATCCAGGCATTCCTCAAGGATCCGCTCCAAGCCCATGTAGGGGCTATGAAAGCGGCATTTTCTGCCATGTGCTCTTGAGTAAATTCTCTGTTGATTTGAAGGATGATTTGGCCCCTACAAGCATCTCCAATGTGATCATCTCCATTAGATGACAAAAGCGGTGATTAGGTTTGAGGGGCCTTGTTGTTTTCAGCGGTAATTGTGTCATAATCAATCATGGGCCAAAAAGAGCTTTGCCTCAAAAGCCATGTTTCTATTTATTTATTTTTTTACATCTAATAAGCTCTGGTTGGGCTGCGCAAGGGGGAATGCTCCACTGCTACAATAATTTCACATATCCTTTGTTTTCCCCCCAGTTCAATTTGTGGTTGTTTTTATCACAGCCCCTTCACGTGTCCATTTAGTGGTTCTGCCTGCCACTATATGTTGCCGGCATCGATAGAGGACCTCAATCAATAATTTACTGTAGAAATGGCTTGTTTACCAATAACGTGTCAAAGCACACTGTTTGGCAACATTAAAAGGGGCAAATCAATAACAAAACCAAGTCAGGCAGACTTTTACGTCACCTAATTGAAAGCAGACTGTTATTTTGCCTCGAGGTAAAGATTACAACAGAAGCAGCCGGAAAATGAGAGAAGATTGTCTGATATGATTGCCGATCCACTCGGCGAAAGACATCCAATGATGGCTGATTCGGAGAGGAGCGCAAGTGCATCTCATGTTCTACTTCGGCCTGATTGGATTGACAAATCAATCTCCTCCGCACCCACCCATCGGGGACTATTTTTATTCAGCGGGTTACAAACGGATATCAAAGTATTTGTCATTACCTGCAGCACGAGTATAAATCACACACGAGTACCTCTGGTCAACCAATCAGAGGACGGGAAAATGTGACATCGCGTGTCTGAACGGTTAATGTGAAATCTGATTGGTTCAGATCGCTGTAAGAGAAAATGACGACTTCTACTGTGTGCGTGTGCAAATTTAAATTGCATTTAAGTTTTAAATGGTCAGCAGTATCCTGGTTCACGCGTGAAAACAAAGTTAATTTAAAAATAGATTGTTGATTTCACTGAATGTCGTTGAATATGCACATTCCTATTTTAGATTCTTGGGCCGTTTCAAATATAAATGAACCAGATGTTACTTGTTTGTTCACTGTACTTATTTGGAGGACTACTTTTCACTTTGACTAAAGTCATCTTATTCTAAAGTAACTGTCTCCTTTTCAAAAAGTGAGCAAAGAATATTTTGTCATTTGTCAGGATACATCTTACTTTCGCATGTTTTCACTGCACTAATTGCATTCTTCCGATGCGTGCGCATCGGACAAGACAATTAGTTGGAAGACACTTGGAACGAGCATAGCAGAGAGCTGCCATTGCACACTGATAGTGCAGACCGCCCGTTGGCCAGTCCAGGCTAATAGCCCTATTTTTTGCTGCGCAAATAAGTGTGTGCTCCCCACCCCCCTCCCGCCCCACAATGCTTGCCGGATGACCCACTCCTCCTCCTCGCAACTCATTATAAAAAGTTGTGCTCAACTGTAACGTTCACCTGGCAATTAGGGTGACCTGCTGTCTGAAGAAGTACGTCAACATTTCTCCAACCTGCTATGCAATCATTTATTCGGGTCTCCAAACTCCAATTTGGACTGTTTTGGTGTCAGACTGGACAATAGATCCCCCAAAAATAAATAAATAAAATAGTCTGCAGTCGTAGGAGGATTTGTCGGGTATCAATCGCCAGACAACTGATCCAAATATTGTTTAAAAATAGGCCGAAAATCAACCTATCGAGGATGACATTTAACAAAATGAACAACAGGAGACGACGCATCGGTGGTTCATTTTCTCATTTGAGGAAAGAGGTCCTCCTGTCCTGTCTGAAAGTCACTTTGATTGTTTATTGATTTAATAATCTAATGAGACTGGAATGTTTTTTTGTCTTTACCCGTATATCCCCATAGCAACCGGTTTCTTGTTGGATATCTAAGCGGCCGTCGTCATTGATTTATTGATTGGGTAATAATGATGTTCGCTAAGAGCAACCGTGCCACAACACTCCTGGTTCACAAAAGGATACGACATCATGACATCGAGGGCGGCCCGGTAGTCCAGTGGTTAGCACGTCGGCTTCACAGTGCAGAGGTACCGGGTTCGATTCCAGCTCCGGCCTCCCTGTGTGGAGTTTGCATGTTCTCCCCGGACTTGCGTGGGTTTTCTCCGGGTGCTCCGGTTTCCTCCCACACTCCAAAGACATGCATGGCAGGCTGATTGAGCACTCTAAATTGTCCATAGGTATGAGTGTGGGCGTGGATGGTTGTTCGTCTCAGTGTGCCCTGCGATTGGCTGGCAACCAATTCAGGGTGTCCCCCGCCTACTGCCCGGAGACAGCTGGGATAGGCTCCAGCACCCCCCGCGACCCTAGTGAGGATCAAGCGGTTTGGAAGATGAATGAATGAATCGTGACATCGTGTCGAATTCTGTCTTTTGCCGTGTCTTCGACAGTGCGAAATCGATACAGATGGATTGTGTCTTTCGGCGAATGCTTGTCCAACTTCAAGTGCTGCCTTTACAGGATGTGCTCATCTCAGTTTGTTGTGTGCAGTCAAAAACAGGGCTCGTCTCAATTCTAATATCGGTTGGCGATTGTGTCTCATTCTCTCTTTTCATTTCAAATGTGTTTTACTGAGCATTCTATAATATTATACTTCATAAAAACCGACAGTCATGACATCATTGAATACAATTAAGGTTTTTGTACTGCTTTCGCCTTCAACGCTCATTTTGGTGAGTGCGCCATGACCGTCTGAGAGCAGTATCAGACAGAAATGTGGATATACTCTATGCGCCATATTTAATGAATAAATATGTGAACAACTATCATCAGACCTTGTGAAATTGTGTAATATATTTTTAGAATCATCCCACTGGGAAGCGCGACTGGTCTGGAGTGATCTGGGGTGGGGATCAGTCTCACAGTGCAATTGTGCTTTGTCTCTGTCAGGACTCTAGTGTGCGACTGGCGTGCCACGTTTAAAGGGAATGAAAGGAGACACTTTGATTGGCCACGATTGAAGTCAGTTGTGAGCATTCCCACAGTAGCGCAGCCCTCCTCCTTGCAGATCTGCCGGCCTGCACTTGTTTGCGGAAGCAGAGATAACGGAGCCCCCTCGATGTTTAAGATGGAAGATTTGCTCGTGTGAATTGATCCAAACTCGAGAGTCTTGCTTGAACCCGGCTTTCGGCCGATACCTCCAGCACCTTGTCTCCAGAGATCTTGTCGAGTGTTTTTTTTTTTCCTAGCGAGTGTCAGCTGCCTTTCGCTCAAAGTGCTCTGCCAGGACCTTGTGTGAAGGCTTAATGGAATAATGGTGGCGCATGCTCCCATGGGACGGAGAAGGAGGGTCTGGGGGGGAGGGGAGGGGAGGGGTCATTGGAGGTTGTTTTGTACAGGTGACCCAACGGCAGCTGTAAACAGCATGCATTTGTAACCGGAGATGACAGGTCTGCTTGGCAACAAGTAGAGTAGATGTCCCAGTGGATGTGAGAAGTGGAAGAAATAGAGCGCAATAGGTTTTTAAAACAAATTGCAAATAGGTCATTTGCAGTATAATCTGTACAGTTTATTTGTCAAAGAAGCAAATATGTTCACAATTCCTTAATAAATGCAATATAGTGGTCAATATACCACAATGTTATGGGGGAATGCTATTTTTTCCAGATTTTTATTTCTATTTCGTCCAATCTGCGATGTTCTTGCAACTCCCTTGACCAGATATACTAATAAAATGGAATGTTTGTTGCCACATGTAGGACACAGCCTATACTTGCCAACAATTCCTCAGTGATCCACTTCAGAGCCTCCGTGGCCTGTTTTCATATCATCTTTTCATTCGTTTTGGAAGGACGTCCAGTCCTCAGCAACGTCACTGTGATTCCATATTTTCTTTTTCCTTCTCATGCCGCATGACTTCTTTTGCGCCATCCTCTTCTTTTGGACAGTAAAATTTCCTGAGTCATTTATGAGCTTTCTACAAAATGTGGCTTTTGCTGTAACTCCACCCCACAGTCAAAACGCCACGAATGTGTTCAAAGTGGGGCATAATATGCTGATAAATTGTCTTTTTTACTTCTCAGCAAATTATAGGAACTGCGCATTTTTATACAGTTTTTTTTCCTTCCACACGGGAAGTGAAACAAACTGAATACAGTCACCTTCAAACTCATGTTAAATGGCTTTTAGAACACACCTGCCACCATTTAACATGCCATTTAAAGTGCCTTCAAATAACCCCAAGTACATTTTGGTTGTGAGCGCACTCCCGCAGCTGCGCAGCCCTCCCCCTCGCAGATCCTCTGGCCTGCACTCATCTACAAAAGCAGAGATATCGCTCCATCCCTCCATCCATCTATTTTCTCATCCGCTTCTCCTCACAAGGGTCGCGGGCGTGCTGGAGCCTATCCCAGGTGTCTTCCAGTAGTAGGCGGGGTACACCCTGAACCGATTGCCAGCCAATTGCAGGGCACACAGACAAACAAGCATTCGTGTTCACAATCACCCCGAGGGACGATTTGGAGTATTCCATTAAGCTGTTGTGCATGTTTTTGGAATATGGGAGGAAACCGAAGCACCTGCACACACACCGGAAAGCCAAAGCCGGAATCGAACCCCGCACCTGTGTACTGTGAGGCGGACACACTAATCAGTCCCACACCGTGCTGCCAAGCACGGATATGCCATGAAATGTAATCTTCAACAAACCTGATGTGCATGTTTCCGGAATGTGGGAGGACGCTGGTGTAAACGTACTCAAGCACAGGGAAAAACTTACGCAGGAAGGCCGCAGCTTGGATCGGAGACCCGACCCCATGACCGTGAGACCAATTACCACGAGCTCACCCTGCAGGCTAAACTGACTTTATTCACGATAAACGATGCACTCATCAATAAGAATGAATCACGTCCAATTTTCGTGCCTGTGTTTTTCCACACCGTTCCTCCTTTCCCTCCCACCCAAGTGCCGATTGTCATTGTGCCACCGCCAGAAGCCAGTGAACGCATCACCGGCAGCGCGTGCGAATGCGCAGGAGCGGCTGGCGGAGAAGTCAGATGGAAAAGAAGCAGCAGGGAAGGAGGACGGCGATCACGAGAGTCCACTCGGCGTTTGCCTGAGAGAGCGGACGAGGAAAAAGTGGGACCGAGCATTTGGATACATGTTTCCACCTGTCCACTCCAAAGCAGGACTGCGCAGAGGGAACGAGAGAGCTTGAAGCCCGCGGCAGCGAGCGAGCGAGCGCGCCGAGCCTTTCGCCCAAGCCTGGAAATCGAGCTGATTACGCGGTGCTTTTTGGACTGTGCGGGAAGCGCGCGGATGCGGATTTGGAGCTATTTGCGAATGAGCAAGTTCTGTCCTGTGATGAGGAAGCCACAAAAAGTGGACACCTTAGCCCGTTGTGCGTAATTTTGTTGTTGTTTTTTTTTTCCCACCTCCCCCATCTCTCCATTTCGTGTCTCGTATGGCTTCCCTCGGCTGGCTTGTGCAAGTCCACGCGCCCTGCTGATTATTTCATGGCTGTGGGGCGCAGCGGGAGTCGTGCGTGGAGAAAGAGGACGGTGTGAGCAGAAGGCAAGCGAGGCAGCGCACTTTTTTCTTTCTCTCCTTTTATTTTATTTTCGTCTTTGCGCACGGACACTGGAGGAGGAGGAGGAGGGAGGCAGAGGAGGAGGCGGCGGAGAGGAGGCGGCAACTCGCACCAGCCGGACTTTTATTTGCACTTGTCTTCTCGCCGCCGTGATTATTTTCTCACTGCATCTTGTTTTCTTCCGTAGTATGTCTGCACTCCGAAAGAAATTCGGGGACGATTACCAGGTAGTGACCACCTCATCCAGCGGCTCTGGCTTCGGCAACCAGGCGCCGGCGGAGAAGAAGCGCAAGCGGCAGCGCTTTGTGGACAAGAACGGCCGCTGCAACGTCCAGCATGGCAACCTGGGGGGCGAGACCAGCAGATACCTCTCGGACCTGTTCACCACCCTGGTGGATCTGAAATGGCGCTGGAACCTCTTCATCTTCATCCTCACCTACACGGTGGCCTGGCTCTTCATGGCGTCCATGTGGTGGTTCATCGCCTACATCCGCGGCGACCTGAACAGGGCGCACAACGACAAGTACACGCCGTGCGTGGCCAACGTGTACAACTTTCCCTCGGCCTTCCTCTTCTTCATCGAGACCGAGGCGACCATTGGCTACGGCTACCGCTACATCACGGACAAGTGCCCCGAGGGCATCATCCTCTTCCTCTTCCAGTCCATCCTGGGCTCCATCGTGGACGCCTTCCTCATCGGCTGCATGTTCATTAAGATGTCCCAGCCCAAGAAGAGGGCCGAGACGCTCATGTTCAGCGAGCACGCCGCCATCTCCATGCGCGACGGGAAACTCACGCTCATGTTCCGCGTGGGGAACCTGCGCAACAGCCACATGGTCTCCGCGCAGATCCGCTGCAAACTGCTCAAAGTAAGTCGCCCAAGTCTTGGACCAATGCCCCGGTCTCGCACTGGATGCCGCGAGTGGGAAGTAAGCAGTCAGAAAGTGCAAATACCTTCTCGCCGCAACAAAACGGGGCAGGCTGGTATGACTTTGCATTTTTTGCAGATTGGATATGTATTGCTCTAATTCAGTTTTGACACGATAAAACGGACACTCGAGATGTCCGCCACTGAATTCGTCCAATCCACAAGCCTTTCAAATATCTGCAGCGTCATTTTGCAAAAAAAAAAAAATCTGGAAAAAAAATTACCTCTTTCAATGAAGATTTAAAACATTTTACATTTCCACATAATGAAATGGTTTTCTTGAAACCTGAACCAATTCTATTATACAAAATTACTAAGGTTGAATGAAACAAAATTGCCTTGGATTGAATAAACGTTAATTTATTCGGGGGAATTTACAAGGTCAATTCAAACTTGGCAGGGTCAAATTCACGCCTACAGACAATGTAGCGTCTTCACCTAACCTACCATGTCGGCAATCTTTTTTTTTTTTTTTTTTTTAACTGTGGGAGGAAACGAGCAGAAAATCCAAACAGGCAGTGGGAGAACATGCATACTCAACGCAGCAAGACCAGACAATAGATTTGAACCTGCAACCTTCCCAACTGTGAGGCGGATGTGCTGACCAGCCGGCCACTGTGACACAAGCGGCACACTTGTCAAGTTTTCCGCTTGCGCTTGTTGACAAGTGACGACCGCTCACAACAAGATTGCCTCGAGTTATTTCACCGTGAATGAATTCAACGTGAAGTCGGCCAGATGTCATGCAAATTCCAATTGATTTAATCATGTTTGTCTTGCAAACAGAAAATTATTGACAACCCTTTACATCTTAGATTGAAGTAAATGAAACAGGCAGGACAGGTGCTGTGGGACAAATCCAGTCAACCCCCCCTGCGTCGTGGCTTCCGGGGTCGCGGTCCCGCTATTAGGCAGATTATTATTCTTTTTTAATTACAGCCAGTCGCTTATTCTCACGAGGGTCGCGGGCATGTTGGAGCCTCTCCTAATAGTCTTCGAGCATTCGGCAGGGTACGACCCGAACTGGTTGCCAGCCAATTGTAGGACACACATAGACAAACAAACATCCACGCTCACACTCATAGCCAGAGACAATTTTGAGTGTTCAAGCAGCCTGCCATGCATGTTTTTGGAATGTGGGAGGAAACCGGAGTACCCGGAGAAAACCCACGCAGGCCCGGGGAGAACATGCAAACTCCACATAGGAAGGCCCGGAACCGGGATCGAACACCCTGCACCTCTGCACTGCGAGGCGAGAGGTGGACGTGCCAACCAGTCAGCTATCATGTGTATATCTATCTATCGATCGATGGATCGATAGATATTGGATAGATATTGCCGATATATTTATTTTTTTGCTGTTCATGTTCCGCGAATAGTAGGATCCGCTGCAGTTTGAAAATACTTGCATCCATCCATCCATCCATCCAACCATTGAACCATCCAAATTCAATCAGCCATACATCCATCCGCCCAGCCATCCAACCATCCATCTGAACTCGTCCATCCATCCAACCACCCATCCATTCAACCATCTAAATTAAATCATCCATACAGCCATCCGCCCATCCATCCACTGAAACTCATCCATCCATTTATCCATCCACCCAAATCCATCCATCCATCCATCCAAATTCAATCATCCAAACACCCATCCATCCATTGAAATGCATCCATCCACCCATCCAAATTCTATCATCCACAAATCCATCCATCCGATACACTCTCCGAAAATGTTTGAAATGTTTCCTTGTCTCCTCACCCTCAGTCTCGGCAGACCCCCGAAGGCGAGTTCCTTCCCCTGGACCAGTTGGAGCTGGACGTCGGCTTTAGCACGGGCGCAGACCAGCTCTTTCTGGTGTCGCCGCTCACCATCTGCCACGTGATTGACACCAAAAGCCCCTTCTACGACCTCTCGCAGAGATCCATGCAAACGGAGCAGTTTGAAATTGTGGTGATATTGGAGGGCATCGTGGAGACCACGGGTGAGTACGCCCAGTCAAGCCCGCCCGCGGCGGTATTTGCTTTGGCTTGCCCGAAACGCTCACCTATTTGTGGAGGTAAGATAGGAACAGTATAGATCTTTTTCATCGTTTTACCAACTGACGGCCAAATGGGCTTCTTATCGAACCCTTGATTGCATCGTATTGATTCTGGCATCTGGTGGCATACGTCGCCGGTAATAGTAGCAGTTAGCCTTTCTGCGTCACGGATGGTCGATTTGGATTTCATGTCACGTAATTCGCAACCTAAGTATTTTAACACGACTGGGTGGTGATGAAATGGAGCTCGGTGTCGATGTACACTCGGGAAGGAAACATCAATATCGCAATATATGGCGTCTCCCGAGGCACAGTATGGATAGGTAGACATTTGTACAGTTATGAGTCTCGGTACGATGAGAAAATGTTTGGAAAGTTTAATACAGACGTTTATGTAACATGGTTTCATGATTGTGTACGGTACATGCGAGCTGCACTCTACTGGGTTAAAAGTAACCTAAAATGGGTGAAAGAGCCAAGCCGGCGCTGGGTCCAAATCAGAGTGGGCCAATGTTGATCATACAAGATTGTAAAATGCGATTCCCACCCGGAGTGTACAATTATGAGCTCTGCTTTCAAACACTTTGGGCAATTTGTCTGTTCTGCGCTTCTGCTGCTCATCCAGCGAGATACTCCATGGTGGCTATTCTCACGGGGGGGGGGTAATGAATTGCCTTTTGTAGCCTCTTTGGAATTGGGGATTTCCGTTTTGCATGACGAGTAGTGCCTCAAGTACGGTTCCTTTCAACTCACTGCGTGTTTGACACAGTCGGTAAAGTGTGAGGGAATTCCTCCAAAGCAATCGGCATACGGCGAGATCGGTGGCAGCCGACTTTCTAAAATGGAAATTAGCCTTTCAGCTCCTAATGGAATGTGTTCGTAGTAAGTTAATGCACTTTCATTAGCACTCGAAGCGACGCGAGACCTCCTTTATTTGCACCTTCTACGTGCGCGCGTGTGGCACGGTTGGAAAACTTGGGCCTGAAGACTGACTGGCTGGAACGGGAACTGTCACGGGTTGGCTGAAGTCGGGCTCACTGCCAACACGTCTGCCCGTGTGTGGGACAGATGACTCGCGGTCCACCTCCTGCTTCCATCGCTTTATTTTTAGAGAACGATACACAATGGATTCCCGCTCCACCTGAACTGTATTTTCCATGATAACTGCAAAGTGTGCACTCATTGGACATTTGTGTGTAGCGATCTGCCAAACTGCTCCCTATTTCAAGTGAGTTCATTTGACCACCAAACAGGGCTGGCAAGTCAAAAAAAGTCAAAATGATGGTGACATTTTTTTTTTTTGGTCATTGGGCCACTCTCAAGGCAACGCAGTGAATGTCGTGCTGATTTTGTCAAATGTTCTACATTTGTCAGAATGAGTGACATGGGCGAAGCCGATGATTTGAACCCGCATTTGAACGGTCGCAGATGTCGCCGAACAGATTTACAGTGTCAGAGGACTTGGCACAGACCGATATGGGCCTCGCAGTCACAGCTTGTACTCGGATTGCTTATTTTAGGGCCCGTTACGCTCAATGCTTCCGTGCGGCCGGACGAGTCTTGACGGCGGCAGCTGAGGAAAAGCGGGCCGACGGAGAAACCATCTCGAGTTAAAAAATTGATGTACAGTGAAAAGCCTAAATCCTCGGCTTGCTTTCATTTCTGGCCAATGCGACTCTGTTTCCATGGCAACCTCTCCTTGAGTATGCAAGATTGCAGCACTGCACCTAAACTTAGCTTGTTCCATTCCTATAATATGACAATGATAACGGGATTTGTGTAATAAAGCAGACAAACATGAGACGGCGCAATGAAATTGCTTTGTTAGCGCCGTGGCGACGCGCTTGAGGAGGAGCTGACTGAAAGGGGGGGAATCACCCACCGGCGTGATTGCGGCACAATAGGGGTGTAATAACATCTAATATGGATGTGAAGTAAGGTGTTTGTGGGCGGGGAGTCGCCGAGGACGTCGTCCAACCCACCTGATCTGTCCTGGGGTTTTTTTCACGTATGGATTCAACGCGGTCTTCTCTCTTGTCGCTCGACAGTGTCAAGGGTTTGTCACTGACCCTTGACTTAAAAAAAAAAAACATTTTTCAAAAAAGCTCTTCTCAGAGTTTCTCTGAGGGAAATTATAATCACGTTGCCTGAAGTATAATTTTATGTTGTAATAACAGGATTCACCACTAGAGGGCAGACCACATTTAATTGCTCTTCCATCATGATGGATATCATCACAAATTGGAAGTAGTTGTATTCCAACTCCTGAAGAGGAGACTGAAGGACACCCCCCCCCCCCCCGGCCCCCTTCCCCACCCAGAAACAAACAGGAACTGAGAGAGGCTGCAGTAAAGGCCTGGAAAAATGAACAATGCAACAGTCTGCTGATGTCAATTCGTCACAGGCTCGATGCAGTTTTTGCAAGTCAGGGTTAACGGCACCAAAAATGAAATCGTGTTCACGTCGTCAATTTAACATTGGCCGTTCCAATACTTTTGCTCACTCGAAAAGTACCTGGCTTCAAACGAAAGGTGCTCTGTTTTGATTCGATGAACGCACGTCGATGTAAATAGCATCAAAACAAAGCTCCATTTGATTTTTCTTCTCATCGTCGTCTTTTGATCTGAAACCGTGTGTTGTTCATAGTTAAAATTGTGGCGCCCCATCCTCCCCTCCCCATCGTCTAAGGTGCACGTCCCGTCTTCACAAGGTGAACTTTTGCACCTTTGCAACAGGATATCGACTGTGTAGGATTGTTCTACATGACCCCCCCCCCCCCCCCCCACCTCTGCATTGTATAAGAACTCCCCAAGCTCTTCCTCCTCTCTTCCTCAGGAGTCGCAGCCCAAGGTGCTTTTGATCACAACTTCATGCGCTCTCCAAATGAGACGTGTAGGTTCGCTCCTGGAACGACGCCAGCAGCGGCTCCGTCGTCTTTGGCTTTGTTTAGTCCTTGCGCCGCCGCCAGATGTTGATGAATGTTTTCGCGTTGTCGCGCTCGGGGTTTGTCGGCTTGGCATCGCAACTGCAACGGACGCGGCGCGGCCGCCGTCTGCGCTGAGGGAAAAAAAAAACAAAACTCGGGTGCCTTCGATTAAAAAGTAGACGATGACTTCACGAGAGACGTGAGCGAACACGAGCGACATCGGTCGAAACGCCACAGCGTGTTGCTTTTGCCGTCACGATGGCGCTCGACAAAAGATAACACGCGATAGGCAATGTCTGTCTGACACAACACGCACAATTTGCAACAGGATCAATAAAGTATCTACCGGAACAATCTAATGAGATTCAATACAGGAAAAAAAAAATCAGCGAAAGGTCACACAATTCAATGATACACTGTACAAATGATTTGTTCATGAAAAAGTTGTACTGAAAATCAATACAGGTGGCATCGATGTGTAGTATCAGCACATTTTTATAAGTATGAGTACTGTAGCAATGACATTGCCGTAGCAATTCTGATTTAATAGGCACGGTAAGGCAGCCTTATTTACTGCTTATGGCACTTTTTAGGCACGAGGCAACTCAATGTGCTTCACACAACAACTGCCGAAGACATTCCAAAGTGAAGCAGAGAAAACCAAAATAGCTCATCAAAATGACAAAACGATCCAAGATTGACCGCATTCAAACACCTTGGCCGTTTAAGGCATTAAAAAATAAAAGTATGAAAGGAAAACAGAGCTTGTGATAATAACTAAAAGACAGTGAAAGTGATTTAAAAATGCTTCAAAATCTTTTCCTCAAAGGCATGAAGCAAAAGCAAAAGCATCATTTGAGATTTAGAAGCATTTATCAGGGATGGCAATTTTCCGCGGTTACGTGGAAATCCGCCGTTTTATTTCTTAAATTGATAATTTTTGTGAATCGTCTAAATCCGTTGAGAAAATTTTAGGGGGGGGGTCAGGTACCTTATCGTCGAGTTTTCACAAGCTCTCCCGATCAGTCTTTCCATCTTACGATTGTAAACAGCCCTGCGATTGGACGTGTATGAAAGCTGATCACTGGAAGCATTATTTGTTGCGGAAGTCTTAGCTCGATTGTATACGGCCCAGCGATTGGTTAACTACAAGCGATTGGACCAATCAAATTGCATGTAAGATTTTTTTTTTACCTAATTCATGCCGTCCTGTTTGTCTCGCAAATTCATTGTTCTGGGATCGTTTTGAGTGGAATTATGATATTTTTGACGAAAGATCAGGAGTCTTCAATCCTAGAAATTGACTCAAATGTCAAGAATAAATTCCGATGGCACTGGCTTGAGAGAAAAGTCACTGTAAAGGTTAAAATTGGTTCCAAGTTCGACGAAGTTACAGAAGTTCTTGGACAATTTTTGAAGAAACTAGACGTAGCGCGCAAGCTTATTGTGTGTATTGTAGTGACTGTATTAACTCTGGCTCCTGTGGATGCGTGGCACTGACAGATCATACAACAAAATTAAAAAAACATGGCGACAAAATCGCTATTCGACGGAGCAATTATTCTTTAGGATCAGCATTTTCCAAACAAACTTCGTCAGCGGATACAACGAAAGACGTTACGCACTGGGGTACTTTGGAGAAAAAAAGTGAGTTCAAGTTATATTAAATTTGCCGATTAATGTTATTCCACGATTTCATTTTTCTGTCCTTTTTTGCATTAAATTGTACTTTCATTTCACTGCAAACCTCTCAGCCTCAGGGGGGCGGGGGCTGCCCCCGGGGGCTGAACCCCGTCAATCGTTACAACATTTCCGCCGAAAAACAAAATCTGTGTTGCCATCCCTGATTTATACGCGTGGGCTGACTTCACTTCTGTTTGCAGTTTAGTCCGCTGGCATGCAGCAAAACAGCCAAGTGTGGCTTCACCCTGTTTGCTTTGAATTCTGGGCTCCACTAATTGACCCGGGTCGCCACAATAATAATAATAAGAATAATTGGTATGTTAACAGCAATGCTAACTTTTCATGTCGAGGGAATGTGCGATGTGAAAAGATGTCTACGTTGTAAATCGATCAACTCCGCTGTGCAGTTGCTACGACGCCTTTCGATGATTTGCCGAGTGCACCGAACAAACTGATCGCGTCCCTTTCTGAAACTTTGTTAATGTCATTGTCAATACAATACCATACATGTTGTGTAATTTCTTTAAAAATGAAAACCCGAGAAGATAATAGCACGGATCTGATTTTTTTTTTTTTTTTTTTGGCCTGCTGGTAGAAAGACAGCAATCTGCCCCGATGCAGCGTGTTTGGCTTATCTGAATGTAAAATCCCTGGCAGAGAGCACCATGTGATTAATGATCTTATTACGGCTCATAAAGGCAACATGGTGTTTTGTTGTTTTTTTTCCTCTCCTCTCTCGCTTTTAACAGAGAGACGGCCGCCTGTGAGCAGCGGCGCAGCCACTGTTATGGAGCTCGTTCCCGCCTTTAACTTGAAATCTCCCCGTGTCGTTAAAGCGGAGTGAAAAAGAGGTGCGCTTGAAATGATCAAAGCTTTCGTGGGAAATTTGTCAGCTGCTCTTTGTTCGTGGAAGTTAGTTTTTTTTTTTGGGGGGGGGTTGTAACCACTGATGACATGACACCCCCAACAACATGTGAAGGACTATCTGATGGGAAAAAAAAATAAAAGCGCTTTTGATTTGGTGTGATTTGGCATCTACCTCATGATAAAATTTGTCACCCTTTATAACACCAAACGAGAATTTGAATTCAGCTCCGCTTGCCTTGCACAAAACCACAATTTGCTCATCGAGGTCTCTAGTTCTGTCCGCCATTAGCACTTACCCCCCCTCCCTGCATACAAACTGTTTGCGCTTGTAATCTTTTGGGGTTGGGGGGGGGGGTTAATGCAATCAAATGCACCGTGGATTCCATGTGCGGTGAAGTCTACGAAAGGCTTTTTAATAAATCATCTTGAGAAGCGGCCATAAATAAATTAGTGATGAGGTGTTGACGTCACGCTCGGTTCATTGCCGCGAGGGTCTTCGCGGACGACTCCATTTGATTGTTGTGCTGACATGGTTTGGAAAGCACGAGTAGGACAGCATCACGTTGACAGTGCACTAGTTGACATCAATTCAGTCGGTTTTATTGTTTTTTTATATGGACGGTTTATCCGGCCCGCCAGATAATTTTTTTTGCGGCAACCATTTTGTGACCCCCATTTATACTCACTAAATCATCATTGAGCAAACAACAAACAAATAGCTGTTTTTCAGACACGTCACAAGGAAGCGGTGACAGCTCCGACGAAGGCTGAAGTGACAGCCGAAATGGTCTCCGCTCGGAAAGAGAAGAAACTTAAAATCAAATTCAGCAAACAAAACCGTTAACGAGTGATTTCAAAACTGATCATCCATCCGTTTGTTGTTGTGTACATGCGATGAGATGATGAAACATTCATTCATTCGATTTCACCGTGGTCACAGCCCTCCAAGGGAAGTCGGAGCTCCAAAATGGCCCGCGACAAAAAATGACTTTGACAACTCGGTCCTAGACTTTTGTGAGGACTAAAGATTTCAAAACAAAAACAAAACAAACTAACAAACAAGCGCATTGTCTTCCTCTGCGTTCCATGTTGTTATTGTTGCGGGCCTCCCTCTTCCTGGTCCGAGAGAGAGAAAAATAGCCCATCTGCCGATTGTAAAGCGAATGTGGGTGGCGAGCAACAGAGACTGGATCAACTGGTCATGTTTATTCATGTGTGAGAAAGCAGTTTGTGGAAATAATGCCCGCTATCGATGCTGCTAATTATACACCGGGAAAGGAGCTCGGCGCAGGTGCCGTTGCCGTCGAATCTCGAAACAATATTGCAGGCATTTAAAAGGGCTTCCGCAATTCAGATTAAATAAAAAATAATGACCTGTTTCGTGCCGCTGGCGCAAACGCAGCCCTCTAATTGTACCATCTTACCTTTCGCTTGTTTTGTTGTTGTGAAAATGAAGCTTGAAACATGGCATTAAGAATAATTGTTGCATGCAGATTTTTTTTTCCAAGAAATCAGGCGGTGTAATGAATTGGAAACATTTATTGCGGTTGATGAGCAGAGCCCGATCCACGCCGTTATTATCAGCACATGTAAATGAAATGAAAATGGATTGCTTTCCTTTGTACGGAAGGCCTAATAGGTTCAATTAGGGCTCGAAGTGCTTGTACCCACGGCTGCATGCGCATTTTTTTTATTTCTTTTTTTTTTTTCCCTCAATGAATTCAACTGTGACTGCCTGGACAAAGTGACCCGTAATAAATGGCGAGCTACCAGTCCCGAAGGGTTAAAGTGACTTCAGAAGGGGAAGTAATAACCGCAGAAGAGTCGTTTGCCGTCCAAATCGGATGCGCTCGGGGTGACGACTCGGAGACGGAATTTCAACCCGCTAGGTGACTCTTCAACTCGATTTTCATGCTCTCGGCTGATTGACTGCAGAGGATTCCCGAGTGGAACCGCCACAGTTGGACGCAATTTTTTCCGGCAAGATGTATTTGTTCAACTTTGACGTTTTTTGTTCAACTTTGACGTTTTTTCCTCCCTCATGGCAAATAACGGAAATTGAAATAATCTGTTCTGGATTCATGGCCTGCCATTGGGCGGCTGGGGAATTTTGGATCTGGGCTCATTTCACCGTGGTTATAATTGGTTTATCGTTTTTTGTTGTGTTTTTTTTAATATCCAATTACTTTTAATTAGTTTTCAGAGGGGTCTTATTAGTTATTATTACTTTGCTTCGTTTTAGTTTTGTTTTTATTAGTTTTAGTATTAGTTTTAATTTTTTGGTCGTATGGTGCATTTGTGGACTGGTAGGGGGGTAAAAAAAACAAGTCAAGTATTCTGTAATGAATAAAGTAACCTACGATTCTCCAGCGACTGTTTGATCTCACTTCTTCAGTACGACCGCGCGGTAATAGCGAAAGAAATACATTTAAAATAAACCCACAATAATCATATCTGAAATTTTTTGCCAATGACAAAACAAAAGACATTTTCACTACAATTACAGTTAGTTTCAGAAATGTGGAATGTAGCTTCAGTTTCTTAGCGTTTTTTCCAAAAACACTTGTTTTAATTTTATTTTGTTAACAAAATTGTTTCTGTTTTCAGTTTGTCATTTTGTTCATATTTGTAAACCGCGGGCACCACTTGACTTGCTCGCCCAGTTCAGCAACCCATCGACCCCCATTTGCCTTATCGCGTTGTCTCGGTGACTAGAGTCTTCCAGACCGAAACCGAAAACGCACTATTGGGTACCAAAAACTTTCGCTGGACCAATTTGTTCTTCACTCAATGAAGTTAATTAACATCTGATCGTGTGAGGTGTGAACTGCAAATGCAACTCTAAGCGTTCTTGCGCTAATGTATTGTTGAAGTGTTGTTTATTTGTTATCTTGATGTATCACTGTGTATATCCATATATACGCAGCGATCCTTTGCTCCAAGACAAATTTCTCCCGAGGGAGCCCATGAAAGCGGAATCTTGAAGCTTGAACCTCAGTGATGATCTGAAGTGAAGCGTCTGCATAAGAGGACGCTGGAGCGCCTGAAACAAGCACTCAGCGTGAGTGTCTGTGGAAAAACGGTGAGGCAGACTCGCTCGGCACTTGACAAGTCTGCCCGTAATTAGTCTGCGTCTGTTTCGTTCCTAGCCCGCCGGGCCTTTGCTCGTCCGAGGGTGGCGACCTGCGACCGAAGGCGGTTTAGGCTGAATTTCCCCGTGTAGCGTAGCGAGCTAGCGGTTAGCATGTCTGCACCACAGCTGAGAGGTTTGGTCTCCCTACGACAAGTGCTTCGGCTTCCGCCTACGTTCTAAATCCATCCATGTTAGGTTCATTGACGACTCGAATTCGTCCACGGGTGGAGAATATGAACGTGGATGCTCGTTTGGCTCAGCGCGTCCTGTGACTGGCTGGTTACTAGTCCAGGGTGTACGCCAAATTATCGCTCAAAGTCAGCTGGGGTAGACTCCAGCTCACCCGTGTTCCAAATGAGGACTTGAAAATTCATAACGTCTGGATGTGTCAAGTTATTTATTTTCATCTGATGGTGACATTAACGGTCGAGATTTACAGTGAGTGTTTTAGAGCGTGTTTATTTGCCTTGTCTGGGAGGACGCGGGTGAATCCGTTGAACTTATTTCGCTGATGTCACACTTATATCGATGGTTTGTCCGATCCAATTTATGCGTTGTGTACGATGCATGTAGATGAGATTTTTACCCATGTTTGAAGAGGCCTGCTTGCGATCTGAAGATATCCAATTCCAGGCTTTTTTTTTTTTACCTTTCATTATTACTGCCGTGATGCATGTCCAAATTGTTCCACATGACAGCGATTGTGTTCATGAAGTCTTGCAGTGTAGGCCCGGTGATCCAGTGGTTAGCACGTCGACTACAAGAGGGTGTGGGTTCGATCCCGGCTCTGGCCTCCCTGTGTGGAGTTTGCATGTTCTCCCCGGGCCTGCGTGGGTTTTCTTCGGATACTCCGGTTTCCTCCCACATTCTAAAAACATGCATGGCAGGCTGATTGAACACTCAAAATTGTCCTTTGGTGTGAGTGCGAGCGCGGATGGTTGTTCGTCTCCGTGTGCCCTGCGATTGGCTGGCAAGCGGTTCAGCGTGTCCCCCGGCCTACTGCCCCAAGACAGCTGGTGAGTCTCCAGCACTCCCCGCGACCCTTGTGAGGAGAAGCGGATCAGAAAATGGATGGATGGATATTTTTAACTTTCTTGCATAAAGCTTAGAATCTGATCATTACACCAACAGTGCACGTGTGCGTCAACGTGTCAGTGCGAACTCCACGAATCGGCCACCAGACGTCCTGGATTCATTATCCCGTTGAGATGAACTCCGCCGGCTTGCCGAGTGGGGAGCACGTTAATTGTGTCTTGAGGGATTTGTCGGATGGCAATAAATCACCAGCAGACGAGCTGCAGGGTGGCACACCCGAGATGAACCTGCGTGATGAAACCAGTGGCCGAGCGTGTCGTTTCTTCAGGCTACGAGGCGCCTCCGTCGCTTCGCATCAGCCAAAACAAAGAGAGAGCTCGCCGTTACGGGCACTCGGGGCGAAGCGCCGCGTGTTGTGTTAACGTGATAATATTGGCAGCCTGGCTTGTTGGCGAGCTCGTGATGCTCGGGCGGTGCTGGCCACAGGCATCATTGATTGGTTGAGCTGCCGCCGTCCCTGAAGTGCAGGTGAATCAATGGCGAAGCCCAAACACAGAGCCACGTGAATCTGTTGCGCTCCGGCAAAGACGCTCCTCAGGGATTTTCCCGTTCTATTCTCGTCACTCCGATTCTCGGTGTCTGGACTTGTTTATGCCTTTTCTTTGGACTTCTCCCGAGGCTTAGCACATCAAACTCAACTCTTCCTTGTGCTCATTTATCAGATCATAATTAGACTTTCGAGATCTACCAGAAGGACGTGGGAAGCACCTCGGAATGCTGGGGTTAACCAATCACAGACCGGAATTGACAACCGATGAATCCAAAATGATTATTATGATTGATTGTTGATTAATAGCGTCGTGAAGGAATAAACCATTTTCGTAAAATAAAACTCAGCACCCTTTTGTGCAGAAAACCACAAATAATATTGCTTCTATGTAAATATTGCTTTCACTATGAATATATTTATATATTTCAATAGGCTCCTCCTGCTGGATGATATCTGCTGGAGGTCAATTTGGTGCAAAGGTTAATTAGTAGGAGTGGTCAGGGTCATCACCAGCCACCTCAACGAGCGGTGGTCAAACACGTGGACATTCTTCATTCTTCACGATTCGAAACATTGCTCCGAGGCGTGTTTCTGCTCGTGTTAGGAATGTGTCGGTCGGGCAGGATTGGCCGATTGCATTTTATTTCTTGATTTCTTCCGTGGTGTGGTGGGTGGTATGATCAACAATGACTTCTTGGCTCTGTTGTGTTCTTGCTATGGTGTGAATGTTATGATTATGGTTCATATTGAGTGTCAGAATCAAGTATGATTGACTGAAGACAGATTCTAACGATGGCTCTCTCTCTCTCTCTCTCTCTCTCCATCCATTTTCCGATCCACGTTATCCTCACAAGGGTTGCGGGGGGTGCTGGAGCCTATCCCAGCTGTCTTCGGGCGGGCAGTAGGAGGGGGACACCTTGAACAGGTTGCCAGCCAATTGCAGGGAGGGAGGAAGAGAGAGAGCGAGAGAGAGAGGAATTGCAAAGTGCTACGCTGCTCGTAATATGAATGTGTGTGGTGCATGTGGGTGCATTTTTTTTATGAGCGCTCTCTCTGTTGAAGGTGAATACTGTACTCCGCCTCTTGCCCAAAGTCAGCTGGGACAGACTCCAGCTCCCCCGCCTTCCCTCAGGAGGACAAGCGGTCCAGAAAATGGACGGATGGGTAGTTTGGATGCGGTGGCATCCGAAGCCGTAACGGGTGGCCTCCGTGCGGTGTTCGTCTCCGCCTCGACTTGCACTTGTGCCTCGTGTGTTAATGGCCTCGGGCCATATGCTCCTCGTTCCCTGCCCGGCTCCCCACCTTGCGCGGGGATGGCTGGCAGTCTCCGCTCACATCACCTTCCGCTCTTTCGCCCACCGAATCTCCACTGGAGCCTCCTCGGCATCCAGGCTTTCCTCTCCCCCCACTCAGCGGTGCACTTCCTGTGCTTTTTCCTCCCATCACCCCCATCCCCCAAACACACACACGCTCTCATTTTCCTTTCGCTCAGCTCAGCCTCCGACGTGCAGAAGCAATAAAAGCTCCGAGCTGCCAACTACTGTAAGCCACTTTTGCGAAAAGATCGCACACTTTTTCAACGGCACAAGGGACTTACTTCCACCCTGGCAAATTCATACAGTGAAATAAGCAATGGAATGTTTCTGGATATGCTGCTGCCTTTTTTTTTTTTAATATACAGCTTGGTCACCATAGAAACAGTTGCTGTACTGAGCTTGAAAATGGGTTTCTATTGAATTTGACTTTTAAATATGATTCAATCATCTCACCATTAAAATGAGATTGGCTCAGCGATGGCGTAGCATTCTCCGACACTTTTACCGTTTCGCTTAATCAGCGGCACCATTTCAGCATCAATTGGCGTTTTTTCGTCTTTTGCACAATGAATGGATTGATGTTGTTTTGAAACACTGTCAGACCTCACAAATCCCATTCTTGAACATTCCAGCCGCTCCTTTGACACCAGAGGTGGGGGACTTGGGTCACATGACTTGGAATCAGGTCGACTGAAGTGGCTAATCTGATGACTTGCCACTTGCAAAAATTTTTTCCCCCCCAGTATTTTCAAATATTTTTCGGTCTGGGTTTTTTTGGGGGTGTTTAATTGTTATGTTGTTTCAATGGGTGTCAGTTGGATGCAAATTGTACATGAAATCAAAAAGTTGTTTCATCGATTGGAGATACAGGTGATTGGTTAGCATTCTTTTTTTTAACTCACCGATCACGATCAGTTCCAAAAATCCTAATCATGTGAGGCCTACCTATTCTTGATTTGTTAATTTCTGACTGAGACTTTTCTTTCTCTTCCATTTGCCTTGTACACATAACACACAATCCCCCGCCATGACTAAAAGAAGCTTGTCAGGGGACTCTGCTGACAGCACGGCACCGGTGAGTGAGCGCGTGTTTGTATGTGCGAGAGAGAGTGACTGCGTGGAAGATGGAGCGAGATCGGAACAGACAGGGGGAGTGCATCCAAGAGGTACTTGGTGAGCTCTTCTCTAAATAGAATAAAGAACTCTCAGATGCCGGAATCCTTTTAAGACTTTTTTTTCCCACAACCAAGCCCAATTTCCACGCGGCATCTGACGGATGAAAGTAACATCTCCAAGATTGACACGAGATTGCCTGCCGATTGTCCGCGGCCGGGAATATGATTGAGCCTTGTACCGAAATGAATATCATCCTCCAGATTTTACAAAGCGGATAAGCGCCTCGACGATAGGATGACTCGGTGAAAACCACTCAGGTTTTATTTTCTTTCTTTCTTTTTCAACCACGATCAAGGCTGGCTGAGTTCAGTGCTTTTCGATTGCAGCGGCAGCAGACCCCCCCCCCCCCTCCCCTCCCACCCCCCCCTACAAAGAAGCCATTTTATCTTTGCTGTCACTGTGCTGACTCTGCGCCTGCCTCACTCTATTAGGCCACAGAAGCTGCGCACGATTAGGGGGGGTAAAAAGTGCATTTATCAGGAGCCTAAAACAGAGATGGCTTCGGGGGTGGGGCAATCTTGCCAGTTTGCGATGCTATGAGGATGTAGCGCGTACGGGGGGAGAGAAAACACGCATGTTGGGTTCACTCGAGACTTTCGGTTGTGTTGAAGTGCGAATGTGAGTGTGAGACGCTAATGAGGCCAAGTGCGACAGAAAATGCACGGATGAATGGAATGAAGATGAGGAATATTTTCCGTGATCTTCCGATTTTTTTTGGAGTCGTCACTAAGGTGTGGGTCGATTAATCGATGTCAGTGATATTTTGTTGGTGAATGCTTCCATTCATTTTTCTTAACTATTGGTTGAACAAAATAAAAAAATGTTTTTTTTTTTTAAATAAATATTTTCCAAATGGGTTGACAAATTCAAATTTTGTTGTAATCACTGCTCAGGTGATGATAGATTTAACGTTGATTAGTCAGTGGGTATTTGGCATTGATTTCTTCTCATGACGTGTTGAACAATTTCAGATTTCGTGAATATTTTTTGTCAACACTGGAAAGAGATAATGATGGTCTATTTGACATTGACTGATCGATGATGCTGTTATTTTTTCAGTTCATATTTTATATTATCTCTCAACTAGCGGTTGAAAAAAAATCGGATTTGCTTGTACTGTAGTCGATTCAACATTGATTTTCCATTATCATTTGGTTGAATAAATTCAGATTTTTGGGTTTTTTCGCAATTCAAATGATTTCAGTATCACTAAAATGATGTGCTTTTGTCATTTTTTGTGTTTCATCCCTCTGCCTCCGGACTGCGGATGAATAACGCTAACAAAAAGCCACCGCTGGCTACTTGTAACCGTCACAATTATTTGTATTCTATTACTTCAAAAGTATACGTTCCACATCATGTCCCACTTAAAATATGTTAATATTCTACAAATGCGTACAAATAGACTTCTCACCTAATGTACCGCTTTGATTCCAACAGACACCACTGGCGTTAATAAATGCCTCAAGCCACTAGATCAGCAAAAATTGTATTCTATCCATGAAATATGAATGCTCATTCCCTGACATCGCTGAAAGTCGTCTTTATTTTTTCCCGAAATGCACTTTTTTTTTAAAAACTCAGCAGAGGATTATTTTAATGCTGTTAGTGCTGTCACACGGTTAATCCAAACGAGAGCGCTGAACTGCCGCCTGAATTTCAACTTTGACAGACCCCCTGAAAGCTTTTTCTTCTCTCACCCCCCCTCCCCGCCGCTCTTGAGCTACGTTATTTGCCTAAAATGCTAAGCGAGTCGAAAGGCAGAAATCGAGCGAGGAGAATCTGCGTTCCTTCAAATTAGCGCAAAGCCTAAACATCCTCATTACTGGTGAGATACACGACTGGCTTTGGAAGTCACATTGACTTGGAGTGGTCAGATTGGACTCTCTAACGTTGGTTTGATGAGCAAAAAAACAAACCAAAAACCCCCAAAAAACCCTCATTCGTGGGGATTCTACCCGGAAACCAGAAATTTGCATTTGCTGGTTTGTGGCCACCTGGTGAACAGAATATCACAAAGCATAATCATCAATTGAAGCCACTCCACAGTGACTACTGGTGTTAGGAAGCGATCTTCTTACACAGTGGGTCTATTTTTTTTTTTTTTTACATGTGGCAGGACCGCCACACAAAGACAGTGACAAATTGCACAGTTCTGTGTACAAGCAGCGCAATCACTTACTGGAGTGAAACTACTTAACGGGAGAAACGTGTGGTAGCCGAATGCTGAATCGGGTGTGATTGTTGCAATATTATTAAAAAATGTTTATTGATGAAAAAAGGTGAAATGAGTTTGACGGGGCTTTATATAGTTGTAATTATTATGAATAATGGCCATTTTCAGAGATTTTTTACACGCCTCCAAATCTCAATTAAATTCAATCAACATTACAGTATGGCAGTTGATTCGGTCAGGTTGTTATTTTTATATAGTTTGCATTTTGTTTAGGCTTTTTTTTTTTTTTTGCATTCATTTGAGCAGAATGTGAAGTCTCCAACCTTCATGCTAACACAGAAAGGCAATCGCCATAACCAGGCTAAGGAATGGAATCTACACGGAAATGTTATTCTGTTTTAAGGAACAGATTTTTGAACACAAATGGTAAAAAGACAATATAGTCAATATTACAAATTGTTATTCGCGACGCACTGTATCCTACCGAACAACAGTATGTCAACGTTATTTTTCAGATTCCTTCATTGCTTGCCTCGCTGCTTCCCTGCACTTCAGTTTGTGACAATATTCATACCCCACTCAGCAATGTCAAATTAAACATTTCACAATGAGGCACACTTTTTGACCCTCGGAGGGTGCCGTACACCAGGAACTGGCCAGCCAATAATCTGTGGCCAAAAATAAATATATATGTACCGTAATTTCCGCACTATAGAGCGTACCTGATTATAAGCCGCACCCACTACATTTTTAGAGGAAAACCAATTTTGTACATACACAAGCCGCACCTGTATATAAGCCGCATGTGCCCACATTAAAACATGTCAACATATTTACAAAGAAAGACGGTACACAGAGAGAGTTTTCAAAGTTTTAATAATATAACTTAACAATAATAATAATAATATAACTTTCTTCCCAAACGGTGCCTGTGACGCGGCAGTCTTAATCTTACCTTTTCTACTCGAGCGCCCCTGGCGGCCGTTAGAAAAATTACATAAATTGGCCGCATCACTGTATAAGCCGCAGGGTTGAAAGTTTGGGGAAAAAAGTAGCGGCTTATAGTCCGGAATTTACGGTATATAATGTAGAGGATTTGTATCAGTGTTTTTTTTTTTAAAGAATTTGGGGGGCTTTGTAAAATGCATTTCCAAGCGCATTTCATTGGGCGTCAATCTCAGAGAATTTTTGCTATTTGCAGGCCGGCCCAATCCCTCTACCGCACGATAGCGGGGGTAGGGCGGCTGTACTTTACAAGCTGATGTTGATGTTATGCTTCATTAGAGGGGTTAGTTTTTATTGTATTGCCAAAGAAAAAGCATGTTTCGAATCCCCGAACTGATTGTATTCAACCTTTGAGGTTCTTCTGCGTAATGGGGGTGCTCGGCTGGAGTATTGGTGGGTGAACACTGCAGATTTGTGTGCAGTGGGGAAAAAAAAGCAAGGTGTCGAGAGTATCTCTCATTATGGGGCTCATTTTTGAGACGGGCCACCCCGGATTGAAACGTAATAGTATTGTCTTATACATAGTCACACAGGCGAGGCCAACACATGACCATTTACCGAGAGATGAAGCGTAATGGATCCGCACTTACACAATTCTCTCCTCTGCATGGGCCGCTTGAGCAATGGCTCCGTCAGAATCCAATGATGTTTTCTTCCCCGCAGCTTCCCTCCGACACCTTTTCTCCAACCGTTGTCATTTCTTGCTGTTTATGAGCCCCCGGACTGAAGGTGGCTGTGCACGGATTCTCTTTTATTGCCTGAAATATGAGGAGGGTAATTATGACTCTTCAAATGTACTCTGTGAAATGTCTGAAATAGTCACGTAAAAAAGAAAAAAGTGTGGCATTGCCATTATGGAGCCCCCCCACCCGTTGATGTATTCCGATTGCTTTTACCACCCACCGGCTGTTCAAACTAAACTGTTCAAAAGTATTTAATTTGTTGTCATATAGGGAAAAGACAAGCAGCACATGAACACTTAAATAAGATGACGCAAGCTAACGTCGGCAGATTTGTCTTTTCAAGTCATGATTGCCGTGATTTGATTTGAATTTAGTCTTTGTAGCAATGTAGCCATTCCAAGGACATTCATTTTTGTCATTAGAAAACACAGTCAACAACTTGTGTGGAGAGTTTTACCCGCCAGCACGACACAGAAGTTTCCCAGGCCTTCAAAGCTAGCACGTCTAGCTCACAAATGAGAGGCTCTGGGTTTGAATTCTGGCCCTTCTGTGTTGGGACTTTGCATGCAGCCAACGAGGACAAGCTCAGCGTTTGGTGCACTCAGGTCTAAACTTGGGCGGCATAAAGTGAGCAGGTTCAAGCCTTGGGCAGAACCACGCCGTTTGACTGCTATTTCGCAACTCTTAACGCAACTGGATTTATAGAGCACTTTAAAGCAAACCACCGCTGTAAATTAATAACAATATATTAATAACAAAGACCGTAGAAGGCAAGAACAGTAAAACTAAAAATCAAGTCTCACGCTGAGTCAAAAGACAAACAATAAAAATGAGTTTTAAGACGAGCTTTGGTTGCTCTAAGTCACGAACTGTCTCACTGTCATGTGGTGTTCCACAGGGTTCAATTCTGGGGCCTCTGCTGTTTTCGTTGTATCTGTTCCATTTGGGTTCCATCTTAAGGAAACATGGTATTTCCTTCGCTGGTACCATGACCCAATTTAGGAGAGAGATTCTCAGGAGGTAATGTAATGGATGCCACCTCTCAATGTGGGATACTTAAAAAAAAGAGGGTGCTGGCCACCAAGCCGGGATTTTTGCTCAGAAGTTAGTGCACTCTAATCTCCACCTGGGTGATGTTGGTCGTGCGGGTTTGGGCCGCAGGCAGGACAGCGTCAGATGATCTCATAATACATGTATGGAACTGCCTTCCTGGAGGAGCCTTCGTACCGGTAGTTGAGTAAAACCAATGCAAAACTGTCCTGAAATCTGAGGAAATCGACAAAACCTGACTGAACACAGGAACGCTGGGAAATTGTCTGTCCGAGGGTTCTGATTGAGACCACAAACTTGACCGTCGCGTGTATGGAACTGCGTTCTGGAGGCGCCATAGTAGTTGAGTAAAACCAAAGCAAAAAATGTGGAAGTCTCATTGAAAGTTTATAAAAGCATTCCTTTTTCACTGTTGACTTGGAAATAGTTCCTCCAGGTGTCTCGTCCATTCGCTAATCGTATTTGCCTCTTGCATGGCATCGATAGAGAAAGGTTTCAAATAATCGACCACGCACGCCCTTGTCCACTGTCATGTCCAATTTCGAAGACCTGTAACAGTGAATATTTGCACCGTGCAGGCCAAAGCTCATCTTTATAACAGAGCCTTGACTTTTGTTCAACACGTCAGTGCTACTTTTCAAAAAGCAGCGAGGCGGCTCATGACTTTGGAAAACACAGATTCCTATAGTTGGTTTCCATAGAAACACAGAGTCTCAGGCAAGCGTGGCTTCTTGGAGTTACGTAAGGTGCTGCCCATAATAAGAAATACACACAGTTGTGGGTTTTTGTCTTTTGTCTGAATTCCTATTTTTAGGTCTGAGACACAAAAGAACCACTCGATGCCACGTTTTTTTGTCTTTTATGTCATGATGTCGAGTATCTGCGTCGGGCATATTGTTGTGCGTTACGTGCAAATCTAGTTGCGCTGGATGCCTTGTTGCTGCCGTTTGTGTGTGAGTGTGATGCCAAGCAGCTGCTCTTTAGCAACACAATTAAATACGGATGACACAAACGCCTCTTTAATTACTGCCGCTGCCCAGGTGTCAATCCTTGAACAACCCACAACAATTGAGAGTATATTAATAACTCTGATTAAGGGTTGTACCATTGTCCCTTTTCACCATGATTAGACAGCCCGCATTATGAGTTTTTCTTTCTGCCGGTGGCTGCAGACGAGGGGAAAATGCAGCGGCGTCCAAATGTTTGGGCGTCCACTGCCCTTGTTATGACTTTATTAGTATCAACACTGTATGTAATTGCACTTAGTGAGTTTCTCCAATTATAGATATAACGCTGCTGATATTTTTGAGGTACGGATTGTCATTTGGACAATGTTTTTTTTTTTTTTGCTAGCAAAAAATGTAGCACTCTTCACAACAAGTAGCAGATCGGCAAATAGCAGACAATACTCAAAAGAGGCTGAGAGCTATTTATCGCCACCCCTAGTTGAAGTTTATTCTCAAACTAAATGGAAACAAAGAGAATTGCCAGCTGTGTGCTTAGCTTAGCGCTAACAAAAATGCCATAGAAAATGCAAAGGAATAGTATTGTGTCACGGTGTTGTAACTCATCAAGTATGAATATTTGAACACAAATGTTGGAGCCACACATGGAACCAGATGATAAAACAATACTCACTGAAATGTATTATTTATCCTCCATGAAGAATAGCTAATATAAGTGTCGCTTACTGAAGCATGATTACCGACTCCATGTTTTTCTAGATTCCCAGATTATATTTCCCCAACGTGGCCCAGGCACGCATACCATGTGGAGGAACACAATGTCCATTGAGGTGTAGCAGAAAAAGTGGCGAAATCTGTTTAACTCGTTCCCTCCTATGTCATCAAGCTTTATAGTGTTGTTTTTATCATTAAGAAACACTTTGTGTGTGTGTGTGTTTAGGAGAACGGAGTAGACTTCTGCTAATGATAAATTACATTTGTAAAGTTAATTTCTACAATTTTATTGCACCCCCCCCCCCCTCCCCCGGGACGCCTCGGCTGTGTTTCTCCTGGAGAAATTGTTGCGCTCCATCGCCAAGCCTTCCAAACAACTCCAACTGCAAGTGCAACAGAAGATTATTCATTGATGCTGGATCCAGCGTTATCTTTGTGTATTACCGTGGCAACCTTTTACCTCGGGCTCATATTAGTTTCATCTGTTTGGACTCCAAAGCTTGTTATTTTCATTTTGTGGGCGCGCTTGGGCGAGTCCGCGGCGATCCAGCATCAACTGTAATATTCGATAAAGCCGACTTGTGTCGACTTGTGCGCAGTTTAGGGGCTCACAGCAGCTCCCCGTTCGCCAGCCTGCTTTACGCCCAACCGCGGCTGTATTTCTTATTAGCTTTTATTTATTTATTCCTCCCCCCACCCTTTAGTTTCATTGCGGCACACGTTGGACAGAATCTGAATTCTTTTACGACCCTTGGGAATCAGGCGCACATGCCTCCACTTTGCATCATGACATACTCCTCTCACTTTGGACGGTAGCTGCGACCGCGGCTTTAAGTCGGTAATTAAAATCTCTGATAATAAGGTGGCACTGTCACCAATTTCCTAATGGATTTCAACAAACCTTGACACCGGTGCCCCGCAGCCATTCTGTAATGCAAAAGAGGAAGGCACTTTGGACTGATAAGAGCCGATTTAATCTTTTTTGTTTTCGACGCAAACTCAATTATCGATTATTTGAAAGCTCACTCACGTTAATGAAATAAATAGGGGGCAAAAGGGCTCAGAGCTCTTCTGCGGGCAAAGTGGTAAAAGATGTAATGCGAGGGGTTGTAATGGCAGCCACTCAATAATGCTGATGAGCTGTCACCACTTAGCGGCAAATAACATGCGGCTGATCCCGTCTCACTTTTATTCCCGCTGGAACATTTTCACTTTTGGACATTGCGTTGCTTGAGTGGCAATAAATCACAGGGGGGAGTCAAACACAATTGTCAGAGTAAAAGCACGTTGTTAAATACAGGATGTTCCCCTACAAAAAAAAATTATGGAGGTTGTTCACCTCTCCAAAGTTACTACTTTTTAGGAAAGAAAAAAGCCAGACACAGCCACATTCCGGTTTGAAAAGGGTGTGAAAACTTGTGCAATCACATTATTTTGATTTGAATTGGAATTCTGCCCTTAAGATTTTGTCCTTTGGAACAAAAAAACAAAAAAACACCTTTCTTAATTTCTTAGGCAGATGCCAGTGATGATAATTCGCGAATGTGTCAAACCGCCGCAGTGTAGCGTCAACTCACTGGCAAGGATCACTTCAGTAGCGTGATCAGTTGTGTGTGAAAAAAAATCAGTCCATAAATGTCCCTCTCCACACTATCATGAAATTTGCTCCATAAACGGAGCATTCTCGAGGACAAATTGCGTCTATCATATATGACAAGTGCATGGAGTTGAATGCAGCATCTACCTCGCATCTATCTTTTCAGGTTGAAGTGTCCTTTTTATGAGTCACTCTGCAGTCGCTCATAAACATCCGGTTTAAAAAGTGGCAATTAATTAAAAGCTTTTATTTTGGCAGCTGTGTCCGTGATGTCATAGAGCCTATTTATTTATTAATTTTTCTCGCCAAAAAAATAAAAATAAATAAAAGCTTCCACAAAATAAAATAGTGGATTGTAATGGGAGAGTGCCAAGCCTGCGATTAAAGCGCCGCTGTGTTTAATCATCTCCAAACATTCGTCCTTGCTTTGGCAACACAACGGCAGATAATTTTTTGGCCATTGCTAAAGTCCTGTATGCACGCATATACCATAATTTCCGCACTATAGAGCGCACCTGATTATAAGCCGCACCCACTACATTTTTAGAGGAAAACCAATTTTGTACATACACAAGCCGCCCCTGTATATAAGCCGCATGTGCCCACATTAAAACATGTAAACATATTTACAAAGAAAGACGGTACACAGAGAGATTTTAATAATATAATATATAATATATAATAGAGAAGTTTTAATAATATAACTTAACAATAATAATAATAATATAACTTTCTTCCCAAACAGTGCCTGTGACGCGGCAGTAAAACGGTAGCAACATGGTAACAACACGCTAGCAACAGAATAGCAATGCGTCATATGCCTTTATTTTTGCATTTTTTTCATGTTCACGCTAATTTAATTTATGCACAAGACAAGAAGTTGCAGTCTTCCTCGACGCATATATTCCACCGCTCTTAATCTTACCTTTTCTACTCGAGCGCCCCCTGGTGGCCGTTCGAAAAATTACACATATTGGCCACACCACTGAATAAGCCGCAGGGTTGAAAGTTTGGGAAAAAAGTAGCGGCTTATAGTCCGGAATTTACGGTACTTATTGATATATCGCCATGTACGGTTTCACAGTCCCTCAAGACTGAAACCATCACAACAATGTGGCCATCGCCAAAAACGCCTTTTGACACCCCTGTGCTTGAGTCAGTTCATGGAGCTAATATGACATCATCTCATCTTGCGTTTGTGCCACTCGACAGGGATGACGTGCCAAGCGAGGACGTCCTACACCGAGGACGAGGTTCTGTGGGGACACCGTTTCTTCCCGGTCATCTCCTTGGAGGACGGGTTCTTCAAGGTGGACTACTCCCAGTTCCACGCCACCTTCGAGGTGCCCACGCCGCCGTACAGCGTGAAGGAGCAGGAGGAGGCCCTGCTCCTGTCCTCGCCTCTCATGGCGCCGTCTCTGTGCAACAGCGGCGAAAAGAACAGCTCCCTGGACTGCCTGGAGACCCTGGAGGACAATGACAGCACCACCAAGCTGCCCACCAAGCTCCAGAAGATCACGGGGCGGGAGGGCCTCCCCAAAAAGCTGCTGAGGATGAGCTCCACCACCTCGGAGATGACTTACAGTTTCGGAGACCTGCCCATGAAGCTGCAGCGAATCAGCTCCGTGCCCGGCGTGTCCGACGATAAGCAGGGCGGGAAGGCCTCCAGAATAAGCACAGAGCCCATCAGCAAGTCGGTGGCGGACTTACCCCCCAAACTGCAGCGACTGGCCGGGGGAGGCCGGATGGACGGACACCTGCCGCCCAAACTCAGAAAGATGAATTCCGATCGTTTTACATAAAGAAGCCAATCACCCGTCTTTTGACTTCTCATGTACTATTCCTGATTTATGAATTGACATTTTACTCGTGTACAATATGTGCACAGATACAATCTGTGGGTAATTCCTTCTGACCATTCTCAGTTGGCAATCAAAAAAGTGACTTCTTATTGTGTTTTTTTTTTTTTTTGTTTTAAATCAAACTGTGACTCGACCTGCAAATGAGCTTTCAATTTTCATTTTTCAATTTTAGGCTCCCAAAAAAAAAAATCGGAAACGTAAAAACGGGTCACATGTTTCATTTGATTTTTACACAGTGGTGCTTTCAAAGATAAAGATGGTATACATTTTGTTTTGTTTCTTGATTTTATGATTGCCAATTGAAAATGGAAAGTCTGATTGCAACAGACTGAAGACCTTTTATCAAACGGGGGGATGGAATACCCTCAGAGTTTTCACAATTACATTTTAGGCTTGGATCAGAAATGTAAAATTTGGCCACCGGACCGAATTTGATTTGAATATTGAATTGGTTATATTTACATGACCTTAAATTTTGCAAATGATTATGAGTAAAGATACGATGGCTTGTTAACCACCACAATCTGTCAAACGAGACGTATACTGCACACACATTTTCAACGTAGTACATCAATGGTGTACTGCTTCTTCTTCCATTGATTCGCCAATTCTGTTGATTTCAATGAGCGAACCAAGGTTAGAAGGAGGGGGGGGGCTCTGATTGACTCGAGTCGCGCACATTTCCCACATCACGTCTGATGGAGTTCATTTGCTCACAGCTCTCAGGTCTGTCTCTGCGGCCCGGTACCGGTTCGCGGACCGGTGGGTGGGGACCATTGTTCGAATCAGCACTACAGGTGTCTTCCAACTTATAATCAATCAATCAAATCAGTCGGTCTATTTACAGGGTGACACGTATAATCACTTCGCTGCTTCGTGACATGGTGTGTACCGCACTAACCATGAAACAGAAAAAGCTAAGGAGAGCTTTCTCGGGAGATTAGAAAGAAATGTATTGACAAGCATGTTGAAGGCCATAAGATCATCTCCAAGCAGCGTGATGTTCCCATGACGACAGCTGCGCATATTGTAGGCATCCATATGGATGGATGGAACATGGCGGTTAACAAGCTAAAATGTCTTGAGTCATTCTAGCTACCAAACTGAGTCATGTGGCCTGTTTTTCATTTGTGTATTTTTGATCTGAGCCTCAATTTAAAATTGTGAAAAGTCTCTATTTTTTCTCTCCGGTAGATTAAAAAAAAAAAAAGTCCCTTTTTCCACTTTATTTTATTTTTTTCTTAATTTCCACTTCAAAATTAAAAATGAAAACGACAAATGATGCACAGATTGGATGGCGTCGAGCTGTGTAACGTGTACGTACAAGCAATGAAGAGAGACCTGACCCTCTTTTTTTAATGTTTTATTTTATTTTTAGGACGGTGTACAATTAGCACAATCAGGCATGTAAGAAAACAGCGCATGTAGAACCGAATCTCAATAATTCCTGGCATGACATGTTTATATATTTAAAAAAACAAACAACAAGTTCATTCGTGAATTTACCGAGAGTGGAATATTGCACAAAGCCATAAGATTTCAAACCAACATGAAATATGATTCTACGTAGGTTTGTGGCGACGGGCGGCACATACCATTTGTTCCTTGAGTTTCTTGCTTTTGTTGTTTAATGTAAAGTTGTGGCAATGTTCTGTTGACTGCATGCTCCTCTTACTGACTAGACAAAAGGTAATAGACAAAGATGTTTTTAGCCTTAACTATATTACCTTGTTTCCATCTTTATGTTCCTTCGCGGTATTCCTTTGCTCCTTTCATCGGCGTGCTGCTTTGCCACGCGCCATTTTTAATGACTCTGTTCGTCGCGCCAACACGGAACATTTTGTCAGAACGACGACTGCCTTTTACACTGCATCTCATGTTCCCCGGATGAAACGGGGGCACAAACAGCGACGCAATTTCCACATGCTTATTAAAGTCAAAATTCCATTTCAAAGGGTCTGTCGCTGTACTTGAGAAGCACAATGCAATCAGTCCATCACATCCATCTGGAATCAGTTAGCATTGAACATATGGAAAGCCGTTTCAGCATTCGACCTCATAGCCAGCTTAAGGTCTGTGTACTAGGATGGCCGTTCGAGTGCCGGTTTTGACAATTCAACTGTAACTGGTGGTGGAAATTTGTCATTTTATGTTAACTGTTCTTTTGATGGCGGCGCGGGCACCCGCGGCGGCTCCTCTCTCTCCTGAGGAAAGAAATGTCATCTGTGCTGTGTGTTGCGCGTGTAGCACATTTGACAATCAAGTTGATTTGATACTTGAAAAATGTTTACTCCCATAGTAAGACACAATTAGGTCACAGAAGTATCTTGCTAGCGAGGACAAAGTGGATGCTAGTACATGGACCTAAACACTTAAAAAATCTGTTGGGAGCATTTATTCAATATCCTTGACATCAAGTCCATGTATTAGTACCATATTTGTCACCACTAGGAACACAATTTGACTTTCCACACAACCCATTTGGGCATTTACAGGTATTTGATAGCTTAAGGTACTAGTAGGACAACTTTGACATCTGAGTAGTAGTCGGACAACTACAGTAGGTGTTGAGGCGAAACTGCGTGCCACGACGACTACTCGTGACACTTGTGGAACTAGAGGTGTGGAGATGTCAACGAGTACAGCTTTGCATCACTAGTCATGTAGTTGTCCTACAATTAGTGTGCAGCATTGTCAGACAGCGATGGAAGGAAGTTGGAAAAATGGCACGGATGAACACTGTGCGACATTTGTGCCGGTCATGAAAATAGAACCTAAAGAGCATACTAGTGCTGGACCTTAAGCTGGATGTAGAGGATACACACCAAAAAAATGTGGGTTGTTTTACTAACCCATTTGCTGGGTAGTTATGGATTTTGAACAGATTGGGTTCCTTTTCCCCAAGGTTGGGTTCATTCTTTTGACCCAGCAGATCGGGTTGACGATTGGATTTGGCCAAGCAGAAGAGCCAGATACACTGACAACCTGCTAACCCTTTTTTCTTGTAGCTTAATATTTGTACCCGCTTTGTTGAATCAAGGTCTTGACCCAAGGTGCTGGGTCAAATGACATAAATAACCCAGCATTGGCTTTGTTTCCCTGTGCTGGGTTACTTATTTCACTAAGCTTGGGTTACAGTTTTAAGTGTGTATGGAATAAATCCTGAAAGGGCTTTCGATAAACACGGGCATTCTGTCATAGACATTGTAAGACAGTCAGTAGATCAGTACCGAGCGGTTCTACCCAGTTGATCTTCATGGTCACACACACGAGTTACACAGCTCGGGCTGTGTTCACCTTGATGAAAGCAATAATACAAAACGTCATATCTTTTATCAAGCGGCAGCCCCCCCCCCCCCTCCCCCCCATTGTCATTGTCGACTGAATGCCTCTCACCACGTTTCGGTTCTCTCCCAATGCATTCCAAACATTGTATGATACCCAGTCTCTTCAGGAATAAAGATCTAACAGCATTGTTTAAGCATTCTTTTGCTGAAATTGCTTTGTACGTACCTCTCAAGTTGTCGGTTACCGAGGTAACACTGCGCCTCTCTCTCTCTCTCTCTCCGTTTTATACAACAGCAGTGATTGACAGTTAACTGTCAGTCAATCACCGCTATTCTTTCTTTGCTCCCAGCGGTTGATCGCCTGCCCGTGGCGCTTCGAAACGTTTATCTTTGCGCATTTTGCATGGCATTATTTCCCCTTTCGCCGCATCACTTGGCTCCTATCGACTTGACAGCGTGTTGTTCGGGTGACAATGTATTGCCGACATACAATGACAACAAAGATTTGCTGCCAAGTAATCGGAATGCTGCTTGTTAAACTCCTGGTTCCGCCGTTTCTCACAGTCCCCATTAGCACAGATTTTTTTTTTTCACACTCAGGCCTAATTTTATTGTACAAAGTCTTACTTTTGAGAATTCCTTTCCTTTTTTTCCGTGCGCAAAGTTTTCCACCAAAATCTGGTCTTGTCGTTAGCATATCAAGGTGAAAAGATTAATTCGATAAAACTCTATATATTGAAAGTGAGTATTAAAAAAAGCAAGGACGCGTTGATTTCATCTTGTTTATTTCAGACATTTGTACAAACGGCCATGCCAAATCGTCCTCAGTAAATCATTTTAAGATCATTCATACTATACTCTCAAGATTATGGCTGTAACAACAAAGTTGATGAAATCGAGGAAAATTGATTTTTAAGTGTTCGAAACAAATGTCATTATTGATTCAACTTGTCTTGTCCTGGCTTGGCCACTTAGGGGAAATGTGTTGCACAAAACGTCGTTACTTCATCGGAAAAAAGACCAGAAGAAGAAGGGCACGATGGAACATAACAAAATGGGACGGAGCAAGCGATACCTGTGAGTATCGCTATATTTTATTATTTGTGTATTTTGTGAATATTTGTTATTTCGGGGCATGTAAAGAAAAACCGGCACTTGTTCTGTTTAGCCCAGCGCCGAGTCGGTAGCGATAAGCTAGCCGTGCTTGTAAAACAAAGTACAAGTTTTATCAAAATAAGCAGCATGTTTAGTATGTTTTTTTGTGTTTGTTCTCGCAGTTAAGATATCCTTTATTTGTCCCACACTGGGGAAATTTACAGTCGACAGCAGCAAAATTGTGGGTAGAAAGAAGAAAAACAAAAGTGTTTACATTCACAAAATAGATGTTTCAGTTTCAATCTACACCGTTCAATTAAGTGTAATACAAATATAGCTAGAGATAGGTGGCTGTGCTATTTACAATTGTTTTCACGTAATTGTATTTTTTAAATAAATGTAATAATTTTAATTTCAAGTGAATGTCAATACGCAGCTTAAAGCAAACAAATGTTGAATATTTTTGAAAAAAAAACAGTTGGCTCTCTGCCATACGGAGAGTGAGGACAGAATAAAAAATAATTGACAGATTAATAGGTTATTGAAAGCATCGGCATCTGAAGTCCTAATTCATTTTTTTTGGGGGGGGGGGGGTGATTAAAAATACATGCAGAAGGCTGCGTCTGCTTGTGATCTTTTTCTAAAATGTGCTGGGAAAAGGCTTCCGCGCCAGTGTCATAGCCAAAGAGATTTTCCTCTGGCACTTTTCATTGTTTTGATCCTACTTTGTGAAATAACCGCTGGTGTTCATTAGTCGCAATGCACTTTATTGCTGTCACACAAAGGGAGTAAATAATAAGGCTATTTATGATTGATTATTATTATTTTTAAATTATGGAGAGAAGGGCTGATAAAGAAACACTAGCAGCTCGATTCATTCTGTTTTTAACCTCATGTGGCGAACCTCTTTTTGGAACCAACCCACGGGAACAATCAGAAGAGCAAAGCGAGTGTCAGCAGAGTGCATTATTTATTTTATTCCCCGCCTAAATCAACACTTCCTCTTTCAGAATACGCTCGGTCTTTATCGCCAAGGACATCTTTGTGTCGACGTCCATTCCTTTGTCGTGGTGGCAGCCGCATGTCTCGGACTGCACCAAAAAGAGCAGGCGGGAATGGAATGCAACGTCACTGGCGCGCTTGGCGATTAGAAAAGACGTGAAATCGTAGAGAGAGATGTTCTGAAGGTCTTGGTTGGCAGCTTTCATGATGAACAACATCTGAACAGAAGCATGCCCAGACTTGCTGATAACAGGGCACAGAATGGAAATCAATTGGTGCAATGACTCACATCCATTTTCTCTCCCAGATTGGGAAGGCATCTCGCTTAACTCCCCTTGAGGTCACACCCACAGAGATACAGTGGATATAAAAAGTCGATCCATCCCGGTTTTGGCAGGTTTTTGTCATGTTAAAAAAACAACAAGATACCTTAAGGAATTGTGGTCGAAAACTTAAGCTTTGGTTACATCACACAAAAGCATTGTTCGTGCTTTACACCCAAGCGACAAAGTCATGATCGGCATTAGTGAGGGGCAGGGCCATAGCAGCGTCTGTATCATTCAGCCATTCTTTCTCTTGAGTGAGTAAAGAAATTCTGGCTTCAAAGTACAAAAATGAACACCAGAGGCGAGGGCGTAGTATTCTTGTCCAATTCCATCCTGACTCGTTTCACATTCAAGCACCGCTTGCTGACACAATCCATCAGCTCCTCTCCTGTCAGACCTGATTAATTCCCCTTTGTTGTATTGTAGAAACTCCCGGGGTTCCACATTATTCTGTCAGGATGAAGCCTGTTACATTATGCACGGACACATGTTGGAGTGTCAGTCGCGCCGGTATTAAGAAAAAAAAAAAAAAAAAGCAAAGTGGCTGCTTTTTATGTTGTGATCGCTCTTAAATTGGCGGAATCAGCTTTTTAAGGCTCCCGTGTGCTCTCTATGGTTATAAACGGGGATGAGGAATTCTCTGCGGAGGCTCCTAGGGAATATCTGCACCATAAAACAAATATGATGGAAATTCCTTTCGTGCAGGTAGAGAGTACAATCCACCAAATTTCACAGATGCACAAAACCTTTTGAAGCAACGTTTTTCACGATGGAAGAAGAATATAATTCTTATCGTCCGCCCATAAACTAAACACAAACAATACTAGAAGGACCCTTATTTACCTGTAGCCTCATCTACATCCTTGATTTCATCCATAACATCAAAAGGCAAGGATTCATTTCAGTTGAATGAGAGTTTGCAGTTTTTATAGCGCTAGCAAGATTTGCATGTAGCCTCGATTCACTAATTCCTCCTGTCCCGGAAAAAAGCCACACCATTCTCAAAGATGGTCATTCAGAATGTTATTATGCAAGTGCTTGTCTTGATAAAATAGTCACACAATGCAGTCCAGCGTCACCAAAATAGCAGCATGACAGTACTAAGCTAGCATTAGCACTGGAAACAAGCCGGCGTTAGCTACGGCTGCTTGCTACGTCAACATGACTTATTCGTAAGTTTTACTCTAACACTGACTGCTGTGTTACAAGTTTTAATTTTGGGGATGTAAATGAATGAAAAATAAAAAAAGAGGTCCCTTCGCCCTGCTTCTGTTTGCTAGCCTTATACCAAACAAGGAACAGTTTTTAATTTTCCAGAGTTGGATATTCCAACGGTCTCAGCAAAGTTGATGAAGCCGAAACAAAGAGATCAGCACGAGTCTCATGCGGGTTGTGACAAGTGGAGATGGCAAACTTAACATGTTTTCACCTTATCACTTTATCATAGTATGCGAAACGTATTTTTCGTTCAAATGTGAAGTGTCCAGAAAAGCGCTAGAAACTGATGTTTTTATTAGTGTCACATCATCACATGATATTGAACTTTTTTTCCTGTTGTGACAGCAATGCACTTTTGTAACATGAAACCTTCACTTTTTTTTTTAACACTGCAATAGTTTTATGAGCACGTTTGAAGGATTTGAAGGCTAATTAAGGCCACAAATGTGGAGTATCACCCCGTTTCTGTTCTCAAATACAGTCCCTTGCCCGATTAAGTGCTTCCTCGTTTTAATTGAGTTTTATGACTCATTGCTCACTTATTCTGGAGTGCCATCCTGTAAAAGAGCAAATGGGACGAAAGAGGGAACTGACAGGCAGATGAGAGAATTGCACTATAGGCCACAGAGGAGGAATGAATAATGCATTTGTCACAATGGTATAACTTTGCAGAATGACAGTGATCAAAGTTGTGTCAGGCAAGGCTGGTATTAAGAAGACGGGGGCCCGATTAAAATGGCTCAGTGAGTGTAAAAGCCCTCACCATGGGAAGAGACGGCTCTTCCGTACCCTTGACATTTTCTGTCATAACTTGTTTCACATTTACACTTTTGTCCCCCACCCCTCCATCCCCATCATCCCTTGGCTCCAATCCTGCCTTTATAAATAGCTTTGATAATTCACTTTGGAAATGATGTAACCGCTTTCCAGAAAGCGTTCCATGAACCGAAGGATACGCCGCTTCTCCTGCATGTTGAAGCAAAAAAAAAAAATCTATCATCTGTTTGTCTTTGCACAGTGGACGCAAACATACACAAACACGCTCGGACGCAAACACACAGCCACAACAGACGCCTCGTCTCTGGCGTATTGTATTTGTAAGATAACTGGTGTGGGCGTCTGCAAAACAGCTCATTTTGCACCTGAGTCAAAATCCATCCATCAGCGCTTTTGGTCGCCAGCAGCGCCGTTGGAAAAGAGGCCGAGGAGGACGCATCACAGTCGAGGCGCTCGCTGTCCATCCAGCGGCGGGGCTGCGCCAGCCCGATGCTCGCTTTATCTGCCGCCTCCCATTTTATGTGCGCCATTAAGATCAATGAGCGACTGTCAAGCTTCCTTTTCCAGAGATATTACTTGGAAGGCAGCGGCAGCGCGGGATCTGCCGTTTGCCTGAATGGTGGCCGATTGCGAATCCGATCCTCGGTAGATGATCACTCGAGACGTCGCGCTGTTGAATTTATAGCATCGGTGCGCGCTTGGTCGTTGTTTCAGCTTTTCTGTTGTTAGAATTGAGGCCACGTGGGCTCAATTTACACTGTAGTGTGGACGTGACTTTCGCAATTTGAGGCTGAGGGGCAGTTGGACGTCAATTTCCGTCGCCGGCAGGGGGCGATAACGGCAGCCAACTTTGACTGATGGAAACGGATTGATTCATCGGCTTCATTCTTATTCCAAAAGCACAATTTTAAGCAACTGGGACGCACACGATTTGCTTTCGCGGGCGACATAAAAATGATGCGGCGGGCTGGATCTGGCCTAGAGTTTGACACCTGTGCCCTATAAACTATAAGTTGCTTGACAAATTATAATCCATTATTCAAGTCGTAGTCGTAATAATAATAATAATGATAATAATGCATCAGTAGTGGCATTTAATTGATTGATTGATTTATTTTTGTACATGATTTTGAAGCCTCATTTCATAATTTGGCAGTCTTGTAACACTCTTCTCTGTGGTGAGTCAAATTTACAATCGATATTTATTTCAGCTTTACGTGTTATGTCATAAAAACGTCTTTTAAAAATTGAAAATCATTACAACTCTGGCGTATCGGCAGCTTTTGTGTAGCCACGGCTTGAATCCAGCCTTTGAGACATCGCTTTTTGACACCATATCGTATGTATTTGGATTGACGCCTCCTCCCAACACCATTCCGAAAGGTAAAATGACCCAAACACAGGCTTATGCAGGAAAGAAAAAAAAAATCTAGCCAGCAGGGTTTTTTTTTTGTGTGACGCAGTGATCCCTCATAAATCACAACACCCTTTGTTTATCCATGTGCTGGCTGTACGCGTTGAGGAAAATGACTTCACGGGGCATGGAAGGGGCATCAAATAATTGCCGTGCTCCAGGCAGAGCCGCTAGGACTGAAATAAAACAAGTGCTCTCCGCTCTAAAAATACGCCTGTTCACACCAGGATGCTGGCTTGTCGGCTGTTTGATGAGCGAGGGCACGTACGGTGCAGAACCGTATAGCACAACTGTGCAACGCTTTCCCTCTGCCAATGTGACACATGGACCGTAACTTTTTTTTTTTTCCCCCCCTCTTCATCTCCCATCTCGCTCACAAAACAGTTTACGCATACCTTGCCCCATCCTCTCCTGCGATGCATACGCGCAGTCATGTTTGATAGGACACAAAAGAAATGCACGCCGGCTGTGCGCATGCCTTCATTTCAGTTCGACGACGGAATCAAATTAGCTATTAATGACACTTTTTTAATACTTCATAACGAGGATATCCCCCTGAAGCCCTTGTTACCTAGCAACTGCAACTAGAACACCGCATCCGGTTGTGGCACAGACTCATACTTAATGTAAATGTGGAGCTATTATAAGTACAGTATGCATTCCATAGGGAGGGTTTTAATTCCTAATTGCGTTCTTAACTTAGCGCTGGATCGAGAGGCGCTTTTACTCGTCAGTCTCCTTCGGCGGCGTGCTTGGATTCATCATTGTCTTTGGCCGCCGTGTCAGTGTCTGCGCTGGCACCGGGATGAATATTTCAAGAGTTGTTAATGTGTTCCATTTGTTACTTTGCTTGTAAACCGTCTCGGGCTCTTCCCCAGGTAGTCGGGTGCTCAAACGCTGCCAAAATAACAGTTGAACGCACACAAACCGTAACCGAAATGAATTGCACCTGACACCAGCACTGTTTTGTTTTTGTTTTTTTGTTTTCTTTTGGCATGTTTCCTCGCTCTTTTTCTTGCCGGAAAGTTCTCATCTCTCATTGCAGTAGTTTGATTTCAGACATGAACATGCAACTGCAGTCCCCGCCGTTAGCGTAGCCTTTAGAAAACAGGATTTGCGGCTCTCGCTGCGAGAGTAGTCACAGCCAACGGCATTATTGCGAATTACCTAACGCAACAACGTGCAGTTAGCTAGCTAGCGGTGTAGTAGGTAGCTACGACTAGCTAGCTAGCTAGCTACTAGTAGCTAGCTCGCTAGCAGCATGGCGTCAGTACAGTATTTAAGTTCCCTAACAAGGATAATAACACAGATTTGCTACGACTAGCTAGCTAGCTAGCTACTACACTGTGAAAATGTATTTTTAGCGATGTGTAGACATGAGAATGTTGAAAGATTGAAAGCCTTATTTTGTACACGTACGGATTTTTTTTTTTTCAAATTCAAATTGGGCTTCATTCTCAACAGCACAGTCCCACATTTGCAAGACGCGTTTGTTTTCACTTTACAGCGGCGGTCTTCAATCCTGTTCCTCAAAGGCCTCTCTCTTGCGTCTTTCCCATCCCTCCCTGCTGCAACACGCCTGATTCAAAGGCGGGACAGTGGCCCGCAAGGAACAGGATTGAAGACCCCTGCTTTACAGGGACTTTTAAGCAGCGCATCCGGGTTGCCCAGTGTTCTTCTATCAAATAAATGAATGAATAAATAAATCAAAAGCACCTCCATTTGTTGAACAGCCCTCACCATGCAATTCTTGCTGCACCCCCCCCCCCTCCCCCGGCATGCATTTTTTATGTTATAGAAGCAGCAGCCTGATGTTATACAGTCGAGCCTTCCGTCAACACTCGCCCTCACAGAGCGGATTTTGCTAAGTGTTGCAAGACACTCTCATGTTCATTCCAACTCCATCTTTTTTTTATTCTCCTCTTCTCTTCTGTCGAGGTCATGTAGGCGCCAAAGAGTTTAATTATATTCCCCCCGCCTGTAGTCTGAGATCAATGGAGGAAAAGACTGGGGGAAATGAGCTGAGGACATGGTGGTAACATTATTTTTCCTCCACTCAGGTGAAGTTGATTAAAACGGAAATTTGAATAATCTATCGAGGTTGGTTATCTAAGTGGCAATCTTAAATACTGCACTTAGCCACATCAATAGGGTCTTCGTTAAGTGGGATTAATTGCAGCCTTTCCGATGCGTGGGGAAAAGCGCTTGGCACAAAGAAGAGCAAAGGAACTCTTCCTCTGTCTAGACATTTAATGAAGTCTATTCGAAACCACGTGAGCAGTGTAGCTGTATAAACATACCAGTTAATTATCGTTTGCGACAACGTACACCCCCCCCGCCCCCTTTACTTTGCCACTGAGCTGCCGTATATCATTAGCATACCGAAAGTAACACGGGGCAGACATTTAATAATTGGGATCCAAAAAATGAAAATAGGCATCGTTGTGCCAGTGAAGTTTTCACTTGACAAGGCTCCATTCAATTACGGGCTGCTTGTCAGGTGGAATAAATCATTTCTTGGGTGTAATGTTTAATCCAGTCAAACCAAACTTTTGAGTGCCAAAAATAGTCTCATGTGGGACAACTAATGACTTGGCTGGCTGGCTGGTGTTGTTGCCTTATCATGAAATGTCACAGTCCCTCAAAGTAAAACAAAAAAGAACTCATTTTCTGGGGGGAAAAGGCACAGAGTTCAACACGCGGCTGTTTGGAGTGAGTCACTGCTGCTGCTTGCCAGTGAGGCTGTTTTACACCTCGAGGTTCAAATAACACAATTTAGCGTTTTTGCTTTCAAACGGCGCATTTACAAAATGCAGCATTGCGGTGTAAATTTCGTAATTATGCACCCATGCGCCCCCCCCCCCAAAAAAAAAAACCATGCAAATTTTAACTATAGCGGAAGCATAGACCAGTGGTTCCCAAATGTTTCCACCAAGCATCACCTAAAAAAATATTTGTCTCTATAAGTAGCATCGTAGCTTTTAGGAGCACTGTGACTCACTGTCAACATTTGATTGAGAATCGGGCACTTGGACCTGCAAGGTAAAGCTAGCGTGAGTCACAAAGCAAAATGTCAGGCGATGGATGTAACTACACGACGTTGACACGATCAATGAGCGAGAACGTTGCGGCATCTCACCTTACAAAAACTATCTGTATGCTTTTTTTTTTTTTACCCTGGGCCGCAGCTTTGGTAAATGTAGCGTCAAATGCTCTGCCTCGTCATAGTCACTCTGACTGATAGGTCCGAGGGCACCTGTCCCCTCAAGGACAAACAGTTCTTGAGCGCAACCTGGAAAGATGCTGTTCAAGCGGACTGTCACCACCTCTTCACTTTGCGCTGTACTTGCAGGAACGCGTGTCATGCAGGTGCCACTCGGCGCCAGGCGGAGAGGGCAATGAGGGTGCTGGGTGGCGATGTGAAAACTCAGCCGTGATAAATAAATCAATTTTTGACAGCTCGACTCACTACCGAGGCAGAGCTTGGCCCGTTCTGTCCGGTGAAAAAGTCGAAACAGATTAATGGCCTTTCCATTCATTTAAATGGGTAGTGATGATTTGAGTTGTGAGCACAATCACAAAAAAAAAAATCAAACTCATATCATCAAGTTGTCGCTGTACCGAGATTCAACTTCAAACTTCATTTTTGTGCTTTCTTTTTGTTTGTGTTTTTCGTGGCAGTTGCAGGGGGATGCTGTGTCATCCTTGTGTGAATTAATCACTGTGGCTCAGCTCAAAATATGCTTACCATCTGTTTCATTTTATTCCGGTGCCCAGCTCATGGCTCATGTTTAATGTATCTGTGCTAATGGCATCATCTATGTGCGGCACAATGGCTGTCTGTGCATGCGGGAGACGGCGGAAGAAAATGAGAGAGCCGAGGACCTTGCTTGTCTGAATGCCTTCAAAAACATCATCAAATCATTTGCTCCGATGCTTCCAAAATGGACAATTACCGTGAATAATGGCCATAAAAAGTTGCACGTAATTTGACAAACATTCCAATCGCGCCTCTTTGTCATCAAGGCGGCCCAGTTAGCCGGTAATTTGATCAAATTAGCGGAGTATTTATGATCTATTAAAATCGTGTGCGAGGCGGGGTCAAGAGCGACTCGCTCTAATGTGATTATCCCCTTGAGTAATATACGAGGGACATATGGAAGCCGAATACGTAATCAGCCTTGGGGGCACACTTGCTCTCCTATACTGTACTGCGCGTTTGCCCATATAATATGGATGTCATATAAAACATGCACGTGCCCACGCACATACGATGGGACGGATGCGCATTCAATGTTCAGCGCGCGCATCAACATTTCATGAGCGCAAATCAAGCAGAATTTCGCAAACATCCACCTTCTCCGCGTCTGCCGGTTTCTGAGCTTGCCGTGATAAAATAAGACTTGTCTGGATGCGATAATGAATCGATTTAAGGGACAATTAATCATCCGCTTCATTGATAATTATTTTGATCATCATTGGGATCAATCATTGGGAGTCTTAAAATGGGCCTCGTCATCAGAAGTTCCGCATTAATCTGCGATAAATGCCGACGAAAGATGAGCTGCGCTGGGTTGGGGCCCAGATCAAATGGCTCCAGCTTTGAGGAAGATGAGAGACTGTTGCTCCCAGAACGGACATTCAGGAGTGACTTTAATCACCTTGCTGTGTGTTCTAGCTGCTGACGCTGGCTTCCTTGTCACATTTTGTCCTCTCCTATGAAGATGGCCTTGAAATTTACCACGTCAACAAAGCAAGGTGTCCCCCCCGGCCCCCCAAGTCAAAATTATAGCAAATGTTTGTATGAAAAAAACATCTTATAGGCTCAAAACATTAGACTAGGGCTGTCACAAATCAATTATTCCATCGATTAATTTGCTAAAAAATAATTCTGCCTTAAAATGTATTAGAATTTTTATTTATTTTTTTGCTGTTTATCAACCGAATATGATTGTTTTTCGGTGAGCATTGCGTCATGATTAAACAAATAAAATCAACAATTAACCAATCGCATGCGAGGCAATGACGTACTCCCCAAATGTTTTGGAAACCGAGAGGCGCGGAACAAACCACTTTCGTCCCCTTTGGCAGCATCATCATAAAACAATCCAATGAAAACCAAAAATCAACTTCAGTTGCTCAAATGCCAACTTGTGTGACCTTTCAGGTGTCCGACTTTGTCGGTTCCACAGGACTGTGCATCCACGAATTACATTGCAAGCTAACATTGTTCTCCGCACTCATCAGTCCCTCAGCAAAACTGCACACATACGCTCTCGGAATAATCGAGGTAATAAGTAGTGAGTCATTCAATGATTTGGGAGGGGGCGGCTTTGCAAAATATTAATTAGACACATTTTTGCATAGAATCTTATCACAGCTGGGTATTATCAGTGTCACCTTTGTCCCCCGCAGTCAGTGACACCAAAGAGTGATTAAGCATGCGAGATGACTGCGATTAAAAGGGAACGGCATCCGCTGTTCACGTATTTTGGCATCCGAAACATTTACAAAGGCACACAGGCCCCCCCCATAGTCACCTCTACTCGAATCTTTTCACACAAAATACATTTCATATTTTGTCACAATGCCCTATGCTTCTGGCAGTAGTAGTGTTACATTTTTTACAGGACGGCTGATTAATTCAGCAGAGCTTCTGAGCACCGTGCGGTAAGTCTGATGCGAAGTCAGCCAGATGGGAGTCAACACAGCATCTTTTTTTTTTTTTTTGCTTCCTTTAATCTTGTGGAAAGGCTCCAGAGAGAAACAGGTGAAGAGAGAGAGAGAAAAAAAATCAGGATGGAAGTACAAGGACACACAAACAAATGAGACAAACCCCTGCCCTGCCAACCAAGATGTTGGATGCTGCGAGTCGAGTGGCACTCACAAGTGCCCGGACAAAAAGTGACGGATAGAATGAAGAAAACAAAGCGAAACCGTCGACGCCGCTTTTAGCGGCAAGGCGAACACGACGAAGGAATCTGTCTGAAAGTCATATGTATGCCATTCGAGTATAGGGCAAAGCAATTAGCCAATTCAAATTGACAAAACAATGTGATGGAATTTTAGGTCGCAAAGTCTTCGATTTGAAAAAAAAAAACATTCTCCTCTGCGCAATATTTCTTTCAGTTGGTGGGCTTTATTTTTTTCCAAGAAATATTTGATTTCGTTTTTGATTTAGTGTCGAGATTGCAATATTGAGGGAGGAAAAACCCCAAACGCGGTTAGATTCTTTTTCAAAACCATTCTGCCCTAGTCCAGTACTTGGATATTGCGGCCCCTTGGAGGACACACCTGATGGATGTTTTTTGTGCAGTGGGGAAATTCATAAGGTCAGACTTGTGTAGATAAATGTCACCCAAAATCTGTGCACGTTTTGGAATGAATATACAGTCGGAGAGGGGATGAATCACTATAATGCTCCAAAAGTTTTGGACTGGTAGCCAAAAATGTGTCAAGTTTTTCCACATCTCATAACCAGCAAGGTCTGCAGAAGCCGGATAATGACCCTGATTATTTGAATTAGGCGTGTTGCAGTCAGGAGAGACGGAAAGCAGCCATCAAGGCACAGGATTGAAGACCCCTGCTTTTGGGGATATTGATTTTTCTGTGTTGCGTGTGATATTTATCCGGGCCTGGATTTTTGACAAGTAGTCAATCACCGGGTTCTCAGTTTCCAACGGACTTTAGTTCCTATGGCTGCGACATAGCCCGAATTTATATGTGCGTCGGAATGCGTGTTTGTCTTATTGCTAACTTGCGCCACTGCAGTGTTAAACTCATATTAAGAGTAAATGGTCATCAAAGAAATGACATTTGTAAATCAAGGCTCCGCTATATTTTAGTATCGTTGTAAACTGAGGAGTCCCTTTACACAGCCAATATTTGTGCATATCCTGCTCTTGGATACTGTAGCTGCTCCAAAGACGCCTGATGTATGTGTTTTTGCGCGGTGGGAGAATTCATAAGGTCAAGACTGTGTAGATAAAGCGTCACCCAAAATAAATGGAAGTTTTGCAAAGAATATAAGAGAGGGTATAAATCATTGTAATGGTCCAAATGTGTACTGCAGCTTCTGGATTAGTGGGCCAAAAAGTTATTCAGTCGGAAATGTTATTACTGCTGTTAAAAAAAAAAAAAAGAAAGAAAACAGCCCGAGACGTTACCTGAATTTTTATGCAAGTCGGAACATTCCATAGTCCATTGCTAACCTGCGCTAACAGGTCATTTTTGCACAACTTGGACCTGGAAAGCAAAATTCACAACAGGTTAGTTTGATGAATTAAATCGCCCAATAAACTCAAAACAACAATTTCTTAATATGAAGAACGCAGAATGTGGTCTTGTGAACTGGCCAAATCCGCTCTTCCTACGAACATCATTGAGATTGTTCTTTCTTAGAACGTGAGTCTCTTTGTGAATTGGAGCGTCTTTGTACTTGTGGACTTCCCCCCCGATTCTGATGTATCTTCTCGATAGCAGCATGAAATGCATCTTTGGATATTTTCCTTGCCAAGCCGTCATGAGTATCCAATGTGTCTTTGTTTTAAGCTAGCTGACAAGAAAAAAAATCAGCGTCTTTGTTTTAAGCTAGCATGCATACTTTTAAGCTAGCTTGCATACTTGATTTATTTTTATTTTCAATTGGAACAGTACCTGGGCAGTTGACATTTCACAAAATCACAAGGACGTAAGAAAGGACGAGAACGCAAGTTTCGAAACGGCTTCTATTTAGCCGCGTCGGTTAGCCAGAGCAATAGCTTAGCATCTAGCATTCCCCCACTCGTGTCCGAGCAATCTGGAAATCAGGGAAGGGCGGCTGCCTTGATGTGGTCGCACAGCTCGAAGCTGGTGAAAAATTGATCGTGCCAGGCGGCAGCTCCTCCAGCTCTGTCGTCAAACGTGCTTTAAAGCATTTTTCCGACTGAGGCAAATGCGTTATCGCGATCGGTCGGTAGAGTCCAAAACTCTACCTACCTACCATCTGTGTTACGATTCCTTAGTGGAGCGTTGAGTCGCCTCAGTGGCGTGCGTGACTCGGAGTGATGGCGGTCACAATTTCACAAGGCAGCAGGAGTCACAGGCCTCCCTGGAGAATATATCCTGTCTGTCAAACGGGTGATGAGGAGCCTTTACAGGGGTCATAAACCTCACAGCCAGACTCCGGGAACGCCAATGTATGCAATTCCTCACCTGCAAACGCTCTCAACTTCACCTGCTTAGCTCTCGGGCCCTTGACGCACTCCTGCCTTGGTGCTTCCTTCAACCTGATGTGCTGCATAATTGCACTTGAAATGCACAGTAATTCTCCAGCTCAGCCCACCCAGGGCAGAGTATCGCTTTTGTGTCACATCCGCGCGTACGCTATGCGCTCCGCGGGGTGGTATCATGACACCGAGGTCACATTTTGAAATGATAATATATTAAAACCTCAGTTGGTTATAAAAAAGCCAGGGTCAACGCCACTCCTTTGCGCAGCACCGCTCTCCTTACATCGACTTTTTTTTTTTTTTACAATTCATTCTTTTTGTCACATAGCGCAGGAAAAGACCCCCCACGTCCTCCCCGTTCACGCCGACAGAACCGTGGCGAGAAACACTCAGGATGCAAGTGCAGCATGCATCTTTTAACAAAGCTGACATGGAAATTGCGAGGCAGATTATTAAATGCACCCATGAGATGGGGAAGTATACTGTACAGTACATTGAAGAGGCGTTGCTAGGAAACGCTGCTGCCGGATGAGTCAATGAGCAATCCACAGACTCCAAGAGGGGCTACAATGGAGCCGACCGCCAAGCAGCAGCAGCAGCGGCGGCAGCAGCACATTCATCCCCGGCTGGGTGGTCATTGCAGTTGCGCTAATTAACACCCATCTTTCAGCCACTCCAGTGAAACGCGGCCAATGCTTCGCTCACTTGTCACCTATGAAAAAGAAATTGTATCTGCAGTGAAATGTTGAATCCGAACAGTAAGAATACAGAAAGCGTGACCGCTATGTATTACAACCGTGGATTTGGTTGACTTTCAAAAAAATCACCACCGTGTGCAAATCCTTCCGGTAGTGTGAATTGTCAAGCAAGTATGATCAAGTTCCCCTTCTATACATATGTTCAGACGTTCTTAAAACAAGCAGCTTCAATGACGATTCATGGGGACTCATAAATGTTGCATCACTGATTCCCCTTAATAGTTTTCATTCTTTATCATGGGCAACTGCAGTGGTGCTTTAAACTTGCATCACAACAGCAATGCTATTCATGAGCTCGTCTGTTGTGTTCTGCATTGTGCGTTAGCTTTAAGCTAGCAGACTTTTCTCAGTCTGGGGTTGTCATTCAACAACTCAACCCCCACCCCTTTGGTTTTTTAAAGATTTATTCCGCCAAACTGCTGCTTGCTGACAAGTCCAAGCAAAAACTTGCAAGTCGGTTCACTCGTATGTCGAGGTGGAGTTAGAGAAGGAAAGTTGAAGAGGAGACAAAAGGGATGCGACATTGCGCAAGGCGGTGGGCGAGAGCGCGCGTGTTACAGCGACACACTTGCAGTAAAGGTCAGCGGGTTGGCATATTTAATTGAAGACGGTCAAGTAAAAAAAAAAACGTACGTCTCTGAAATGTGTCATCTACACCCAAAAAGGAAAATGTCATGCCACGGGGTTGCATATTCACATGCTAACAATTCGCCTGCACACGCACACAGAAAACGCAAGGACTCGCTAATGATGCGTCGCGCTCTCGTCAGAGAAGCTCTGTCAGGGGTAGAAGATTTCCCATTCTGATGTGGGGTGCAGGCCACCATTCACAGCAGGGAAGTGTTTCTCCACTTCCTGCACCCCCCCACTACCCCCTCCTTGCTGCTCCCACTGTGAACTTGCCGCCAATTCAAGATTGAGCATAAATAATTCACATGACATCGGGGAGTATGAAGAGGGAATCCGGGTGGTGTTGTGAAATCTTCGATGCCATGTGTAGTTTGACGCCTTGACAGGACACATTTATTTATTTATCTCAGTATATGTGGTCATTGTCTTTGATAAAGTTACAAAACAAATCCAATTGTGGTGTTTATTATTATTATTTTTTAGATAAAAGACACGAGCAAATATGAAACAGCGAGGGAAGAGGGCCAAGAACATATGCCCGAATAAATCATTAAACTTAGATATATTTTTGTAAATTTGCTTTTCACAATCATAAAAATAGACAAAACACACCATCACACAGAGACATTTATTGAAACAAGAAAGCAAGCTTATTCCAAACACATTACAAATCATACAGACGAAGTTGAGGTCAGAAATGTGTGGCTTCTCATGCGACCCCGTTTGCAAAATGAATCGCTCGCCCCTGCGCTCAACAATATATTGTATTGATTGTGATTTACCCAGGGTGCTTGTAAGGTTGGAACCAACCCGACAAGCTATTGTCACTTACCAGCACCCATCATCAATTCTTCTTTCCACAGACACTATTGCTTCAATACAGCTGCAATTTTCGTCATTATTGTTAGGACAACACTACCCTCTTTTGGTGAAAAGCTTTATAGTAGGCGACCGGTTAGCACGTCTCGTCTCACCGGGAGAGGTCACTGGTTCAATTCCAGGCTCCGGCCTTCCTGTTTGGAATTGCGTGTTCAGCACAGCAGGTTTACCACTCTAACTTGTCCCTAGGTGTGATTGATTGTGAGTGAGAATGGTTGTTTGCCTATGAGTGCCCTGCGATTGGCTGGCAAACAGTTCAGGGGGTACCTCGCCTCATGACCAAAGACGGATGGGATAGGCTCCGACCCTCGTGAGAATAAGCGCCGAGGATGAGGGATGGATTGATCACTAGCAAGTTAGCAACGTGACAAGGGGTCACCGTCTTTAAAAAAACCATGAAATGAGCACTTGACGCACCTCTTTAAGCCTCCAGACCAAATAAATGAAGGGGGCGGGGGGATGATGACTGAAGTACTTGACCTGTCCTACTGCGGATGGCGTTTGTGCTATTTTAGTCGCGTTTTGAGGGCAAGTGACACCGTTTGATGTCATGGTCGTTTTGATGCGTGGACATCTGGGAATTTTGGACCATATGATTTTATTGGCGAATATTTTTAACTGAAATTGTCAGCCCGACGGCAAAGACGTTCCCCAAGTACAGGTAGCAAAATGAAAGGGTTGAGGATATAGGTTGAAAAATAATGGCATGATACAGTTTTGCTCTTCATTTGAAGACATTTTTTTGACTGCACTCTTTATAGCGTGTGTATGTGTCTATATATATATATATATATATATATATATATATATATATATATATATATATATATATATATATATATATATTGGGGAGAGGCACAAAAAACTTCTCCGTAAGCTATCATCTGATTTTCAAGGTTCTTAGTGTGCTGTGCTCAAGTTGAAGTGGCCATTCCAACCAGGCTGTCATTTGGGGGAATTCTTGTCACATTGCTTCTTGTCGTGGCCAAAACGGAACCGTCGTACAGTGTCCTGGGTTGAGTAACTATTTTTCTTGAGTGGCCCGCAGGTTTGGTTGCATTTCCAAATTGGAATGTTCCTTTGAGTCTTCATACTTAATGTGAAGTGTGTTTCCTTAACCCCCCCCCCCCCCCCCACATCACGGTGACTAAATATAAATAAAAATCTGCTTGAATGTAAACGCTCTTCAGCTTGCGCAGATGATCCTGGAGGCTGTGAGTCAAGCTACTGTCCCAAGTTGACAAGCTGCAGCTGTTCCTCACATCAAATCCTTTGTACCAACATGACAGCTTTATCGTGTCAGAGCCCTGCAGGCAGGTCCCACCTCGCCCACTCTCAGCCCCTCCTCAACCCCCACCCCCTCCCCATCACCCTGTAATGGTGGCCAGTCAATCGTATCGACTCGGGGAACATTCACATGCGCACCAATGGATAAATTAGTCAGGATTGCGTCTTCAATGAACCTAACATGCATGAAGCACAAGCAAGCACAAGGACAATATGCCAACTCCACACAGGAAGAGCCGAGATTTGAATTCACAACTATGAGGCACATCTGCTCCAACGCGGCACTATGATGCCCTTTGCTTTGCTTAGTCAAGTGAAATTGTCACTGCAGTCAGTACTGCGGAACGATGACGCCCCCTGCCGGTGATAGGCCTGATTTGCAATTGCTCTCATAAACTCCGAATGGCAAAAGCCCCAATACGAGTCATTGCTGTTCTTTATATAATCCTCCATGAACAGTAATACACACTTTGAACCCCCCCCCCCCCCAAAAAAAAATGACACCACTAACCAAACAAAAATGTAATAAAAGTGACGTGGTGTCGAAAATGAATGGATGTATGAAGCTCAGTGGAATGTAAATAATGCAGCATGTTTTCTGCAGCACTGCAGTGTACAATTTGTACACTAGATGTCAGGCCTGCTGTAGACTACACAGTCCATGTCTAGCTCCGAAAACTGTGGTCATTTACTCCAAATCATGCATCCTTTTTCGTAATATTTCTATGCCACCGATGTATACTGAATCAATATTATTTAGTTGTCTGTAAGTTTGAAGCAATGAGTCTTTAAATATTTTTTGGGGAAACACAACTATAAGGTACATTTTTCATTGACCTTTATGTGCCATACTGTACATTTTAATATATGCTTAAAAATTACATTAATTTGAAACTGTCCGTATCGTCACTGTGCAAAAAAACCCAACAAAACCCTCAACTCTGTAAAAAAAAAAAAACCACACAACTTGTATTTTTTGGCTTACAGGCAGAAATTTAAGATGAAAAAAATCTAAATATAAATGATTGATTTTTAAGTCAACAATGTCTCTTTAAATTGAGGTTCAATACAAGGACAATCAAACTGTAAAGTCTTCTATTTTTGGCGCCCTTTTCTACAACAGCAAAACATAAAACACTTTTTAAACAGTGTATCTTTTTTGGTTGACACCTACTTAAAAAATAGCCATGATGGTGATATGTGGAGAGCTTTTTTTTTTTCTTAAGTGGTACAGTACATAGTGTAAAACGTTTGACAGCAACTGCTGAAACATTCGACCTAACCCAATGCGGGTATTGTTCATTGCACTAATGTCCAAAAGAGGGCGACATTGCACTAGAAAGCACTACTTATTGCAACTCCACACGGCGAGACTTCCTCATGTGTCTCATGTAAAAAGTCACTTGTGATCACTTCACGCATTGATGATTTGGTCACCAGATGACTATGTACGTTCCTTTGCAGCGTCGGTGTCGTCGCAGTGGAACAACACCTTCGCCTTTGTCTCTTTTGCAGATGACATTATGTTTGTGCGTTGTAAAGCCCACAATTCTAAAGTAATCCCGCTATGGACAACGAGGAGGTCAATATTTGAGGAAATCAGGATACATGAGATTGTAGGTTGGCTTCCCTTGTGTTGGGCTGCTGTCCTTCGACGGGTAGCGGCTCCTCGCTGCCCGCTGGAGATCTTGTCGCGGCCTCACGAGTTAGCCCTAAGCCGCTTTCTCCCCACGCAGGGCTCCCCTTCACCAGCGTTCACCTAAATCTGTCACACAGATTTGACACCGTGTCACTTGGAGTGCACTCACAAATGACATGAAATGTAATGTGCAATATTGTGCACATTTACAGCCCGGACTCCCCTTACAGCATGAACTGTGCTCCCCCCCTCTCCCTCTCCATCCTGTGTGTATATGCCCCTTCGTTCTTTTGGGAGAAAATATTAATATTGTCTACACTGTAAAAAAATGGTATGTTAAATTTACTCAGTTTTATTTTGTCAAGTGGCTGCCCAAAATAAAATCATCTGGATCCAGACACATTTTTTTCAATGTATATGTATAGTACAGTATACTTAAAAAATGTATCGATATGATTTTATTTATGGCAACCACTCAACGAAATAAAATTGAGTAAATTCCACCCCCACCCCAAAAAAACAAATCAGTGTAATTTTTCATTCTTATTCTTTTTATATATGAAAACTCAATGGAGAGATTTTTTTTTGTTGTCGACGTTTCTATTAAGAAATTTTTAATGCAAAAAAAAAAGAAGCATATTTCTGTGTGGATCGTCACTGTCAATTTTGAATGACTTCAACTAAATTTTTAAATTGCATTAATCGGGATGATGACCTCTCTCTCTCTCTCTCTCTCTGTCTTTCTAGCACCTTTGTGTCACTTCAACGTATTGCTATATTAACCCATTTCCAATACACAACTTATGACTCAAGCTTGTGCGTGCAGCCATCATGCTCCGTCCGCATTCACCAACGCCAACGTGATAAGAAGCTCATGCTTGGTGAAGCATTGGAGAGAAGGGGGGGGGGAAAGGGACAAGCGGTAGACTGAGTGTCCCTCATCCCTGGCTTTACTTTCTCCCCTCGTTTCAGCTTCTGCTCTGTCGCTTTTCTTTTCTGGATAAACTCGGTGGCCACTAAGAAGGATTTTCTCCTCCCCCCTCAGCGAAGTGGCTTTTGTCTGTTTGCACAGCGCAAAGTAGCTCGTTTGGGCTTCTTGAGAGTGTTACCGGTTTAAAAATGGAGAATATACAAATGAGGACATACTGTGATGTTGTTGCGCACAAACACCGTATAGCCTTTTTTTTTTTTTTCTTTGCTTCTTTTAACGGAGTTGTTTTTGTCTTCTGCAGGCCGCGGAGGATAATTATGATTCACTTCCAGTTGTAAATGAGCAGTCATGGACGTCCCCTCCTTTGGGAATCTCCAGCCCTTTGAAAAGAAAATAGAGGTTAAAAATCTGCTAAATGAGTTTGCAGCAACCGAGATCCTTCTCTTCCGCAGGTAATGAGTTTGATTAATTTTTGACCTTTGGAAAACTTTGCTCAGCTTTTTGGGCCGCTTCATGTATTTTTCCCAACATGGCACAGTAAAATGCTGTCTTCTACTGGGATTTATATTGTGCACCTCAACTTGCCGCTTTGTTTCACATGGAGAGACCCGCACAGATATTTCATGTCTTTTTATGTAGATTTATTATTATTATTTTTTTAATTCCGAGTAGTTCTAAAAGGATTTTGTCCCAAACTGAAGACTGACTGAGACTCTGAACAGTTAATCCAATTCAATTCGACATCGTGATGTAATTAAATGCAATTTTTTAAATCGTGAAGGCTGCACTATGGCCAGTCGGCTTTATTTTTGACACATATGAATATTTTCCATTTTTTATTTACACAGTTTAGGGCTTTAAAGGGTGTAGTCTCCGCAGCTTACATTTTATTGTTTCATGAAATTGAAGTGATGGCGCCACAGATTTATTTGCATGATTGTCATACTCTGACATGTGACTTACTGACTTCGGTTTATGCCTCTCTTAAAAGACAATGGTTCATAAATTAAGCGCTATTTCATACAGTGGGAACCTACTTCATGAAGAAATATAAAATGATAGTTTGCATCGCGGAGGCTGGTGAGTGTACCTGCAAAATGTGCAGTTCCTTCGGAACTCAAAGGGAAACTTTGTGGCCCACAAATAATGCGGCGGGAGATGTTTATTTTCTCGCACACAGGTGTTTTGAGATTCCATCCGGGATAAATCATGATTTGTAAACTTTGCCATAGACAGCGGTGACAGGTTTCCCCGTGTAATGTAGAAAAATGGCAAAGGGCTTAAAGAAATGCCGTGATTTAGAGCAGAGGGATGCAGCGTCTCTCCCTTCCAGAGGAGGCCCTCCTGCCTTTGATTTAATTCTCTCCTCGCGCTATTAAAAAGGCCTTCCACTCCCCTCACGGCATGCACCTCGCTGTCATAAGTGGCACAAAATCATTCGTCATTGCCGCTTGTAGGCAAGCGCCGCTACGGCCTTTCGCAGTGTATAGTTTTCCATTATTGATTATGTGTGTCTGTGTGGGGGGCAGCATGGGGAAATACAAAGATGGCTACCCGCTTGTGTCCAGGTATAGCGGGGAGGTTCGTTGCATCCTTTTCTCAGTCTGCGAATCCATGTGGAAATAAAATGGCAAGCTCTACTTGAGAGTGACCCGGCTTACGAGTCTTTGGAGATACGAGCGATCGCTTGTATCGCCAATTTTGCCGTCTCGACTTGCAAAGCACAAATTTCACGACAAGACGCGGTCGGGCGGCCAAGCGCTCCCAACGGCAAACCTAAACACCAAATCAAATCGACTAGCTTAATGCTAACACGCAATGCAAAATGCCTTAGGTAGGCTAACAAAGCTAGCATCAATGTTTCCTTCATCATAAACCTGGAAACAACTTATACTTAAACGCAAGTGGTGGCAATATGAAATAGATCTCAAAGGTCTATAAACCAAGACTTGATTATCAAAATTATTACATTTGATAATCGATGACTGTTTCCTAATTAAATCTACGTGCAGTATGTGCGAATGTATGATCCTGCCTCCTATCCGCAAATGTGCACACGCCCAAAGGAGCAGCACAATGCCCATTAAATTATGCTATTGCTGTTTTCTAGATGCAGGTTCACTACTGTAAAGCGCTATTTTTTACTTTATTCCTTTTTTTTTTTTTAATAGAGTGTTATCTTATTAAAAAAGATGCCGCAGCGTTTTTGTTGGTGTTCGCTTAGGACGTTCAACCAGCTTCCATTTTGTGCCGTAAACTGAACTGGCCGTGAATGTCAGCGTCCTCCTTTGTTGTTTAATTTATTTTCTTTTCAAAGTGAAGGGAGGTGTGCTTGCTGTGAGAGGTACTCATTGATGTGGTTATAGTTAGTCCGCGCTCCCGCTGCGCCAGTCTGCAGCAGAAGCTCCTTCCTTTCGCGCCCGCGTCGTCTGCTGCTCCATTTGCCTGCCGCCGTCGACCTCGTCGTCTCAGACGGTTAGTTGGGCAAAAATTTTCTTTCTTTCCTTTTTTTTTTTTCCTGATGAGAGCGCCAAGACTGTACGAGTGTCAGGATGTCGAGATTTACGTGGTAAAAGCCCTTGCGTACCAACACTAGTTTGTGGCTAAATCAGGGGTCTGCAACCTGAGGCTCCCGGGCAGCATGAGGTTCTTTCATCTTTCTGCTGTGACTCCCTGTTAAGATTATGATGTGCTTGCGACATGAATATACATGTATATTTTTGTTGCTCAAATGCTATCACAGCCATTGATTTGTGACTACTGGCACCTGTATGTGATATTAAAGTCAGCGAGGACAAATTTGAAAGTCTATTTGTCGAACGTGACGAGTTCAAACCTAAAAAAAAAAACGAACTTTCTAACACGACTCATTTTTAATCGCCAAAAATATTACTGACCAGTTCAATTTTATAGTGATGTGGAAATTTTGGACTTATTTGTACCTCTCTGAACGACCTTTCCAATGACTTCATTCATATTAACCTCGAGTGATTAGCTTTACCCTGGAACTGGAAAATAAACTATTTTCACCGAAACCACAAAAATGTTTGCTTTTGCGAGTGATTTAGCGAATTATGCTTTCAGCCCTATAGCACGGAATGCCTTCTGTTCTTATCTAGAAAACCTGAAAAAGTTCTCCATTCCCCCGTTTATTTTGAAGCCCCGTGCTCAATACACCACTGCCCCTCGTGCGGTTTATCACCCCCACATCTGTGCGTGCAGTGCAAAAGTGAGCCGGGCCTCTGAGGGCTAGCATGCAGCTCTCCGCAGGCTTTGTACAGGATGAAGAAGTCATAATCCTCAAACAGACTTAAATTCCAGCCCAAAGTCTCTCTTGATCCCGAATCCACTCATTTTCTTCAAACAAGCGCGGCTGCAATCGCCGATTTCAATCTGCGGCGGGCGGGCACCGGCGCACGTGCGCATCACGTCGCGGCAATCGCGTGAGTCGCGGCTTGCGTTTTATTTTTTTTTTTTCGCCGCGAATCTCGGCGCTCTTGTCAGACGGCGTTATCGCCTCAAAGCTTATATGAAAATTTGTGTTTGTTCTGCGCTTTGGCGTCACCCACGCAGCGGCTGCCGGAAGCTAAGCGTCTATTTGATAGTGTGTTTTTCATCGCCGCCGAGAGACCGTGTTTGTCTTGCCGTGTTTGTCGGCTCATATTTGAGCTGAGGGTTCCTATTAAAACTAAACAGCATATCAGAGGAATATTGCCGCTGCCGAAAAGCGCATCGGCGGCGCGGAAGCAATTTAGTCTTCGCGCCGTTTTTCGCGACTTGCGACGTTTCTGTTTACTCTCGACTCTCACATTTCATATATTCCCGTCTTTATATTGCTTTTCTCATCCAAACGGGCGCATGCTCACGTCTTTAATTCGTCGCAATGAGCCTGCGCCGACTCGATGATCAGTTTCCAAGCATCTCGAGTCTGTCCTGCGTTTTTTTTGTTTACCGCCCCGGCTTTTTATTATTGTCACTTTTTAATTTGATGGATAAACAAGACACTGATGCTTTCCGAGCCATATCATCACTTAAAAAGAAAGCAACAACGATGAGAATAGTGCGGTAATTACAAGTTGTAACCGTCTGAAAAAGAAATTCAGTGGATATTAAAAAGTTTGCACGTGCCTGCTCAAATGCCAGACTTTTGTGATATATATTCCAAAAAAAAAGAGAGAGGGAGAGATGGCGACCACAATAAATAATTTTAGAACTTTTCCCACCTGTAATGTAACCTCCAACCTGTGTAACTCAATCGGGGGCAGGGGATACATCGTTTGTTTAAAAACAACTGAAATAATGCGTTTACTGTACACCTCCCGTAACTCCTTCCACCATTGAAGGTGCCTCCGATTAGCCCCAAAATAAAGTTCCAGTTGGCTTTTTCCTTCCAATTTTGACATTTTGTAGCGCGGGGGTGTGTAGACTTTTTATATCCCTTGTAATTAATAGTCACCGCGAACATTTTTGTTGCGGCGGAACAACTTGACTCCCACAACATTGACGCTATTCCTGCAACATATTTTGGTCATTTCTCTTGTAAAATTCACCGTCGCCATCAGATGAAATTCATATGTCAACCTTTTCTAGTACATTTATTGTTTGCGTATGTATCTGTAGGACATGCACGAATGAGAATTTCTGACATCGGCAACTGTAAAACCCAAGAAATGTCTCTCAAATCCACCTTCATTTGAGATAAGAAGCCTCCCTACCATCTTTTTTTTATTACGATACACTCGTAAGTGACAATTAATACCATAAGTAGCGGCTATAGATCCAGCATCCACCTGCGGATGACTAAATCAATACAAAAGCAATATAAGGATTTTATGGTCATTAGTAGGTTTGCGGAACAAACACACTTTGCACATCCACAACACTGAGTGGCTGGGGAAATAAAAAGGTACTTACATTAGTATTGACCTTGTTACCGCTCCTGTAGCTGTTTGCTCTCTGCGCGCACGCACACACACAAACTCACGCACACAAACACGCACGTTCACATCCATTGTTTTTTTTGTGTTTGTTTTGTTTTGTTCCCCCAGTAGAAAAGTCAGGATTACAGATTGAAATAAAGTCATTAGCAACGCATGAACACACTTTACTAATGTCTCTTTAAAGACATACTGTTTTGCTCGTCAAACATTTGACTGAAAATACAATTTGGGGAAAAAAAAAAGTTAATCAGCGGGGCAAACGGCGGTCTATCCCTGCGAGTGCAAGAAGCCGTAGCTCGATATGAGAAAAGAGTCCAAGGCGTGTAAACAAGGCCCTTCTCCGGCTGATTAACATATGATTGTAATTCATCATATCATGTGCAGCTGGTGACATCTCGCAGCCGCATTCGTTTCTGTGTTGCTACATGCCTTTGGCTTCCGTCGCGACGACTCTTAACAAACAGATTGCAAGCTGTTGCCGCGGCGGCTCATTGCGAGCGAGCGGAGGAAAGTATTCGGGGAAACCAGGTGTTGGCGGGTGAGGAGCTCGATCGTGCCTCGGATTCATGTGGAAGTACGAGAATCTTACCGTTTGAATTCAGATTCGTATTTAACCCGTTCGGGAGCAGCTTACCATGTTATCAGGTTACAGGGTGCGTGAAAGGGGTCAAAGGTGGAGTCTGAGATTTTCAAGCCGCCAGCGCGATTTGATTGTCGCCTCACATCAGCAGCTTTTCATCACTTTATTGAGCACACTTTATTGTCAGCCAATTATTATTTTGACCGCCTCTGCTGCTATTCTGACCTTGGATTAGCAGTTCCCTTTTTCATGAAGACCGACAATCACCAAATTCCCATGGTGAGTCATATATGCCCCCCCCCAAGAAGTGTTGCTCTTTTTTACTGCAATATGTAATTGCCCCTCACATCTCCCGTCCTTTCCATTTTGCACTCTTGGCCGTGGTGCGCTGGGAGACGGCGTTGCATGCAGCTCTGTTGTTCACCATTCTCAGGACAGCAATGGGACACAGCCACCGGGGACCGTGTTTAGCGAGTGTGGACTAAGGGAAAACTGACAGGCGCGGGAGAGCAATGCGGAGGGAAAACCCAGGACTTCTCCTTCAGTGAAGTTATAAAAGCAAAACACACTCCCGACATGTGTACGCTAGATCTAAGCCCCTCCTGAGTGGGGCTCCTTATGATGTTGTGCAGCGGTGAGGGGGCCCCGCGGGGACGTCCCGAAGGCTTGTTGTTTCTTGTCGGCGATTAGATTGAACCAGGGCGGCTGTGGTTCACACTCATGCCTGAAAGAAGCCAAGACTCCCTGCCACTGACCACAACCCCTGAACATTGCTCTGCTGTGCTGTCTTCTCATGCATTTCTCTTTGTAGACTCACTTAAAGTCTCAAGCGCACTCAAGGGCCTTTGGAGGGGGGCATATAGACGGCTGAGTATTTTGAGTCAGCCCCCCACCCCCCATAGCAATCATTGATAAAATGATGTCATTGGAATGAATCGATGAAGGACTGCAATAATCATTTGAAGAGTCTTTTGACCAGAAGCTCAAGAAACCTGTCTGGGAAAGTTCCAAGACGGTTTGAGAAAAGAGAAGCAGTCATACATGTTTGTTTGTGATTCATATGTGACGAGTTCATTTTGTTCCGTGACCGTGCTTGCGACCCCAAGCAGACGTCTCAAATCATCTTTTCCATTGAAATGGACCGATATGCCATTCATCCAACAAACAACATTGTGAGAAAATTTTGAAAAATGGCACCCTCTCATATTTATACTTGATGATAAAATAGAATATAAAAAAAAAAATGGACTGGCAAAATTTTTGCAGCAATTTAATGGACATTGTGCTGTGCCTTGGCCACCTGGGGGCAGTATAATACAAATTTACTCCTCCGCAAGCCGCAGTCATACGCCTTCTTTGCAGAGGATAAATAAGATATGCCTGTGATGCGTCTTGATTTTTCCCGTTATGTGTTAGCATTAGGCTAGCAAACTGTTAAGTTGTGTTGTCACTCAAACAAAAATCCAGGTACTTCTTCAAAAGCAATTCTTGCCTCGCTCATATTAGAAGCCAAGAAATCTTCAGTGCTAGAAAAAGTCTATTTCCAGCATTTGGACCGCTCCTTCGTAAATTGCGCTGTAATTGCACGGCCACATACTTGCCACCTGTGCCGCAATAGTCACGCATCCCTCTGAGAGGAAAGACATTAGCCGTCCGTTTCCGAGCGAAGCCTTCAAAAGTGATCCAGTGAAAGCAGCTGTCAGGGAGGTAAAGAGCACTGACAGCGATACGTCATCCCTGCCCGGTGCGCCCCCCCCCCCACCCCTGCATTTAAAAGACTATGGCAGTCAAGAGCCCATAAAAGTGAGTGAGTCGTCGGCAGCATCTGCCGCCACGTGCGGGAAGGAGATTCAATGTGAAAAAGGGGAGATAATGTGCTATCTCACTAATGGGCACCCGACAAGACACAGGCTCATTTTTCACATCATGTCATCTGTGAGGTTTGAATAAAAGTAATGGCCACGAGGAGCCCGCCCGGGCTCTCTCCCAGCCATTACGGCTTCTGCCTCCTCACTTTTATTTGTGTTGACTTGTACAGTCGGAGGAGATGACAGTGCGCGGGGAATGCGGATCGGGCCGAGCGATGATCCCCACCGCTCTTCCCCTCGCCTGACAGGTCCCTTCTTTTTTGGCAGGCACGGGAGGCCGTAATGCCGGGCGACGTCAGATCAAATGGCGCAATCTGACAGAATAAAGGAATTTGCACACTGGGGACATCATAAACTCTTGTCTCTTGTAATTTTCTGACAAAGACGGAAGGGGGAAGTGATGAGGCTTCCGCGGCTTCATGTAGTAAGAATTAGTGTCACTCAAAGTTAAGCGGCTATTTTAGGATAAATAGGGGAGGATCTCCATGACATGTTTTGGGGCGCTGGGCCTTGGAATACTATGCTGATGTGAGTGGATACTTATTGGTCATTGGATGTTTTCATTTCCACAGTAGATGGTTACATTTCCAAATATCTGTTCTGAAAAGGTTAGTGCGTAATTAATGCTTAAATTCCCTTCTGCTGTCAACCATGTTTAGTTCACGGCGTAACCCGAAATCTCATTTTAATATTTGTACCCCGAGTGGCAACTCAAACAGCTGAAAATCAACAGAGCCCACCACGTGTTTCACTTTTTTAAGTCTTTTTCACCAAAAGTGTTCAATGACCATTTTGTGCAGTTATGTATTGCTCATTTTATTTGACACAAATTAATCTTGTGCTATGAAAATACACCAAAAACATTATGAGGTGAAGTGGCAGCAAAACAGGCCAACATTCAGATGTCGTGGTGAGTCAGTCGGGTTTCTACGGAGGTAGCCACTCTGATTTCCACTTGCAAGGCACTCCAGAGTTCTGAAGACCGCTTAAAGAATACCGAAGAACTTGCGGAATTCCTGAAGAAATTGCAGTTTCTTGTCACTAAAGTGTGTAGAGTTTCATCGGCAAATGCATTCCACAGCTTCAAGCTATTGTCTGTTCACGAACCCAAAGAATTAAAACAAATATTTCGCTTTAATGTTGAGGTTCTTCATCTCGAAGACAAATAATAATCATTTGAAGAGAAAACTAAACGATTTAGTTGTCACTTTTAAAAAAAAAAAAGGCATTTTTGGACTACTTAAATTCTCACTGTATTTCCTTCCAATTCATTTATTGTAATAATCTGCCCCAAACTGCAGTGAAATTCTGATTAAGTGTTACGCTTGGTGCCCGCATAGAGCATTTTCCATGTTGCACGTTTTCCCCGTTGCTGTCAAACTTGCTCTTTTCTGCCCAATTCTTTGCACGATTTCCTACTAAATTCTTATGAGAATCTGTGAAGCTTCCACTTGACTGGAGGGCCCCTTTTTTCCCTCTGTATTCGCAAAGCATTACAGTACACTCCGGCACAAATTGTATGCTTCATCATTGACTTGGGAAATAAAAAAGAAAAAGCTTTCCTGCTTTGTCAGTTCCGGGCAGGATGGATGAGAAAACAAGTGATTTCCTTATTAAGTTGAGGAGTCAAAGGCCTTGTTCCGGAGCCGTGGACTTCAAGAGCCCAGAAGATTAAGACATATATTGGATTCGTGATGGAGGCCACATAGTTCATTTTGAAAATAAAACAGAATATTATTCACAATCCTTTTAAAATTCAGATTGCCAGGTGACCTGTGACTTGGAAGTAGTGTATTACATTTTCAATGAGCTGCTGCTGTGTCACCAAAAGGATCCCCAAAGCCGGAATTCCGCCTCTTGTATTCTCCTTTGGAAAGGGACTCACGCACTGACCGCAGTTTTAGGAACTGAGCGAAAAATAATTGTAAAAAAATAAAAATAAAAAATGATGTTGTCGATCATGAGATCTTGCCGATACTGAAATTTTGCCCAAAAATAAATAAATAAAATACAAATCCCTGCCGTTGATATTAGAAAAGACACATGCACAAAAGCTGATTTTCATATATATTAAAAGTGCGGGCTATGAAATTGTGCAAAAATGCTAAGGCGCGAGCTTATGCCGCAACTTCCTCCCTTGATTCCAAATATCGTCTCCATTGTCTGACCCTCGGAAAAAAAAGGCGGGCAATAATCTCACTCGCGCACCGTTTCATCGGAAGACACATCTGGCTACTGAAGTAATATTCACGTTGCCGAGCAGCTTCCGAGCCTACTTGTCAAACACAAACATGATGAAAAGTTGCCACTTTTCCTCCAAGCAACGTACGCTGGAATGGAAGTCTCAATTTATACCTCCAAGCCAACGGAATCCGTGTACTCTCTTGCCGCCGACACGATATTGAGTCCAAATTCCAATTTTACTCTTACAAATAATGAGAACATTGGAATATTGAGGATGAAGCATAATCAGTCGGATCCTTACGTGGAGGCATGCGCCGAGCGTGGTAATAAAGGCGCGACTTGTGCACGGCGAGCTCATTGCCACAGTCGCTCTCCTCCAACACCGGCCATCTCCGTGCACCGGTGCCTGCCTCATCACTCCGCACCAAATATCCCGGCCTTAATTGGTCTGGGCCCCTCCAACATGTTTGTAATGAGAAAAAAAAAAGCAGCACATAATTCTTAGTTTGTTGGCTGGCAGAGCCCAATTTACAAAAGTGGAGGTGGGCGATAACCAGAGACGGTACGGCCGTGGAGCGTTTCCAACAATGAATCACGCCACTGCCGGGGTTGAGCACAATATAATTGAGTCCAACATCTCTGAGCACTTTTGGCGTAATTAATGATAATCTGTAACAGAGGAATCTGAGATTCCAGTTCACAGAACTGTTTAATTAGGCCCAGTAATGAAAGCACAGGCACTACAAGAATATGGCCGGCCGCATGATTAATGATTTGTGCTAGGGAACACAAAAGTGCTGCACTGTTAACTCCAACGGGGCTGCCGTGTGTCTCTGGCATTCACGCAACAAAAATACATCGGAGGTGTTTGCAGCCCCTTAAAAAAAAATAAAAAATACACGACCAATGTGACATTTTACATGGGAGGTTTTACTTAAGAGGTAGTCCTTTTTAATAAAGCAATAAAAATACATTTGGAGTTAAATTTCGAATGCAGCCGTGTCTTGAAAAAGAATCTTGACAACTAAATTCGGCAGTGGCAATGAAGGCTGAATGATTTAGAAATTTAATCCAATTTTAACATACATAAGCAATAAATTCATCTTTATTACAATAAACAATATTGTATTTATTGTGCATCAATGTTTTGCTCTAGGATGGCACGGTGGCGCACTGGTTAACACATCCGCCTCACAGTGCAGAAGTGCAGGGTTTTATTCTGGCTCTGGCTTTCCTGTGTGGAGTTTGAATGTTCTCCACGTGGGTTTTCTCCGGGTACTCTGGTTTCCTCCCACATTCCAAAAACATGCATGGCAGGCTGATTGAACACTCGAAATTGTCCTTAGGTGTGAGTGTGAGCGCGGATGATTGTTCGTCTCTGTGTGGCCTGCGATTGGCTGCCAACTGGCTCAGTGTCCCCCCCCGCCTCCTGTCCGAAGACCGCGGGGAAAGGCTCCAGCACCCCCCCCCCCTCTCCACCCCCCACCCCGCGACCCTCGGATTAGAACATGGATGGATGGTTACGCTAAACTAAATGAACCGTGAATTAATCTGAAAGACACTTTATTTCAAGAATGATATGTAAACATGCGGACTGCACCCCTTCAACTCAGAATTTATCTCGACACAACATAAATGACTAAATACAATATACATATAAATCAAAAATTAAGCCTGTACAAATCGAAATGAGCATTTTTTTACAAAGAGCAGCACCGCACTGTGATAAAATCGCACAAACAGAGTGACATATAAGGTTAAAAAAAAAGACATAATACAGTTCACTCTGGTCATAAAAAAGGGACATAAGAATTGAGATCTTTTAAAAAAAAAAATAGAAAAAATGAATGGACTACATTATTGAATGTAATGCTCCAGCTCCTGTTTATGCCTCGCAGGCATCTTGTGTGGTTATTTCCTGGTAGTATAACAGAGTTGTGCACCTTCATAACAGCATCAGGTAAGGCTCGGTAGCGGACGCGGGCGACCCTCGGCTTCTACTTTTAAGTGGATCTCATGAAATGCGCGCCGGCCACACCATTACAGAAACAAAATAAGGCATGTTTGGCATGAATTGGATTTCTTCCCCTGAAACAAAGCTATTAGTCACTGCCTGTCACTTTCTTGACTGGCCCGAGCCTCCGCGCTTTTGTGCGCTGCACTTACAGCAACCCCCCCCAACCCGCCTCATATTTTGCACATGCACTCACTGGCCCCTTTGCTGGAAACAACTCAATAGTCATGCAAAGATCACTTCTGTTATGAAGTCGTAATATTCAGCGCAGGTGCCCGCTATTCGTTTTATTCATGATTTCTTCGGTAAAATGTTGAAGCCTCCATCAAGCGGACAAGTGCCTAAGGAAAAGTCAGTGTGAAAGGCAATGAGGGTAGAAAACCACAGGCGCAGACGCTCATAAATCTACGACAAAGAAAAAAAAAATGAGAAGGATGAAAATGTAGACTGATTGCAGACAAAAGAAATGACTCCACCCACCCGTCCGCCCATCCCCCCCCCCCTTTTCCTCCAGCCTCCATTCCCCCATGTCGAAATCTTGTTTAGTTCTTTAATTCTACAGTTTGTGACCTGGATGTGGCCATCGCTGCACATGAGAGAAATTACAAAAGCCGCTCAGTCACAGCAGCCCAGCTTCCGCCGGCGCGGCAGCATTTGTCATTGCCAAAACAGCAGCGTTTAATTAAGTGTTGTGAGCAGCCTAGTGAGAAACACACTTTAAATTAAACCTCCCCAACATGCCGCCATTGGTTCTTTACCTTCTCAACAATCAGCGGGGTGTACGGCATACATTTCTATCTCTCAGGGGGAAAGGCAGCCGCCGTACCCCCGGCCACTCATAAACGTCTCGCTCTCCCCGAGAGCGAGCTCCATTACAGCGCATTTCATTCAATCCCACTTTGGAGAAACAGCGAGCGGATGAAGGCGATAATTCACGCCGCTTGCTAATTTAGCATTTGATTTACTCTTGGCGAATTTAACAGTTATTATCAGGGATAACTGAAGGGGAAACATCTCTGTTAATAAATTGTTCAAAAGAATGACATTCTTAAAATGGTATTTTTCCCTGGTAGAATGCGTCAAACATTGGAAGCGGTTCAAACCTTGAAACAAAAATGGAGCCGATTGTGGAGCTCTTACGTCTACGTTCCCAATTTATTATTGAGCGCTTTCCAGAGTAAAAGCTCACAATGGCAGAGGTGGAATTCTTCGCGACGATTGTTTATGTGAACTCTGTCGACCGATCGGCACAGTCGCCGGTTGAGGACGGCACTGCCGCAGCCGTGTCAAGCTACAAGGAGGGCTTGACCGCTTTTTCGTCGCGATCTTGTTCGTACTGGACCTGGCGGCTTTCCGAGGTCTTTTCCCGGTGCTAAATTGGATGAAACATCTTGAGAGTGTTTCAACTAAAACGGCTGCCATAGTCTCGTCGAGTATTTTCAGCTGTTGCATCCAGCAAGGAAGAGCTTTCATCTGTGTGACTTTGGCTGTTTGTGCCTCAAACTGTCCCGAGTTACAGTACATTAAAAAAAAAGAAAACAAGTATTGGTGACCATAAAATTCTATAACATGATGGGGAAGTAGAATCGTAACCTATTACAATTGTCTCTCGCTCATCATTTACGGACGAGCCTCTGCTCCTTGTCTTCGGCCCACCAAATGGTACATGATCGCTGGCGCGCCACTACTTTATGCACACTATTAGCTCTGTATTTAAACACGATCATGTAATTGAATCACAAATTGATTTATCGAAGTGAATTCAAGTGTTTCGCGTATTAATCACAGTACAGAAATCAATTTGGTGTATTTTATGGGCTGTTGTGTGATCAACTAATGATGAGAATTAATCAACTTTAATAGGAATTCAAACACCGTTGTCGAGCTAATTTGTCACGTTGTAAGCGGGGGGGGGGGGGTTAACACATGGCGCTGCAAATTTTTGTAATATTTTTTCTATGCATTACATTTCATCACGTTACATTTAGTCATTTTTACTGTCAAGTTCACTGGTAATTTATTTGTATTCCAACAAGACAGTCATTGCAGATATGTTAAAAAGCAGAACCTCAAGTTGTTTTGCGTGCACATTTTATGTGGCGTTTTATGAAGTGTTGTACTAAATTATGTCAAACAGCGTACTTTGCATATTTTTTTATGCACAAATATAAATTGTACGTGAGCATTTTAAAAATTCTTCCTTATTTCTGCCATTTTGGGCTGTTGCCCGCACTTGAATTGCCACATTCAAAGAGACTTCCACCGTATCCCGCAACTTGTTTTTATGTGTCCAATAAAATATAAGTTTACAAAGAATAGCAATAAACCTGTTTTCACTTTTTACTTGGAGTAAACACCGCTATGCGTCGCACTCCAGAGAGCCATTTAAGTACTTCATTAGTGGCCTATGTCGTGTCTTTAAAGTATTGATCTCTGCAGTCAATGGAAAAATAACAACCCCGCTATAAAGTACTTGTCCATAGCGATAGGCAACATAAATTATTTAAAAAGGGCAGATTCACACTGGCCGCGCAGCCATCAATCATCAGATATGGCCGTGGCAAAAAGCAGTGCTTCACACGTCTCTCCTCTCTTCCCCACAGGACAATTCTATCAGCCAGGTGGCTGTGAGGAGGCTGCGTGACCCGATGTCACTCACATTGTTGCCGCTGCCTTTGAAGGGATCCACTGGCTGCTCCGCCCTGGAATGGGATGGCTAAATAGATTCCCCGCGTTGGCCACCCGGCCCGCTCTCGGACCACGCTTCAATTTGTCTCCCAATAAAAGGTGCGTGGAGGTGTTGGGACTTTCGCCCCCAAACAATGGATGATTTTTTTTATCGAACCGGTAAATCGAGGTGCGGTCATAGCTATTCATTGCATTTTCCATTAAAATCAGTGGTGGGAATGTGAGGCAGATTCCCCCTCGTGGTGGTGGTCCAATGACGATTTAAAGTGTTTATTTAGTCACCCAGTCTCAAAAGTAGGGTCTCTGAGCTTGTCCTGCATCATTGACGTTTCCTGTCAAGAATGAGCGGAGAAGATAGACTTCATTAAGAGTGTATTAAAAAAAAAAAAGAAAACAGTTATCGTAATTTGCTTTTCGAGTCCACTAGCTCAATGCTAACACCCAATGGGAAACATAATAGACATAGGCAGGCTAACAAATAGCATCGATGTTGCTTAAAAACACTTTAAAACAACATGTTTGAAAATAACAGGCGGTGCAACACGTGGTCACTGTCACCATAGTTGTTGGTATATCTTCTTTATCATCTGCAAAGAACAACCAATATTCATGCAGGAGGAGCAGCACTATGTCCATTGAAATGAGGCAAAAAGAAAATGTGGTGGAACTCTTGAATTGTTGACATTAAATGTAATTGTGTCATTAGTGTACAGTGCTGTGGGAAAAGTATTTGCCCACTTACTGATTTCTGTGTTCTTTGCATATTTATCGCACACAAAAGTTTCAGTTCATCAGAAATATAAAATGCAGTTTCCAAATGATGACTTCATTTACCAAGTGGGGGGGGGGGGGAATTCAAACACATCTGGCTCGATGTGAAACAGGAAGCTCTTTTCAAATCTGCAAAAGAGCAAAGTATTATAAAACAGTCAAGTGATGTAGAGCGTTTGAAGTGATGACACGTCTATATATTCATCAAAATATTATATGAACATACTTTCATGTTGTTGGGTGTTTCAAAATATTTTTAACGCCTCTTTAAAAAAAAATCCTCTATGCTGACACCCACCTAAACTGTAGTAAGTCATGCTCATGATGCGTGTCCTTTCTCGCATATCAATCACCTTCCGCTGCATAAAGATGCACATAATAGCACCTCATCACAAACACATAAGAGCATCGTAAATGAACGCATGAAAAAGGCGACCAAGCAAAAAAAAAAAACACTCCAGTGTGGCAGACGTGCCTTTGAGTTGGACTTTCAAAACAGGACTTTGATTAATAATTGATTAGAAAACGGCATGCTGCATGAAAGGCAGGAAGTGGTGGCATTCTTGTGATTGGCCCGGGCAGTCAAACTGCACTTTGTTGTCCTAAAACGTTGCGCTGGACGCGTGCGTGTGTGTTTGTGTGACAGATCCACTGTGGACCAGAGGAGCCCTGATATAAGCGGACACGCAGCCATATGAATGGCTGCGTCTAAGGGGTAATTGGTGGCGAGCAGGAGCCTCCTACCTCGTTTCATTTAGTCACTTTGCAATTTATTGCCGCTCTCACTCAGCTCCACGCAGGAGGAGCCTGATGGAAATGTCATGAGACTCCAGACGAGACATTCAAGAGTCTCTGCGATTTCACCTCTCTTTTCATTCTGGTTGCTTTCGACTAGAATTGTTTGTTGCCCCCAGAGCTCATGAACGAGATGAACAATTTTATATTTTTCAGTGCAGTGAAACCTTGACTTAAGAGTGACCCGGCGGATGAATTTATTTATTTATTTGGGTCATAGTTTTGTATTTAAGCAAAGCATGCAAGTTTGACTGAGGAAATTCCGCTCGTTCTGTGGAATGAAAAAACCCCAAAGTGGGTGTTTTTGTCTGTGTGGGTGTTTTTGTCAATTAGTATTTCGGAACTAGCAGATCACTTCTTCGTTCATGGACGTGCCATTTTAAATGACATCAAACCGAACATAAAGACGTTTTTGAAAAAAAAAAAAGGGAACCAACTAAGAGATAAAAAAAAAACATAACATTTTGTTTTGTGCTTGGAAGAGGTATCACAAAATAGAATTTGGCGGTCTGTGAACATTTGTGCACTCATGAGGGATCATGTTTAGAGTTGAAGACCAACGCGGAGGTGTTGGGGCTATCGGAGTCCACAACACTTAATGCCTGATGTCGGCCCCCCGCTGAGAAGGAGTCAGATCTGGATATATTGTGGAGAAGGGGGGGGGGGGGCAGGTGGGGGTTCTGTCCGGTTCAGCAGCACCAGGGAGGCAGAGAGGCTCACTAACTGTCTGTGATGGCCTCATGCCGCTCTGGCCCGGTGGCCCACACGACATGACGCGCATTTGTGTGCTCATGTTAGCTCGGACCGAGGCACGGCTGTGCGTTCCGTGATTGTTTTGGGTTTAGTGGATAGTCTGAGTTTCCCTTTAAGAGTGCAAAACGTGTTTAATAGAATAGGAAGTTTTTGCAAAAGGTGAATAATAAGTCTGTGGAATATCATGAAGCTTTAAAATAGTATTTCAATCATGGAATGAACATATGGGCACAATTCAGCTATCGCAGGCAATTCATCGAAATGTAATCATGGTTTTGATTTTGGTTTTATCACGATCATACAAACGTCATGTTATGCTGCTTTCAGCATGCATGCGCCACGTATGTTATTGAAGTACTTGTGATGATTACTTTCCCACAATGGGCAATCCCTACACTTGATTCCTATATAATGATGTTTTTGTTGATTTAAAACGGGACAAAAATGGCGGTTCTTTTATGGGGGCTGGAACGGATTAACGGCATGGCAATTCATTTCAATAGGGAATGCGGTATTTGCTTGCTATGCAAGTCATTGAAATGACATCAATCAAGGTGCAATTGTATTCAACTCATGCTCGCCGTACGCAGCGCGTATAAATGAAGCTTTAAACCCCACGGCGATGTAAAAACATCCGTTCCCTGAAACTCTTGAGATGTAGTAAGGTGACGGTCAACGCAGCTCAGTGAAACAGTCTGAAAACCGAGGACAAGAGCGGAGCGCTCCTTCCCCAGCGTGCCCCTACCGCGCCGGTCCACGTTGGGCACATCTGGCCATTTGTCGTGAAACTCTCTGTGGCACCTCCCTCCACAGGGGAGTCTGGACCACCAGCCCACAGGAGGGAGGGGGGGGGGGCGTCTGAGCCGGCCGCTTCCTCCCGAGCGTGACCCCCGACACAGCCGGTTTGCGCCGGACGGCCTCGAAGAGACAGCGGTGGTGATTTGTCCCCGACCCCAGCCGCGGGTTCTAATTGATGTGGCAGAGACGTGGGCGCTAATCTCCTGCTCTACCCCGGCCGCCCCGTAAGCCCCTCATCCACTCCGCTGTGAGAGTGGCAACTGTGGCTGCAGAGTCAATTAGATGTGGGCTGCCCGCTACCTGTTCGGCGTAAATATATATATCTTGTCGACACACAAACATGTTGACTTATCTAGCCGTGACACACTCTTGGGTGATTTCTTATTACCGCCGCACGGCTCTATCAGCGCACGGACAGCTAGGCCGATATCTCGCACCGCAGTTGGCCGGCCGATTATTACATGTGGAATAAGTGGACACTTGGTTTCCATATTTGTGCGCAGGATGCCTATCTCCCTGTGCATACCCGGGCTCCCACAGTGCAAATGGATACAGCAATCTCAATATGGGGGGGGGGGCATTGCTAATTTGTTTACAGTGATGTGAAAAGAGTCAAGTGAGACGCGTGTTTAGCGCACTCTCATCCCTTCAACAATGTCAGCAACTTCGCTTTAGAGGACAAGCTGCAATGCCGCAATGGTGCACCTGCTTCAGTGACATCGTGGCCCTTTTTAAAAATGAACACAAATCACAATTTCACTTAATACCTGCGCATCGCATGCAGATTTTGTCAATATATTATGTATCAATATGTAAATCAGGAATGAATTATATGGTCGTTACTTTGCAAATTTTCATCTCTGGAACATAAGTCCCACAAAAAATGAATTACTGTACTGTAAATTCAACACTATCCGATGTTTAATATTCCAATGCCCCCCCCCCCCCCCCCCCTGACATATCATCAAATGTTATTCAGGACTATAATAAGTACAAAATGTCAGAGGAAATAGCTCGGCATTGCGGGAAGCAAAGGCGTTTCTGTGTTTCTAATTGATTGTAATTCTTTGTTGGCGAGACATTTACGCACTGCGCTGGACTCAAACAGGGCAGGAAACGCTTAATTGTCGGGAAATGACTGGCAATGATCTTTAATTGGCTTTGATTGTTCAACATGGATTGAAACTCACAAATGGAGAATGTTCTTGTCAGTCGTCACCATGTCCCGCACCGTATGTGGCATGATCAGATCTCATGGATGCGGTAAAAGCTGGAAAAAAAAAACAAAATAAAAACCGGACCACATCGCAAAAATAGTGCCAGAACTTCAAACATTTGGCCTGACGGAGGCAGCGAAAGGGACACGGTGTCGGTCGTCCCTCCTCGGGCATCCGGCCAAGCGCTTCCGCGATCGGAGCGGGTGTGCGTCAAGCACGCTCCCGGTCAGCTTTGCGGGTGACCATCGTTGCCCGAGCAGCTCCGATGGCCTCGGCGATGACGCCATTCGCCAAGCTTTCTCTTTATTTTCCCTCCGTTGCTCCACGCCACGTCATGGCGATGCGATGGCACGGATGCCGATGACCCTCAGGGGCCAGAGGCTGTCTCCAGTGATCCGAGCGTATCCTGCCAGGCTACCAGGTCATGTTATACATGATGAATGAGCAGCGTTTTAATGCCACCACACAAATTTTAAAAAACGCGACATTATAGCTTTTGTGAGGACGTACTGTGTTCATGATGATATCGTCGAGGGATTCTGACCGGCTGGGCTCTGGGTGGGATGCGCACGGTTTGTAAAAACAAGCAAAGTAATTCTGCGATCACAGCGGTTGTAGAGTCAGTTTTAGTAGCATCTCAGGATATGAAAAAAATAAATAAATCTCCATTCGTCTCACAAAGCATTGTTTTCAAATTGCTAGTTCTAAAGCATTTTTTTCTGACAAATAAGGGAACTATTGTCGACTTCAACATTTTATGACCATTGAGTTTATTTTTAAATGATCATGAACGAATGAATGGTGGCTGCGCGGTTCGCTAGCGGCTAAAATGCTAATGCCACATCGGCGAGCTGCGCAAACGCCGCTCTCGGTTTTCACTTCATCACTTGAGTGGTACCAGTTCAAATTATTCGCAAGATTTTTATTTTCCTGTTTTCGTTGTGCGTCCGCCTTGGTTTACTCCACGTCGCTTTGGAGCTACCGTCGCACAAGCTGCACGTTTCGTCGTGGTCTATCACGTCTTGCGCTACGTTGACGTCAACTTGGAAACTAAAGTAGAGGTGGAAAAGGTCGACTCTCATTTTAAAAAAAAATAATTTTTTTTATACCTACTCCTCAAAATCTTAAATGCACAATCTAAAATATACTCTACCCTAATGACCGCCGGAAATTGTGGTTCTTGAGTGAGACCTGTTGTGAAGCCGCGGTATTGGAAGTATACGCTATTCTCCTATAGAGGCATCAGCATTTCTTTCCCCCCTGCTCTATTCAGTCATCCCTGGGGTACTTTTACCACAGCACACGGACACCTGCCACGCCACCAGCAAATGTATTACAAAACCCAAAAAGCTGCCCGCAGGTGTCCTGTAAATACAGTGAAGGTAATAGGCTATAAAGTGTTCTTTAAGTGGAGTTTGAAGCACTCCCATAATGACTTTGGCATCCTTTTAGCAGCTCACGTGACTCCCTCAGAGTAGTGATTATGAGTCGCCACCGAGGAGGTCTCGTGCGCAGGTCAGCCTGCAAGCCTCACTTTCACCTGCCAATCTTCACCAGGCGCCTTGTTCTTGAAATGCTTAACTGTCTTACGGCGGGGCACCAGCAGTTATTTATGCGGTGCGGTAACTAATAGACGCAACACAGAACGACGAACCAGGCAATCCAACTCTGCTCACATTCATTGTTCTTCGTGTGCATGAGGCGAGGGCGCTTCTCAACTCGCTGCTATGCTCGCAAATATTTCGTCTGTCCGAAAGGGAAGCTCGAGTTAAAGCCGTTGTTCGCGATAATATATTCCGTACTCCCCGCCGTCTAAAACCGACATAAGAGTTAAGCAGATGGATTTATCCATTTTCATTCATCCTGAGGGGGTTGCCATGTTCTCCTCTACCGCCCTCTGCTGTCGACTGAAAATGATGCTAAAGTGCCATCGGGCTTGCATTGCGAACGTCACGGCTCGCCTGTTTTCCAGGCTTTGCAATGCGTCAGTTTCAATTGACAGCACGAGGTGGTGCAGCCCAGGAGTGAGTGCAGGAGGATACATCAGAAAATACTTAGCGGCCATCTTTTTCTATTCCCACCGTCAAGTGTATGATTGCTTTATTGTAGGCTGCACGGGACTTGACCAGTTTGAATCGGCACTTTTAAAATATTTTGGGGGTTTTGGACAATAGTGTTAGGGACTGCGCCCTGTCATATGTACTGGAAATCAGTGAGTAACTGAGAAACAGCAAAAAAGCTTCTTAATCGTCCACAGAAGCCATAAAATTGGAAGCACTACATGAAGCTCCTTAACTCACTTCAGCATATGTCACAGTAAGTTTCCCAGTAAAATTCTTCAATTTATTCAACATATTTACCGCCTTCTTCCACCTTTCATGGGCGATCCAAAATGTTCCTCCCATTCTGGGAAGTTTTTATAAAGTACGGTATCCAAATTTTCACTGTAAAATTCTCTAAAGAGAATTTTTACCTTTGCTGTAATTCCTCTTCTACATTTCATTCTTTATACTTTGGAATAGTTTACAATTTCTACGGTCAAATGCTCCAATTAAGAGATATCTTTTAGCTCGTTGCTTCCTCCTTCCACACTTCATGATGCAGCCAAACCATTCCAGCTCACACTTTGCATCCCTACAAATTGAAATAATACCACAGCGATTGACATGCCGGTCCCCATAAATTGGTATGGATGGGCTTTTTTTCCCCTCCACTTTTTGATATAGTTCATTGCAAACTATTTTGCAGACCCTTAAATGACAGTTTACGGACCATCAGGGGCCCAAGGACCACCTTTTGAGAACTTATCTTCAGCAGCGGTCGACGGCATCTGGGTTCTAGTCTGCCCATTGCTGTAGGCCTTCATCAGAATTCCGCAACAACATTGGGAGACATTTCGGTCGGTGATCCCCCCGCCCCACCCCCTTCTCCTTCCTCACATATCACACGGACACTGATGCATGGCGCTTTTTGAATTTTGCATTACGTCGGGGGTCAGAGGCGGGTTTCGGCGAGTGTCCTTAATTTCACAGGGTTAAGGCGCAGCGGATTCACAGGGAATACAGATCACTTAGCACGAGGCCGTGACCGCCCGCAACTTGGGCCCGCCGTCCTCCCCATTTGTTAAGCACATCCTTGTGCCCGCTGAAGCGTTGAGGCTGCCAAGGTGAACATGCAGTCAGTCCCGGAAGGAGACGTTGCGCTTCCCGATCACCGAAACAATGATTCGGCCTCAGCCTCAGTGTGTTTCAGTTCACTTCCGCGTGCGTGTTTGTTGTGGTGCCTTCCCCTTATGTAGCTTGCGTGTGCGTTAGCCCTCGACAGCCCCGTGGATCACAAGTCTTCTGGCCTCTTTACGATCAAAGCTGCGCCTTCTCAAGTTCACCATCGCCGACTTCCGCACATGACATGTCGTCGCTTTCTATGGAATCCCGCGCCACCGTCCTAAAGCTACGTTTAACGAGAGACAATCGGCCGGATTTGTGTAAACAAGTCATAATAGTAGGACAGTCGAAAATCAGCTCTTCAACCAGTACGACTGGACAATAGCAAGTTAATCCATCGCATGCGATGCGCTGGAATTGAGCTATTATTTGCCCCCTCTTCAAAACTAAAAGGAATTGTCCATGTATCAGTGATAATCCAATCATGTTGATCCTAAGCTTTTAATTTGATTAAGAGTGTGAAAAAGGAGGGCGGAGAGACTCTCGCAGGATAACATCACAGACATCGGCCTCTAATTGTTGCTGTAACAATTGTCACATATGGTTCCCCGTTTTCTCGATATTTCAGCACATTTTTAATCCAGCGCGCTCTGTGAAGTCTGAAATTTCCTCGGAAGTGGCGACAATTATTGGGGCCCTTAGATATTTGCGGCTTGAATAAAGCCGTCATTTTTTTTTTTTAAATAAAAGAAGTCCCAGTTGGACGCTCGCAGGATTAACATCAGACAGAGATCATTATGTCCGTGATTGTCTTTTTTTTTTTTTTCTTCTTCTACAGCCTGCAGATTTCACTGTGGAAATGCTTCATATAATCTCTTGCTGTAAACAGCGGATTAATGAGATGCTGCCGCTTGCTTTTAAAGAATATTAAGATATTGTCCGTGCTTTTTGTACCATTGTGCTCGTCTTTGGGGGCACGAAAGAAATGTTTTTCGAAAGACGCCGAGCGTACAGGTCAGCCCATCAATACTCTTCTATTGAGACCAAATTGAGATAAGGTTTTTCATTACTCGATGTTATCTGTGGAGTTTTCCTTGCTTCCTCTCAATATCATCTAATCCTCAAGTCCTTTTGTTTGTTTTTCCCGAGCCTTATTTTCGCCCCATTTTAATAGGCCGAACCAAACCATTTCCACTTTTTTTTTTCTTTTAAACGTGCGGTTTCGCTCTTTCGCCTCCACATAAATGCCGACTTTATTTCCATGAAATTTTCCAATGACATAGATTTTACTTTTGCATAAAAGCATGAAGAATGCGCCTAATATCCGGGCGGCATTCATCTGCTAAGTGGACATTTGCATGGGTGCGAGAGGGGTTGGGGAGCCGAGCGCTAACCTCCCGGGGTGACGGCAGTGCAGAGGGATGACATGTGACAGCTGTGACAGTCCTGAAGAAAAAGGGGTGGGGGTGAGGGGTGGCATGCGGGGGGGGGTTCAAGCAGGCGACTTGCTGCGCCCCTGATCCAATTACGCCACGCGGCCCCCTGTCAGACCCAGCAGCTTGACTCCAGCCACTCCGAGGACAGTATTGATCTCTTGTCAGGCGGACCAGTTGCCCTCCCGAAACATCCGCCACTGCTGAACTTTCCAACCGGCCCGCCATAACACCCCCATTTAACATCCGAGACCCCCAGGCATGCACCCTCCCAAATGAGTGGCCAAACAAGAGCACTCGGTAAACCTTTGCCAAGTCGGAACAACAATGCCAAAGTTGTGGATTTTGCTCTCATCCACTGTACTGAAGTCGATGTTGTTTTTTTGTTTTTTAATTTGAGTGGCTTTAGTTTAATGGCATACATGTGAAAACTGATGTCTCTAGTTTCAACTCTTTCCCAATTTTTTTTTTCGAAAATGAAACGCGACCACAGGGGAGATCTTGATTGATGATATTTGGCAGAAACAGCGGGAACCGCGGTGGCATGGCGCAACGTGAGCCAGGAAGCGTTAACAATGATGACAAAACACATTTGGTTATTCCCCATACGTAGTCTTATTTGAGAGAATTGTTCGACATCGGCAACAAAATCTGACACCCCCCCACCCCACCCACGCACACATTGATAAGGTTTTCCCTTTTTTTTCAGTCAATTCAGTGTTAGCAAAGATACCTCAACAAGCTAATGCTAGCTAGCTGGCTAGCCAAGTTACTACAGCAGGTATTGGACCTAATTGACCTGTGAAAGTGTTTTGCTTTTAAACTTAAGAACATTCCTGAGTCTTTTTAAATGGTACCTAAGTAAAGGAGTTGAATGAGGCTTCTTTTTACGTGGATCTTTTTTACGCAGTCTTTTGTACTTTTCCTGAAGTGCAGAGTTACTTTTTCCACCTCTGATATAATGACAATCAACATGATTGTCTGTTTGTGTGTGTGTGTGTGTGTGTGTGTGTGTGTGTGTGTGTGTGTGTGTGTGTGTGTGTGTGTGTTTTGTAAAATTGTACATTACATCTTATTTATTGGGCCCTCCTAAGTTGCAAACGACTGGAGAGAGTCGTCTTTACTACAGGATGCTTTTTCATCTTTATTCGAGTTTTGCCCATAACATTTAAACAAACAAATTCCAATTAAATTGCACTTGGCGAAGGTAATCACATGAAATGTGGATGAGGGAGTGTCTCCAATCTTTCATTGTTGTCTTCCTCATCGGTCAGGGAGACGTTGTTCTGAGTTATTGTCGAGTTTTGAACCTGACGTTGAACTTACAGTACTTATCGTGATGGGGAGACGCCGCCTCTCCTGGCTGCTATGAAAGCATTTGATTGGAGTTGATGAAAAGGCCATTGCAATTAGCGGGCCCTGGGTTCATTTCGCCGCCGCCGTAGGACGGACTGCTCAAGATAGTGGCAGCTGCCAATAACGTCAGTTAAGTAGGAAGAGACAATTAGGCCGAGTCTTGGTTCCCACCACCCAGTCCCACATCTCCAGACCTTTGCACCCGCCATATACCTCTGAGCGGCTGCAGGTCAATTGACACTGATATTGTCAGGAGCAACAGCTTGGAGCGGAGGTTAATCAAACCGCAGCCGCGCACGTCACTTTCGTCCGACTTATTGTTCTCCCCCACAAAGGCCAGAGGGAGTAAAGCGGGGGCTTCTTAGCATCACGATGAATTTTCTTCATGAAGTATGTTCTGTATTTACAAGCAACAACTCTTAGCTACACTTGCACAATCTTCTGAGACACAAATCAAGAGCTGTCGTGTGATCTTACATGACAACGGACAAAGAGGTCCTAGCATGAGCCTGTTCCACTTAAGTGTATGAATATATTCCCCAAAGTCTATTCTCTTCACATCGTACTGCTTCTCTTGGCTGCACTGCTTCCTAGTTACCATATGTGGTCCAATCAAATTTCAGGCTTTGTGTTGCCACGTTCGTCGAGTCCAGTGGTTCTTAACCTGGGTTCGATGGAACCTCAGGGGTTCGGCGAATCAGTCTCAGGGGTTCGACAGACCCTCTGCCAAGGAGGTTAAGACATACCCGACTCGACGTGTCATTTAATTGTGACCCACCCGCATGGCCATCGCTGGCTGCAGATGATCACATGACATTGCTTGTCCAATCAGTGCTGCGGGAAATTTAGTTCGCTCAGTAGTCAACGTGAGACTGTCGCGATTGTACGTCGTGTGATTTTTTGTTGTTTTAGAATGTTTTAAAACATGCTAACTATGTCGAGCAAAGGTTTTAAAAGTTGAAACCAGAATACTGAAAATGCGCAGCTCACCAATCCAAATGCGTCCTGCTACACGACGAGGTGACGATGCGTCCGGCATTAAGAGCAAGCGCTTGATCGCAAACGGACGTGATGAGCTGATGCCCGGTGAGTGTGTGACACCACGAAATCGGGCACAATCTGGAAGGGAGCTTTGAGTCACTTTCATGGGTACACGCAATGCGTATCCAATGCGGAGTGCGAACATCACGCCGCTCGCTCATGCGTTCACTTGTGACACCGCAGAGGGTTGCTTAAAGGCGATGAAGAGGATGCATGTGTGATAGCTTTCAATGCGAACCGCAGATGCCTTTTGCCCACCGTTACTCTTTGCTCCGCGCGTTTCTCTCGGCGTCGGCTCAGGACATGACGGCTAAGCACGCGCGGGCCGCTCCCCGGAGGCAAAGTGAAGCTCTGATTTTTATTTATTTATTGTTGTGACGACGTTAATTGTCAGCTTAATTAGAACGCTCAAGTACAATTGACCGTCCTTTAGACTTAGGAGGAGCTGATGGGCCGGGGATTTGATCCCAGTGGACGTTTGACAGAGACACTTCCCACCCAGGGCATATTGTTCGATCTGACACACGCACGCGCACACTGGAGGCACTTTTGTGTCTCCAATTAATTAGCAGAGCATATTTGATGTCACAGAGACAAAGCACGTGGGACCTGCAGAACCTGCAATACCAAAAAAGGCTTTTAAACCTTAATTGTGTGTTTTAAAGCATCGATACTGATCACTTTTGGCTTTGCATTGCAGCATCATAACCATGTTTATGGGAGTATAGCAAAAATAGTGTGTTGCCACGGTGACGGCAGTTCTCTATTTGATTCATCTTTAACGCCACATCTCCACATCATTTTTTTTTTTAATTATCCACTACTTTTTGTCTTTTTGATTTGTTCTCATCATTCCGTCTCGGAATTTCAATCTCCTTTACTGTGTAGCATTTATTTTCTTGACCAAACCCCTTCTGAACACAAACTGAGCATGAGTTGTGTACCTAAATACTGTATCTGTTTGTCAGTGTTTTCCACGACTTGTGATTTCAAATTCAATTCTGTCGCGAGCCACAATGGAGCGTGTCCGCACCACCGACTTGTGATGGGGCTGTTGTGTTTCCGCCCGCCGCGCGTTCACTTAGTGTGTTGCTTTTGTGAACAAGGTAATCATTCATTTAATTAATGTACGAAAGGGAAAAGGGTGGGTAAAATGACCCAGTTCTATCAGAGAAACACCAAGTTGCCGCTCGCTGATATTTGATCTTCAGCAGTACCAGAAAGGAAGAAAAGGGGGGGAAAAAAAACACGATTGGTTTTCTTTTTCTGTGGCCACATAAATCAAGACTGTAGTAGTGGGGGCTTTTCAAAAGCAAAAAAAGGGAACAGTTGATCTTGTTTTTGGCAATAAATGTTGGAAAGATGTTTGTATGGAACATGCTTTTGTGGGATGAGCAGCCCGAATGCGTTTGTGCCAAATCTTGCCTGCACCAAGTGGCTTTTTCCCATCGTTCATGTTTGACTTTCTTTGGGATGTTCGAACTTGACTGCTCATCAGTCACGATGAAGAGGCGTTTTTTTTGCTGCAATTTTACAATTCATCATTTGAAATCCCGACTTCTTCCCTTGAGTAAAATGCTGTTAATCCATCCCAACCCCCAGAAAATGAACAAAAAAATGGTTTCATTTCCTTATGAGAAAACGAGCACTGCATTGTATAAAAACATACACGTCAAGTATAATTGCTGTACGGACGAAGTATTTGTGTGTTGGGTGTGTGCCTTTAAAGGGTGTGGCCTAGTGGGAGGGCTCAGTCTCCGCGTGAGCGTCCAGGCGTGAGCTGTGGCCTACAGCAACTCCCTGCATTTTGTTTTTGTGTGTTTGACTGTTCAGTAAAATGGCTGAAAGTCCATCAGCAGCTTTGGCTCTCCTTGCCCGTACGCACGGGCATTACCGTACGTTTATCACCCGCTTGTTCCGCTCGCGACACCAAGCAAAAGATCGACTAAACGGTAGCTAATTGTAGCACCGTACTAGTAGCATGTAAATTATTTGCCCCTTGTCGGCGTGAAAATATCTCCTCCATTTTAGACCCAGCACAACCAAATGTCACTTATTTATGGCGCCGTTTAGCGGCATTTTGTAACCGCCGCGTTGCTAATGGCATGAGACGAAGAGGCGCTCCTTGTCAGGGTCACACCCTCGCGGGATGGACTGAATCAGGACAGCGATTCGTTTTTTTAGCCGGCGCAAATATGAGCGTAATCCGACATGCCGGTGACGCGTCGTCATGTGTGTCACACCTACATACATGTGCGACACCGCCGCTCTGCACAATCGTGTCCTCGGGAGGGGAAATGGAGCAAACGTGCCAAATTAACACAACGCACAATGTCGAGTCGGAAATTCCTCAAGTGAGCGGAACAGATGAGCGGGACTGCCACTCATAAAAGAGCATCTGTCTTCTTTAACACTTAAAAAGATGATCGCGCAAGATGAATTCTAATGAATGAATTGATGCATTTTGTCAGTGGCGAAGGCAAATTGTCGAAAAGACGCCAGAAGCAACGCGCTGTGGAAATCTGCCTGCTATAAGGAAAGCGGCGTCGCGGGCTTGAACATCACTCTGCATAAAGCGCCGGCTAATGAGACAAGCGCTTGGGATTATTATCAGCATCATTATAGGTAGTGGTCTACAAGCACGTCCAAATTATTTGTCTTTCCACGGCACGATCAAGATGTGACGTTTTTTTTTTTTTTATCAACCGGAAATTAAACATGTTCCAAGTGTCCTTGTTGGATGTGAAGGACACGTTCCAAAGTGCTTTTTATGGACAAAAGTGTGTAATGTCTTATCACAGCGGGGTTTTATCCATACCAGCCGGCTAATGATTTGCTTATTATGCCCCTTTTATCCTTCCCGTTTCACAAGATGCTTCAGAAAGAATAAGCTTGAACGCTTCCATTCCGGCAGCGTAGGTGCGTAGGTTCCATCTTCTCGCCAAACTTTTGCTTGCTAAATTCCTTAAAATGGTCATTTGTCATCCTGTCACTTCATTTGCGACCCCAAATTCCACGCTGGAGGCGTCATCAAATAAATTAATCACTACCCGGGATTCATTTCGCCCTCGTGTGCGCTATTATACGCGTCTCTCTTGTGTTTTGTCTTCATTTGCATACATTTAATGGCCCGGTTGTGCTCGCTTTGCGCCGCGCAACTTGCGCGCCGAGAAATATTCCGACTGGGGCAAACTTTGACTTGCTCGTTTACGATGGCTCTCTTATATAAACACAGAGAGGAATGAAATGGGGCTTTCAAGTAAATGGTGCACTTCATTACAGCCAGAGATGTCAACAAGTGCGGCTTTCTTCGCAGACAAACATTTAGTATTCAAATCAGCAATAAATGCATATCGGTTAAAACCCAGTTGGGATGAAAATTCACTGAATACAACTTTATTGTCGAATAAAGTTGGCTTTTTGGGAAGAATCCTCGTATACGTGATTAACACTGAAATGGGCAGAAGCACATAATCCGCGATTATGACGTGAAATTGGAAGAATAATCTTTTGTCTTGCAATCATGGCAGAAAAAGCTGCTGGAGGCTTTTTTTTTTTTTTTCAAAACTAGCCCGGAGACTGTGATATCTTCTGGTTGTTTGAGGGGAGCTGCTGCAGTCGGAGTGCTGCTTGAACTCTTTTTCAGAAACTCTGTGAAAATAAACAATTAGCAACATGGAGTTGTCGACACCGTTTAGTTTGATCGTGTCTCATTATGGTAAATGTGTACAGTAGATTACACACACACACACACACACACACACACACACACACACACACACATGCTGTGGTGTTTGCTCCTTGGGGGAATTGCGACGCCTAGTGCGAAGCTGTGACCATACAAAAGCGTGAACTTTTTTATTTTAAGCAATTCAAAGACCTCTAATGTAACTGCCCTTTTTAATTAGCGCAGTATATGGAAACATAAAAGAAGGGGCTTCCAAGAGAGTCTTTCTGAATTTACAAACGCTAAAGTAGGGGAACATGATGATAATTTACACTTTTTTTTTTTTGACGAAGAAAGCAGCCCAATTATTCCTATCAGGCGAGTGCGTGTCATGTTTGAACTTGCGTCCTCATTAAGGGTCCCTAACACCACGAGACATGTGAACGTGCCAGAAGCGTCACCACAACAACAACAACAATGTCGTCTCTTCTCTGGCACTCTTCTCTTTTTCACCCGGCCACCCTATTAGAACTTCACACCGCCGCTTCAAAGCAAATTAGCATAATTAAGAAGTAACGTGCATTAATTGTTGCGCTTAATGCAAACCGGGGGCCAAATCTGTCACTTAGCGCAGGGGAACTGTTAAATGCTTTCTCAGCCCCTGTTTTGAGGAGTCGCTACTTTTGTAGCCTGTGTGCTAAGGAGATCAATGTAGCATATCAAATTAGTGCCACAATGTTAGATAGACCTGTAAAATGTAAGGTATCTGATTGAAAATGGAATCATTTTTTGATGAATCTAGGATTTCAAAACCATGCGTCAACTTTGAGCAATCACCCCTCCTCCCCGCTTTGCCAGCTGGGGGAGCATGCTAGGCGCTAAGCTAACTTCTTCCGCACCAGCTCGCAGTTGTGGCTTGCTAGGAGGTAAAGCTAACGCTATCCTTCAGTCGTGCGGATCCTCTCCTCTAAGTCATTTACTTTCACTTCCCTGGCAGGGAATAAACTTCACTTCGATACACTTTAATGGCGACGGATAAAATTCACTTCTGGCAAGTATCATTATGACTAAAAGTGGAGGATGAGTCGCTTAGCATCCAACACACCAAGCAAGAAGAGAGAACAGGAGAAGACAGAGAAGCCATTTTAATCACTAAGCAAATGTGAAATGTAGATTAGCGAAAAAAATCAAATCTGTGCTTTCAACAAGTCTGGCCAGAACCGCTTTACAGTGGAGTGTAACTTATTCTGAATAGCAAATTAGCAGCTAAATTGAAATACAATACAATGCAATACATGCTGATTTATATAGCGCTTTCACAACAGTGTTAGAAAGAAAATAACTACAGCCGCACAGTTAGCGCACATGTCCAAAAACCAGACCTCAATCAGTGTGCTACCACAATATATCAACCTCAGACTGTCCGCTGTCGAAGTGTCCTTGGGCAGGACACAAAACCTGAAATTGCCTCGAGCTCATGATTGGAAATGCGAAAGTGTTCTCAATCGTCTTACATGCCTAAACAAAGGAAATGATTGTAGCAGGCACATCTCAACAACAAAGCATCCAACAACTTATCTATGTATCGCAAATATGTAATGATAAAGCTAACAAACCACATCGATATTAAATTCAATATCACCAGTCCACCAAAAAATGAAATGAAGCTATTTTTGTCGGACAAACATGGTCCCATTCAGAGCAAGGAAAAACTCTTTGGACGGAAAATAATTTTGATGAAAAAAATGGAAGAAACCCTGAGAAGGAAGCACAGATTTGGGGAGCCCCCTTCCAAACAGCAGCGGATACCAACATTGGAGGCACCAATGATCACATGAAATTACACACTCAATTAAGTTTTATGCAGTTCAAACAGCATGAGTTTAGAGCGAGAGGGTCCTTTTCATACCGAGCCAGGAGAGGGGGAGGACAAAAGAGAAGCAGCGGTAAAACAGGCCAAAATTCAGTTTGAAAAAAAGGAAACACTTTTGTTCCATACATTATTTCTGTAATAACACACCTTTTATTTGCTCTAAAAAACAAACAAACGGACAACTGTTGCACCGAAGGTGAAAAATGTTACAAATGTCTCAGTGTGATGCAATGCAGTTCTTGTATTCTACTGCAAACTACAACCAGGGCAACATATTGCTCTTCAAGGACATTTTCCAGAAGAGTTTGCAATGTTCTCAGTGGAGGTAAAACAGGTGTATATTGGGCCGACCAGGACATAACCTGGCAATAAAATGTGACATTTGAAGAGAGCAAAGAGATATTCCGTGCTTTATCACTCAGGGCGGGAGATGGCACATCCTTTTTTTTTCTTTTAAGGTTTTACTCGAGCTGGAAGGATAATCACAGAACAGCCAGCAGTGCAATGTGTCAGTATGGCATACGTCCATCGGTTGGATGGACTCCAGCTAGCGACTTTGAGCAAATGAGCACATTTGATTTTGTTTTCTCTTTGAATAAAAGAGCCTTTCATTCCTAAACATCTTCAAGGTTTTTTTTCCTCCACAGTAATCTCCATTTTATATTCCGACTCAAAATACCCTTTTCCCTATTAATTACAAGTAAACCGTGTATTGTACGGTACATTATCCCCCTAACGGCCCCATGTGGAGATCATGAAGTGGAAAACTAATGGTGTGGACTTTAGCATTTGGCCGTGCGTCATTTACATATCTGGATGGGCATGTGGACGTATGTGCAAATATGCAGAAAAATCTGTGTGTCCCAGGCCCTCCCCCTCATTTTAGAGAGGAAGTCAGAGAAGAAGTGTCGGCGAGCTCTCCGCTGCGCGAGCGAAGGTAATGAGATTCTGTACGCCGGCGACCACGCCGAGGATGAGGAATCTTGATTATTAAGGAGAGGCGTGTGGCAGAAAAGAAAAATCTGTTTGTTTGTTTTTCTTTTTCATCGTATCACCCCGAGATACAAAGGTGACCCCCGTGTTCCATTCATTAAATCCCGACTCCCCTAATTCATCAAAGGTAAACTATCACGGCTTCTGCCGAGCTCATCAGAAACGGCGCAAACTTGTTAGGCGCGCCTCAAAAGGACACGTGGCGGGATTTGGATCGTCCAAATTCCAGCTTGCCTTTGAACGGAGCCGGCGCTAGGAGCGTTAGCGGAGACTGTTGTGCTTGCTTTCAGACGGGAAAAGTTCAGGACAATCAAAGTGAATTATGACCTCCATTACAGGACAAGCTTAATTATTTCAAGGACGTCGAGAGATGTGGCGTCTCAGCAAATATCGCAGCACATTTGAATTTTCAGAGCCCCCGAGTCATGGACAAGCAGGACCTCCTTTCTTTTAGACCTGTCAAGCCTGAACAAATCACTTTTATAAGCAAAAGATAAGTTAGGCCAGAATAAATACTGTATGCTCAGCAGGTGGCATTTGTATTGGGGTACATTTTTGCAGTGACATGGCCCATCCAGAAGAGGGCGCTGTGCTGGGAAAAAAAAGTAGGGAGCGGTTCAATTGGAAATGAAACGGCCACACATGATGGAAAATTGACTTTTTAACAGCTTGCATACAAATTGTTGAGCCTCCAGAGTTCAAGTGCAAAAGTCGACGAGCGCCATTTAGACAAAATTAGAGCCACGCCTACTACCACTTCAATTTTAAGTCAACTTTATTGTCAAATGTGCTCTATGTGCAACATACAGCACAGATGAAATGTCTTTCCTTTCAACTACAAGAGAGAGAGGAGCCGCTGCGGGTGCCCGCTCCGCCACTTCCTGACCTTATGAATCCAAACCACTCCGATGTTAAGAATATCTCTATTTTTAACATATATGACCGTCCCGTATGTGCAGCCCTGAACCATTCAAACTCTCCCTATTTTTAAATTCGGCTTCAATGTGTACTTACATCCTTGAATAAAATGTGTCCGTAATGTTTATCTCTGGTCATGTTGTAGTCGTAACGAGCTTTTGGCTGCCAGGCCGGGTTTTGCCCAGAGAGACGGCGGGAGAAACATCCCACACGGCAGCCAGCTGAGTCATCGCTGGTACGCGTCAACCAGCCCAGACTCATGCCTGTCCGTCCTCTCAAATGTCACATGAGCTTATGTCAAGCGACACTCGTGACGAAGGCACAGCAAGCAAATTAGACAGATTGCTTCTCGTGGTGGAACAAGCTGATGAAAGGAGAGAGAGAGAGAGAGAGAGAGAGAGAGAGAGAGAGAGAGAGAGAGAGAGAGAGAGAGAGAGAGAGAGAGAGAGAGAGAGAGAGAGAGAGAGAGAGAGAGAGAGAGAGAGAGAGAGAGAGAGAGAGAGAGAGAGAGAGAGAGAGAGAGAGATGCTCAATTGTTCTTGTGGGAATTTAGCATGTGCGCACGGCTTGCTGTGCAATCTGAATGCCCCCTGCACTGCAAACATGGCAGATATGGCGTGCCGCGATTTGCCATGCCCATTCACCTCCACAGTATTTTTTTTTTTAAATATAAACAAAGCTGCAATTTTGTTGGCCTCGAGAATTTTGCTCACCTTAAGAATTGTGTGACTTAAGAGACATTTGTCTTTGAAGGTTCCACCATCGTAAATTCAGTTGAATTCTGAAATCGATGCACTGTCAATTGGATTTTATCCCATCTGATTTTAGAGGAGGGGCACGGTACAACTTAACCCATTTGGGGGCAGCAGTTACGACAGTGGACAGCTTATCATGTTCTCAGGTTGCATGAAAGGCTTAAACGGGTTGTCAGTCAACGGGAGGGCACCTCGAGACAAAATACGAGTGCGGCTTTGACATACGTCATTGACATTTTCAGATTTTGCCACCCGAATGTTATGCGATCTCGGATTAAAGGTTCATCGTTATTTTCGACTGCTCGCAATGCCGTTTTGCTCCTACGAAATTCCCTCACAATCCTGCTCGGCCAATCCGATTCCGATTCTGTACTGAAGCTTTTCACAATAATTAGCTGCACGACTTTCCAAATCCGTTGAATGAATCCTGTTAGTCGTGCGAGCAGAGATGTAAACGTAACGCCGTGTCGTACACGGTGAACATTTGAGTCAAGTTGCATGTGATGATCCTCTGAGATTGAGATCAAGACTTTTTCCCCTCCTTCAAAGATGCAAATGAATCTTTAATAGTGGACCCCCCCCCGACGGATTCATTTTCATCCCTATGGGCAATTATACTTCCAAATTAGTTTCCTGAAGTCAAACCATGTTCACGCTTAATGAATTAAACGCTACATATAGGCGTGGGAGTCTCTTTTGAGTTTCCATTAAAACAAAACCAAAAAACTAAGAGACTTTTTGTCCTTTATTAATGAGACACCGCGCGTGCTGTTTTGTTTATGGCTTTGAGCGTGAGTAATGTGTGGGCAGTGATTTAGATAAGACAAATTATCGCACAATAATACACTCGGATGACATTTCTTTATCTCTTCTGATTCAGATGATGACTTATCTGCCGCGTGCACTACACTGGCATCGGGGAAAAGAGTCGCACGAAAGACAGCGCTGACATATTAGTGTCTCGGAAATTAAATGGATGTTCATTTTTTTTTCTGTGAATATCCAAATGTGGCCTTATATTTGTAGGAATGCTCCCATGCCGTTCTTTATTTTATTTGTATTTTTTGGGGTCCTTCCCCCAATTGAGTTAATTAATGATATGTGCAGGGTATTGTTCCTCATTTTTATAATGAATGCATCACGCTACTGTCACGGAGAGCGTTTTGACAAATAGGTGGGTGGGTCGATATTAAAAAAAAAAAAAAAAAGCATACATTGGTGGCTGCCGAGGGGTTAGATTTTGAATTAATTGAGGGAAATGAATTCAGTAGTAATAGGGCCTGACAGCACGCTGCGGCAATTCTGATGGCGATGATTGATGCTTGACGCGCACAAACACACACACACGCGCGCACACGCACACTGGCCCGTGACAAATAATGCTTGTTTAGCTCCTGGTGTATTTTCGATGCAACGTGCCCGTTCATTAAAAGTAAAAACATGCAAATGATTGTGAGCAGTGGCGCCGAGTGACAAAGTACACACGTACTTCAGTGCTGTGCTTAAGTTGCTTTTGCAGGTGGTCTGTATTTCCTTTTCTGACGACGTGTTCCTTTTGCAAGCAGGTATGTTTATATTTGATGTCATCATTTGTCAAAGTAGGATTGTTATTTTATTTTTTTTCCAGCTACCCCGGATGACAGTTAGACATAAGAAGTCAAATCAACTCTGGTCGAGATTTTGATGCATCAACATCGGGGTCATATGAAGTGTAAAACTTAAGGACAGCGTCATGACGGAACTTCAACCGGGGAGTATGACCGACAACCGCGATACATTCAGAGAAGTCGAATCAACAACATGCGACGTGATGTAAGATGATTTTTTTTTTTTTCCACAAAATGAGTGCTGTACATAATCGGTAAGATGTGTGTGACGGCAAGAGCGCAGGTGGCCCCTATCACGGCCGCCGTCACGCCGCTGCGGGCCGAGCCGCGTGACAGTGGCGTAATGCTGATCAGATAGCCGTGTGGAGTCACCGCTCGCATGTGTCACAACTGCCGTCCGCCATCGCGTCAGAGTCACGCCGGGGCGCCGCGGCCCACTTTGGGCTCGCCGGACCCCGCGCCTGACATTTTCTCCCCGGATGCCCGTGGCAGGACCGGCAACTGGCTAACGCGCTTGTCCCCCGGGCACCCGCAGCAAAGCGCCCGAGGCTGGAACGGGAGGGGCCACAGGTGGCGCCACTTCCTGTTAAGGTTACACCGCCTCCCGGCGAGTCACAAACAAGCCCCAACGTGCATCTGCTCTGATACCTGGCTTTATCCTCAAGCCTAATGAATGCAAACAGGCCTTGTGTGTGCGCGCCATATGCGGTGTTATTGGTTTGAGAGGCTGTCCAATCATCACCATCAAGCGCCGATACACTTAGCCCGACGACACACACACAAGAGTCACAGCAGCAGTCGTTGTTGAAGTTGCTCTTATGTGTGCGAGGGCTTTTGGTCTCTTTGATATTTGGAATTTGGATTCATATTTTGATCAAAGTCTACTGTCAAAAAATAAAACTTCACACAAAGTGTATTGAGAAGAACCACACAGCCTTGGCTCGTAAAACACTGGAGAATGTCCTAGCCGACCAGCATCAATGTTGTGGTGTTATAACTCTTTCAGCAATGCGTATTGGAGCACAAATACTGCAGCAACTCTTGTAGACAGACACTTTAACAATACTTAAAATCAATTAATTTATTGGATCTACAGGCCATGAGCTTGCCACTCGCAGAGTGAGCTCGCATCCCAAAGTGGGCCGCCGCCGGTCGCAAAGTCATGACAGGTCAATTGTTTCGTTCAAAAAGGTCGTCTCCCTAACAACCCCACCCCTAACCCGAGCCGCCTGTTACCAGAGGGATATGCTGTAATGGGTACCCAAAGGAACTTGAAAGCTTTCGTGATGTCTATTCCACACGGTGTTCCTTTGTGTCATCCAAACCGGGAAACGGAGAAGCAGGAGATGTGATTTCCCTTCTTTGAGAACATTCCGGAACACAGTTTTATAAAACAGAGCGCCATTTACAGTCACGTTTTTCCTCTTGAGTTTAAGAAGAAAAAAAAAATCCAAAGAGACTGGCAGATCTATAAATGGCTCGCGCTCCTTCGGCAATGGCGAGAGAGTCACTGACCATTAGTGCGCCCCGCTACACTTTCTTCTATGACCTGTCAACTCTTCTACCAATGTGCCAGGAAATAACTCTATTTGCCACCCCAGTGAAGACCCGCACCACTCGCCGTACCGTGTTCACATGTGAAAAATGGGTAGCGTGTTCTATTGACCACATGCGCGGTACATTTTGTGGGCATTTTTGTGGCTAGCTAAGATCAAAATGTGTGCCAGCCATTCATGGGTCAATGCTTCATTTGTATGCATTATGTTGTAAAGTTCCACTCTGATGTTATTTTCAAGTTGCCGCCCTGGCTCCCGGCATTTATTTCATCAAAAGAACGATTAGTGGGAGGTTCGTGGAAAGGAGCGTGCTGCGCCTCCCCCGTGTCACACTCATCGGCATGGATAATCTATTCCTTCAGCGAACGTGGAGTGTGGCGACAACGCTCATGAAATTAGCCTTTTCTTGTGTTCGCAGTAGGTGTGTGTGCGCGTGTGTGTGTGTTAACCCCTGTTGCTGTTCGGCCGAGGCAAGCCAGCCCCTTTCCAGCCGCTCCCTCTTTCCTCCTGCATGGAGCCAATCCAAGCAGCTTCATTTATGCCGGGCCAAACAGCCCTTTAATTACTCATGAAGTCCGCCGCTCCCTCCCTCCCTCCTTCCTCGCACCCGCCGCCACGACCACCGCCAGCCCTTAAAGACTCCCTAAAAGCTGCCTGTGTGATATTAGCACAACAGAGCCTTTTTTCTAGGAGAAATTAAAAGATAAATAAATCTGCCGGTGATTTACATGCGGGCGGCAGCTGATATTTATACACGGCCGCGCGTCCCCGAAGGCGTTGTCTTATTACCGCCGCGCTCAGGTCCCTCGCACCCAAAGCTGGGAGGCGGGCAGGTGATTAATTCTTCTTCTTAGCACGCGCCATCAAGGAGCACGGGAGGATTTCGAAAGAGCTCTCCATCGCTTTATTTTTCTTCCCCCCCCTCTTTAATTTTTCCATTTGTTTCTGCGGCCGCATCAGAGCGGCTTTTGACTCACGTGGCGGCGCATGCGGCGGATGCGCAAACGAATGCGGCTTCACAAGACGCTCTCCGGCCACCGCGATCAGAGACGGACACTTTTTTTGGTCTGTCAACGGCCAGCTCATCAAAGCACTCGTCTTCTGCGGACTCTTTTTGTCATTCCAGACACACACACACACACACACACACACACACACACACACACACACACACACACACACACACACACACACACACAAATCATCTAACTCCTGCTCAGCTCTAAAATAACAAACCACCTTCATACTGGTTATTTACTCTACTATTGAGCAGTGCCTTGACTCACAAGTTTAATTTGAAACATCGGAGCCTTGAGGTACAAGTCACCCGACTGACAAGTTTCTCGAGTGCACCAAACATGACTAGGACAGTTCCATTTTTTCCACAAACGCCCTCCGGGTATTGCAATATTCTTTTTCGGCACGAGACCGCCACCTTCAAATCGGAATCGTCAAAGTGTCACTTGAAGCCACTAACGTACAAAAGGAAAATTGTTTTGTCACGGGGAAGGTAATTTCGTCCATAAAGCTGCTCATCTTGCTCTCTCATGACATCATCATTAGCCGGCTCCGTGTGTCCCGTTTCAAGTCTCGCTGTCTAATTGCTTCTTTACTCCCACGTCCCCGTGACGTGGCAGTGATAGATCTCTATTTTCACTCGCAATTTGTTACACTCCTTGCTATATAATTGGATCAGATTAATTATGATGATGAATGTCTTTCTTGGATTTCGGCGTGTGACCATTCATTGTGGGGCTGTCCTGCTCAAATTTAACATGTCAGCACGATATGAGTGGAAAAAAAAATAAATTGTCTCAATCAGTCAATGGGGACTGTTTGATATAGTTTTAGCCCTTGTTGTCATTCTAACTTTCGTGTCATATTAACTTGTGCAAACAAAAATAAGACTGGCTCACTTGCATTTTGAACGTGCATGCATCCAGCTGTCTGTTTGTTGTCTGTGACCTTTGCTCTAGTTTGGCCGTCTTAATCCACGGCGCTCTTGGCGCCCTAACTGTATTCACACACGTGAACATTTTCTCAACCGCGTTCTGTCCACAGGCCCGCGCTAACCTGCGCTGCGCAGCCCGTGTTTACCCCCGCAGGCGCCCTCCGAGTTCAATTTCAAGTTTAATAGTTTATTAATGAGAACTAAAACGGCTAACCGAGGCCTTCAATCTGAACCGAGCTTCTTCCCGCCTCCCAAAAAGAAAAAAAAAAGAAAAAATACTGTCCAGTTAAGGCGGATGGACACGAGTCAATTCCCCGTGCATGCGAATGGCTCATTAACGGGGCGAGGCGAGCCTCCGCGTTTGTATATGGCCGCCGTCGGTGGACGTGCAGAATGGATTTATGGTGTCACTCAGCCCTGGAGGACGACTAATGAGGGTGCGCCAGGCTACCAGCGTCCGAGTGGGGTAATTCCACCCTCAATCCATCCAGCAGGGAGGAGGCAGCAGGAGGGTGGGGTGGGGGGAGGGGGGGCTGCTGCTGGAAGGAGGACACATCCCTCATTATGTGATTGTGTCCCAGGAGCTTTCTTTAATATTTTAATAAATAACATCAGCCCAACAAGAAATTAATGAATAGTATCATTAATAATGAGCCGGCGCCTTGTCGTCAACGGACAGATATTAAATTGAAGCAGCGCACGCGAGTAGGGGGTGGGGTGGGGTGGGGGGCGGGATGGGGGTGCTAGGTGGATCTCTAGAGCTTTGGGGATTGTTCCAGAAGCAAACAAGGCCAGTGTATGAGGCGGCCGTCCCTCTGTGCCAACAGCTTTTACAACAGGTTGAAAGTAATAAAGGAGGATTTTGCAAACGAAGGAGTTAAGCCGCGGGAAATCTGCTCATGTAGATCGCCGTGAGTGGCGCAGCCAAATGTGATCCTTCATTAAACTTTAATCAAGACGACGCTGTTTGCGAGGAGATGTCGTTTAGAAGAGAAAAAAAAAGGGGGGAGGTGTTCCTAGCCGCCCCACCCCGCCTTGTTTCCAGCCAGTCCCCCCCCCCGCCCCCCACATTGCCTTGTCGTGGTCATAAACCCACTTATGTACCGACTCACCAAAACCTGTTTGTTTGTTTGCTTGTCTCGACAAGCCCGCCATCGCTCCTCTGTGTGCTTTTGCATTCCGCTCGACATCGGTCCAGATTTCTCCGCGCCGCCTCGCTTGATTCGCTCGCAGGAAGTCTTGCCCTTTTCCGATGATGCGCGAGCGCCGGATGTGTCTGTGGCGGAATTAGCTCGCTCGTTGCGACATAATGTGACGTGAATGTTAGTTGCTTCGATGACAGCGCTGGAAATCACAGCCCAGATGCACTTTATCACATGGGGCTGTCAAGTGGAATGAGAGCAACGCGCAAGAACAACAGTCCGTTCGGTTCTAGTGTCGGTTTCTGGCTTCGCCGTCAAATGTATTTCCATCATGACGTAACCTGACGCCCATGTGGATTCATAATCTGGATGGGTTTTAGTTGATTTGCTGAAACTTTTTGTCAACGCCACAAGGAAGTGAGAAGGGAAAAAAGTATTTTCTGCACTAAAAAGTGCACCTAAAAGCCTTCCGTTTTCTCAAAAGCTCATGGCGCGCCTTAAAATCCGATGCGCCTTGTGTACAGTCATTACGGTAATATGTCGACCCCCCCCAAAATGCCTCCTTGCTTGAGACATGCTGACAACGCAGAGTTCAAACTCAAGGCGATCGGGTTACGCCGTTAAACACGGAAATAGAGCAGCGGCAAGAGTTCAACGTTAACGAGTCATTGGTCTCACTTGCTGTTGGTTAAGTGAACCGTGTCGCTGCTTGAAGTTTTACTGACATCTGATCGTTCTGTCGGCATTTCCTTGAACATAGCTCCATCTGGTGGATGCATTGTAGATTGCGTCTTATAATGCAGTGCGCACTGTGTAGGAAAAATGACAAAATAGGCCATTCGTTGAAGGTGCGCCTCGTAATCCAGTGCGCCTTTTAGTGTGGAAAATACGGTCAAGCCTGGTATTTTTACTTGTTTTTAATACATAGTTTTCATGGCATAAGAAAGTGACAAAAAGATGCGGTAAAAAATATGTTAAAAGTCAGTATTTGTGAACCTTGCTTAAATGAGGTTCCGTTTGTTTGCTTGGTTGTTCACAACAAAGCATCCGGTATTGTGGACTAGAACTCTCTTTAAAATTGTCCAATAGGATCATGAATATGAATCTGAATAGTTCAAATGGAAGGAAAGGATTTATCATTTCTTTTGCGTTTAGCAAATCAGGCGATTACTCGGCTACATCGGAACCCGTTTGCAAACATCGGCTTCTTTTCATACAAATTGGCTTTGCGGCTTTGCGACGCCTTTATCATCAAGGTAAAATATATTCATTTACAGATAGCGCAAGTGGGTCACGTCGTTTGCATAATGGTCTGCATGATCTAATCTGCTACAATACAGTATGAGGTAAAGTACTTACGCTTAATCATTGAGCTGGAAGCGTATTGTGTAATATTAGACAGGATGTATGGATCGTTGATGCTTCTGCCTAAGGCAATTAGCCCACACTGGGGAATAATTACACTAAAGAAGTTGACCATGGTTTTATATATATATATAATATATATATATAATTAAAAAAAAATTTTTTCCAGAATTTCGTTTTTGGACCATATGTCCCTACCTACCACCAATATTGATGCATTCCCAGTTGCATTCAAAAAAATGCCAGTATTTCCTTCATAATAAAAAGTGGATTACCGTGAATCAGAGGAAAGCGTCACCAGCTGTCTCGGAGAAATGAGGCAGAGCTGGGTAATGTCGTTTTCTTTTTTTTTTCTCTTTTTGTTAAATGCTAGAAGTGATATGATTAATTGCATGTACTTCAATGCACCTCAATGCAGCCGGTAGTAGTCGAACCCGCCAATACACAACCGATAATGTGTGTTTACAAAAAAAAAAATAAATCTAGAAGGCCTCGACAAAGATTGAATAATCTACCAATAACCATAAATGCTTTTTCACGTGGCGTGCCGTCGGCTTTCTTACCGACTGTACATACATACGCTGTAATGTATAAGGAGTGCGCTTCTTGAATTTCTGTAAATCAAATGGAATAGACTTGAAGTGTACGGTAGTCAGAATCGGTCGCCAACAAGTCGCTCTTCGTTCCGCGAATGCCTGACAAACCCTGCTATAATTTATTCAAACGGCGACTACCCCCCCACCCCCACCCCCCAACCACGAAACACACTCAACAATCAAATCGGCACTGCGCTATTGTTCAACAAGTCGCATATATGGGAATTACAGTTATGAAATCAATGGATGCCTGTATGAATTTGCCATCACTTAATTGATCACCGGGCATATTTACAGATTACGGCTGTGCCTTTGTTTCGCCGCTCGCCTCCTTCCCAAAGCGAGACTCAGCACAAAGTGGCGTTTTCCGCACTTTCATGTTTTACGCTCACTGCATAAGTAATTTCTGAGCGCTGTTGGCATACTTCAACTCGGGGGGGGGGGCTCCACAACGCCTGCCTCTGTGAATATATATATTTTTCTTTCTTCTTAATAAAATACTTCCAAACAATAGTTTGGTCAATAACGGTTTCAGCCTCCGATGTCTCAACAGCACAACTACTGTGAAGTTCACTTCGGCAACTCGGCCGAAAAGCTGAGCTGCGCCAGACAAAGACAAATGAAGAGCGCTGCCATTTCCATCGCGCTGTACATCTTTGAATCATAATGGCGAAACGATGAACAACACCGGGCTTGTGGTCGGATGAAAATAAATAGGTAAATAAATAAATAAATACCGTATCTGGCTTGCCTCCCCAAGCCGCCGCCGGAGGAATGACTAATGCGTAGAGCAGAAAGAAAGAAGGGGTCATGGTGTAAAAGTGTTGCCCCGGGTCAGAGCAGTGACACTTAATTGTCGCTCCTGTCATGTGTCACTTGTGAGAAATTTCATATCTAACCCTTGTTAGCCCCCGCCCGGCCGCTTTTAATCCCCAGCGTGGCAGATGGATCAGCGCTGTGCTGTGATCAAGATGTGTCAGATTACCCCGGCCCGGGTTGGCTCCCGTCACCGTGATGCCAATCGTGAGCGCAGAGACGCTCGGACCTCGTGCGCGCTCGCAGGTTCGCCATTTAAACGGCACAGCGTCACGTTCGGACTTAGAAGCTTAGAAGCGCGCTCGGGTATGCGGGCTGCCGCTTTTCACTTGAGATGGGCATCCGTTAACTCATTCACTCCCAAAGACGTTTGTAAACGTCTTTTCAGACTTGGTCCAGAATTGGCTGGTACTGAATGAGTTAAGCAAGAGATCCGTTATTTCGACTTGGTTTTGGTTTCTCTTACTCTGCTGGGTGAAAATTTACCCCAAACTGGGTGAAATAGCGAAAGCCGGTACCGGTCCAAGGGGGATTGCGTTGGATGAAGGATTTGACCCAGCACCTTGGGTCAAGATTCTGATCTTTGCAAGTGTAAATTCTTCAACTCTTCAGCCAGCCCAAATCCAAGCTTCAACACAGTCTCCTGGGTCGAAATAATTCAACCCAACCTTGGGAAAAAGTGAGCCAAATGTCGCATTGTGTTTCCGGTGGTATGGGGAGGGGGGAAAAAAAGAACAAACTCAGTTGTATGTTTTGCCGTTTCTGTTTGTCATTGCTTACAATTCCTTCCTTCCGTTGTTCTTTTTAATTTGAGAACTCTTTGGGAATAAGGCAATCGATACAAATGGCATTATGCCCGGGCAGGTTCATAAATCACACCTCACTCGTCATATTGCTTTTCATACCGCCGGCACGCTGAAGCACACAACAGCATGAATCTTCGCTTACTTAAAAAAAAAAAAAAAAAAAAAAATTGGGGGGGTTAACGGAGGTTAAAAAAAAAATAATATACTGTAGTACATGATGATTTGATTACCTTCAACTAAGTTTGAGTTTTCAAAGACCATGCTGAAGTTCTGACAGTGAGGCTGGTGTGATTTGTTGCTCGTCTCGGACTCGCTGACAATCGCCAGTCTAAAGTGGCAACATAGAAAAAAAAAGTTTTGGTTCATTTCATGTTCCCGATTTCAGCTTCTACTGTCAAATCGTCCCCCCAAATTGTCATCTTGGAGTAAATATCACAAAAATGACCAATTCATACCACCAGCTGTAGCCAGATGAAAGGCCTCTGTCCAAAAGTCTCTTTTTTTTTTTTCATCCTATAAATTCATCAAGCCTGTTCACTCCTTCCCTGGCGATGACGCGCGTGATATCCAATCACATTGTCAGTCCGATTGGAAATCTGTAGTGTTAAATCAGTCCTGTAATAAAGCGAAATGGTGAAAAAAAATCTTCCTAGTCAATTTTTAGGGGAACAAATTGAAGACAAAAGGGCGTGAGATGACAGGCCGGGATAAGAAGCAAAACGGAATCAGCGGCCATCTTTTATTCCCCACTCTGTCACGCGAGTGTCGGGGATTTGCTGTCATCGAGGACGTGGAAGCTCAAGAGCTGGTGATGACCGAGAATTAATCAGTTCAGGTTTTGGTGGTGGTGAACATGAAATGTCAGCCGTCGCCCCTCAACTCTTGTTGGTGATTTCTTTGAGCCCAACATCACAATAATCCCGCTCTCAGTCCCACTGAAGGTCAAAGTTGGTCAGTGAGCCAAGAAATACCAGATGAGAGCCGGCTTCCTCCTACCGGCGCGGCCGGTCTAAATTACGGCATTAGTATATTGATTGGCGATTGCCGCCCCCCCCCCCCGGCAATCACTTTTACCCGCCGTGACAAGATTATTTTATCCTACTTTTTACGTATTATTATTTGTTGTCTCTGAGTTATTCCGGCAGCGCGGGAGGTGACAGGTTGAATTTGTGCAATAAAGTGGTGCAGTTAGGCGAGCCAGTGAGGCAAAAAAAAAAAAAAAAAAGACGCCGCCATCCCTGCCGGCGAAGCTGCCATCCTAAATAAAGAAAGATTTCGGCCCGAACAGAGCGCTGATCAATACGTTCATACAAACACAAGCGCATCATTTGTTAAGTGTTGGGTGATAACCTCAGCCCGGTCGCACATGAGAAACCGCGGCAGGGAGAGTGAGTGAGGGAGGCTACAGAAAAAAAAAAAAAGAGAGAGATAATAAATTACAGATAATAGAGTTTGGGATGATTTGTAGTATGCAGGAGGGAATTGCTCCATTGTTGAGTCGTTTGCAAAATACAAGGTGTGGAAATTAGCACGCTGAAATTGGAATAGCTGAGTCATGGCAATATTTTATTCTTTCTAACTCGTCTACGACTTGGTCTTGGGTCTTGGTCTCATAGGTCAGATTCAAATTGACATCGCAGTGGAGTCGAATGCAGGCTTGGTTTGACATCTTTTTTGTTCGATGGCGTCGACATCAATTCAGTTCACATGTTGAAGATGATCGTTTCGTGAAACGTGAAAGGGTGAAGTGATAAAAGCCGCAGATTTGTTTGCAGGATTCCTGTCATCTGATTGTATATGTATATCGAAATACGGATTTATTACGCAAATATGGAATGCGATTCGTGCCAGCAAAAGAAAACCTCACAGTTTGTCGAGTTCTTCTGTTCACTTTTTGAATTGTCTGGATGCCTCTTGGCAACATACCGCCTCTCACAGGTCAGTCTTAGTACTACAACAGGTATCTGTTTCAGTTGACGGCAAACGGCAAACAATGTAGCCACAAAAACGATGCGGATTTTCCGCAGCTTTAAAATACAACCCAACAAGATAGAATAAGTCTCACTCTCTACCATATGTAGAAATGTACACTCAATTATATAAATGCGATAAATGATCCAGTACGCCGTATACCGAATCCCAGTTCCTACGCAGCAAATTAGCGGCTCTGTGCAAGTGTGTTTGTAGTTTGCCCGACCACTAAACAACAATCCCTTCATCTTCACAGTCAATACTAACAAACCCCAATTCAAACATCATCACACGTCGCCGCTCGGTATCAGCGCGCGTCCTGGTCCGGGAAATAATCCCCACCTAAATCAGCCCAATTAGAAAAGCCGGCGAACAGACACGACTGGACAGGTGGCGGTCTTGACGCAGCGTGGGCGCAAAAGGCCGGTGGGACCCCCGCCATGTTATTGGGAGGAGACGCCGGCGCCTGCGTCGTAATGATGGCTAAACGTGCGCCGCATTCACTTACGGGGGGGGGGATTGCAGAGACGGGGCGTGACCTTTGCTATATTGACCTGCTGGCTGCCTCCTGCTGGCCCTCCAGCAACAACACAACACGGGAAGAAATTATACGCGCGTGTGCGTTTGTGAGGATATGCAAGAGTATGTACTGTATTTACGATGCGTGGGTGTGTGCGCTTGTGACACACAGAGGTCTCACACTCCACGTGCCACATAGATTGAAATAACCCCCCCCCACCCCCCCGACCCCCCACTCGCCGATTCTTGCCCCGCCTAAAGCAGAAATGAGCACTTGTGAGGATAATTAAAATTGATGATCGAGAATGACACGGGCACAATTCGTCCCTGCGGCCGGACGCGTTTTGAAGACCCTCGTGAGCAAAGCAGCACCACTGCGGCGCACAAACTCGCCACTCCGCGCCGCTCACCGGAAACGCTCGAATGAATTAAAGTGTGACGCGTTTATCGTCGGACCAAAGTTTACGTGCTACGGATGGAAACGCGGCGCAAATGAGCCTTCGTCGTGCCGCGATTGCAACTCCGGTTTGCTCTTGGGGAAGAGTCGAATGCAAGCAGGTTGCATTAGACACTTCAAAAAGATGTTTGTCTGAAGTCATGCCCCCCCCCCCCTTCAGCGGTTTGTGATATTGGTGGAGCTGCCAGGACACCTCAAGTTGCCTTAGCGCCGGCGCTAACGTGCCGCACGGACTCCCATTTGTGAGTTGCCGGCGCTCGTGATTGATCCGGAGTGATGTGCGGCATGTTTTGCAGCGTGTGACACATGACGGCTGTTGGATTATCGCTGACACGCGTCGCTTTGAGGCCAGAGCGGGGCCGGCTTTGCTCCTGTGAATGAAGAGAGCAGATGAGAAGAGCCTGTGCCGGATGACGAGCAACACCCGGCGCGGAATTGAGGAAAGGAGGCGGGGGGGGGGGAGATGAGGGGGGGCCAGCGTTGAGGCCCCAAAACCCCCCGCCAGGATCCTTCCACAGATAAATATTGATTGTGGACAGTTTTAATTACTTCCTTAAATTGAGCAATTTTGGTTTTCCCAGTTGGCTCCCTGCAAAAATCCATGTTGGCTCCTCCATTGAGGGAGAGGGAGAAGGTTGAGCATGGCGCGCCATAAATCACCGCCGATACATAATTCATTGGAAGCATGCGAAAAGGACAAGACGAGATGCTTTAGATCATTGAAAACAGCAATCGCGTTGCTCTTGCCATGTAGACTGTTTGTGTGCTGCTCGTCTCATCTGAATGATGACGAACGATGCGCGGGCTTCCTCTCCCTTTTTTTTTTATCTCCCGCTTGGACCCATTTCAAATACGAAGGAGTGGTCACAATCGAAAGGCCGTTAGGTTTTTACAGCCCGATGGAAACGCTGCTGTGGTATGGCCTACTCATTCTCACGTCATTTTTGCCCACACATCTTCGGGGGGGTTGCGTAGTGATCCGTGTATTTTTTTTTCTGCCAAAAATCAGCATCGGCCCCCCCCAAAAAATGTTTTTCAATCCATATGTTCAGGCATGCCAGGCAGCCGAGCTGTATACTGGAAGAGATGCAGCGTAATTATCAGCATGAAGAAGGGTCATAGAAGGCCCCCAACCAAACGTACCAAATTGTCATGATCTGTATGTTTGTTGACTTTGTTTTGATGTCGGGTCCCCCCCCCCCCCCCATTTTTTGTCATGTTTTCTCCCTCCGTGTCATGCCATGGCTATTCGTTAGGGTTTCGTTTCCACCTACTCTCGTCAGCCCCGTTCTTTGTATCGACCATTCAGCTCCCTCTAACCACTTGTGAAATGCGGAATTTATTGAGGATGGAACTGGAATGCAAACCCCCCCCCCCTCCCCCACGCACACACACAATAAGCAGATCTGTCACTATATTACAAAAAAAAAAAAAAAAGCTGATCTACTAATGACCCCTTTCTATTGGGAGCCAACAGCAAGCACTTTTCGTCACCGTCAGCTCCACGGCAGCTTCTTCTTTTGGCTAATCTGCAATTTGAAACTGTACTTTCGAACACTTCCACATGACACCCCAACCCCCAACTCCCTCCTCCGTTGGGACCCTTGCTCTCCATATCACCAAATGGATTGCTCAGTGGAATTGCACAATTCCGAGCAAGGCATCATCACCTTGCATTGTGAAGACCTTGACGCTGACCTGTGCACGGAGGCGTGGGAGAACGGATTGTTACACTCTGTTTATCAGAGATGCTGCCACCAACAATTGGCCGGGAGGGTTTTTTTTTTCCTTTCTTTCGCAATGTAGGTAGGTGGCTAAAGCGCTGACCTTAATCCTGAAGGGTTGTGCTGTTATAAACAGAGAAGCGTGTGGTCAGCCGGCCGTTTGTCCGTCCGTAACGCAATGCATACAGAGTGATACATTAAATGTAGATAGACTGCATCAGGCTCGCATGGGATTCAGGTGGTTTGCTTTATTCAATAGAGATGCATAAGAAATAAACAGACCGGCTTTGAGTGGGACAGAACCGCAAACACAAGCGCTTTATGTGTGTGTGTGTGTGTGTGTGTGTGTGTGTGTGTGTGTGTGTGTGTGTGTGTGTGTGTGTGTGTGTGTGTGTGTGTGTGTGTGTGTGTGTGTGTGTGTGTGTGTGTGTGTGTGTGTGTGTGTGTGTGTGAGTGAGATCTTGTTTTTGTTGAGACTAGTGACGGGCCTTTCACCTGTTTATTGCCACTCCCAGTTGAGGTTTACTGCCAATATAAACATCAAATCAAGAGAATTACACCTTGTGCATAGATTTGCATTATGATGCCTTGATTAGCTAAGAAACAATACGAAACACGACACGCGGGCTAACGAATCGTACCACTGTCAAGACATGGTCAACGTTTAAGCAGCAGGTGTGAGAAGCACAAACAGTGGAGCAGCACACGTAGACCGCTACGATAGCACAACTCACAGACATGTATTCTTTATCGTCGGTGAAAAACAATTGCTCTTAATGCGTCTTATCTGACTCACAAAATTCCACAAAAATGGCGGCAACTTGTCACATTGCTAATTGTACCGCCCGCTGTCGAGAACGGCTCGATTCTAACCGCCACAGACCTGATTTGCGAGTTGAACGTTAACGTTTTGCTCTGCCCAACCACTCAGAGGACATAAAAATGCGGATATCAATTGGGGAGGAATTTTGATTTCTGATTGGTTGCAGAAACAGCCCCATTTCTAATCCGGTTTATTTGACGGACATGGCAACACATACTGTGAGGCTGAAATGCACATACAGTAGCAGTATGGAAAAAAAACTGCAAAATCCAAAGAACAGACTTTTTGATGGGGGGGTGAACATGATATCTAATTAAATGTAGCGTTGTCAATTTGCTTCATTTCGGTCAGTCACCAAGATTTAGTTTGATGTCTATTTACACAATATAGTTTGAATTTGTTGATATCTTTGGTATTTATTTATTACACATTTGCCCAACGTAAGCATTGACCAAAATAGGAATATAGAATAAATCTGATACTTTTCATTGCAATACAGATACAGTCATTGCTTGTCTTTGTTAAAGAAAAATAACTGAGTAAAGAACCTTTTATGAAAAAAAAAAGCATTTTAAATCATACTACTGATCGGGGGGATCACAATGACATTATTTTCCAAATCGTTCAGCCCTCGTGTGAAGACTTCTTCAACAAACTGGAATGAATCATTTGTCTTATTCAAAAGCAGCATGCGATTACGTTGTTTTCTGTGTGGCGGTCTGTGCGTGTGTGGGGGCGTGGGGGCTTTCGAGAAGCCCCTCATTCTGAGCGCTAATGGATGATTGGTGGCTGGATAGGAGGCCTCACTTCTGCCTTTTATCCCGGCTTGCTTTTGACCCGGAGAGACAGCAGTAATGGGCCCGCCGGAGGGGTAATCATTTCACTCTCGATAAGTTGGAACACCTTGTTTTTTTTTTTGTTTTTTTTTTGACGGAGGGAGCTCCCGCGGCCTCCACTTGGTTTATCGCCCCCACACTTCGAGAAAAAAAAAAAAACTTCAAGAGGTTTGGCTCCTCTCTCGAAGCTCAAAGGCTCCATCAGCTTCGGCTCCCTCACTCGCCTTTCATGTGCACATAAGCCGCTGAAAGTGCCACGAAAATAAATAAACCCGCTTCTATCTCTCAAATTGTGATCTTATGAATTGGATTGAGCCACTTTAAAAAAAAAAACACACACACACACACGATTTGTTATTTTCAACTGTTTCCCTCCTTTCTGGCGTAATATCCGTTGCTGATAAATGGCCCCGATTGACGGGCCGGCGTGTGCGCTCGTGATAAGGCGCACACCTGAAGTGACGGAGAACTTTTATGTAAGCCACTGTGGAAATTGTTTGGCCTTCTTCGCTTGAGGAAAATCCCCCATGTTTTGCTTGATTACATTTTGTTATGGTCCCCCTGCCACCCTAGCCTCCACCACTCCTCCCCTTCACACGCACACACACAACTTCTTAAGCCTGCCCAGATTACTGTTTAATAGGGATGATATTGTGTCGACTTTATTGGCCATTTGCAGCTGCACCGCCGCTTCATTTAATAGCTCTGTCGGTTGTTAAAAGGATTAGACAGCTGCCTGCCGCACGGCTGTGTACGGTGGGCCTACGTCCAAAAAGCTCGAAAGGCGATGGGAGGGAAAATCGGACGCTCAGGTCGGTCCAAAATGTGCGATCGGAGATGCAAAAAAAAAAAAAAAGAAAACGTGGCCAGTCGCATTCAAATGACCTGAAACGCGCCCCCGCCCCCGCCGCGTCTTCCTTTTTGGTGGTGTGACTCTGATTATTTCCCGTTCCATATCTGAGTGACCTTTAGAAGGCCAGCGGCACAACCCAGAATTGATTAAGTAAAATTGATCCCCCGCGCATTCAAAGGATATTAATTAGACACGGAAAACAAGGGAATGAACACAAATTGCTCTTAGCTTAAGCGCCATAACAAATAAAACATCCGGGTGGATTTGGAGAAGTCCGATAATACGTTCACAGCTCCCAATTGAAGTTTTTCGACAACTTGGGACACTGACTGGCACTCTGAAACCGAGTTTGGCAAAGTAGACTTAAAATATCAAGACATACGTTGTGCATGACGATAAGTACGATAAATGTGATGAGCATTTTTAAAATTATTATTATTCATTATTCTGAAGAGGGTCAAGCAGACTTGCCGGGGCCAAACCCAGCTGACTTTGGCCGAAAGTCGGATGACCCCCTGAACCGGTCGCGAGGCACATATAGAGACCAACAACCCTACACACCCACGCTGCCCGCACACAAGTCAGGCGAATGTACCGCTACACTATCAGAGACACGTTTCCATGCATCATCAACCGATTTAAAGTGCTGAAAATGACTTGAGAATGAATGATGGATGGTTGTTTTGTTTTTTTTTTTACTTTTTTTTTTTTGAGAGAGTAACGAATGAAAATAGGTTAGATCCAATTGAGCAAGCCTGTTTGGTCAAAAAGCTTCGCTGTAATGCTTCAGTGCTGAAGGAACTGCTCAGCCACGAAGGTATATGTGTGCAGATTCAAACTGCTTCGTCAGCTCATCGGTTTAGTTAGCGCTGCACTCGTGGCTTTAAGACCTTTGAAAAAGAGTGCGGAAAGACAGTCAGTTATTTGCTTTTATGAACTATTAAAGGTTTTTTGTCATCGGTGTGAGTATAGATTTTAATGCGGGTTACTGGTGTTGGTTGAGTCATGATTTGAAGATACTTACAGCATACTCTGATTGTATGATTGTAAAGGTTTGTTTAAAAACCTTGAAAAAATGATCCGTAAATGATAAGAAACATGCCGATGGAGTGTTTCATATTTACAGTATGGATTTCTATATTTCACTTATTGTGGGGGTGATCCGGAACGTAGTGCATGGGAAAAAAAAACACATGAAAGGTTTCCATGAAAGCTTTCTTTTCTGCCGAAGCTGCTGCCTGACATTTTGCGACATCCGTACATTTTTTTTTCCTTCTATGCTGCCATGACACCAATCATAACTTTATCACAAAAAAACATCAAAATGATCACTTGAAGAGTAAGAAAGAAAAAAATCCCTTTGCCCTCTGCCCGAACAAATTTGAGGAAGCCTTCCCTTGCCAAAGAGAAGGCCGATCAATGTCATGAATATACACCCCCCCTCCATCTTTTTTTTTTTTGGTTTTGTTTTTAATTTCCTCCAGCTATTAAATCATTGTCTCGATTTGAAAGAACAGATCAACACGACACGCTCCGGCTGGAGATCAATAGCGGGCCGGAGCGCGGGTGTCACGGCGGAACGATGACGATGAGACGTGGCGCCTCGACGGCGGCCGCCTGGCCGGCGAGCCTTGGACGAAAACACAACACGTGGCCGAGCTAACAGCTGTTAACTACGCAAGCTGCCCCCCCCCCAACCCCTCCCCGCGCGCTGTCAGTTAAATATTCCGTGAGGAACGTGTTCCAACGCGGCCATACGTGCAGGCTGAGAAGCCTTTACAGCAATATTGCTCTGACAATTGGCAGCCGGAGAAGCAGGGACATGAGGGATGCTCCAGAGTGCTAACCTATCCCTCTCAGCCCCCCACGGGAGCCACTTGGCCGGCTCTCATCCACATAATTATAATAAATTTGACATTTCATAGATAATATTGATTTCTTTATTTTAGCATTTCACCATCGGTGACAGTCCAGTGTCAAGAATGAAATTTCTATTGATCTTCCGCGCATTAATCCCTCATGTGTATGTGATCATTTTTATAAGACCTTTTACTGCACATAAATCAATATTTCATATTTTCGGCCACGCCAGAGGAGATGTCATATTTGTAAACTGCGTCTTGACACTAGCAATTCCTTTCTTGTTCGGCTGCAACTGTGCAAGACCAGTCAATTTGGGGTTGGCGGGGGCACGGGGAGGCGAGGGGGTGGGGTGTCGTCTGTGTCTGGGCCATGGGAGGAGCCGCCGTGTGTTCTGCGCGCTGATGATGAAACATCATCTTTTGAACTCATTCGCTCTCGGCGTGACGCCGTCGATCCGGAATGAAAATGAACAGGCTAATCATTCCGATTGATCAGCTGAGCAATTTATAAAGAGTATTGAACATCTCGAGCGGCGGTCCTGTTTTTCATTTATACTCGCAATGGCTGATGTTGATCAATTAGGCAAAGAAGCGGGGGCCCACTTTGAACACGCAGACGTCCACTTGAACTTGTGTTGCGCTTTCATCTTCAATGGAAAAACAGATATAGGAAGGATGATTGGGAGGCTTATGGAGATATTGATGGGGATGGGCACTTTAAGTGCCGGGGCATATAGGACCACACCTAACCAGAATTTTGACAAAAATGCTATTTCAAATATGGACAGAATACGCAAATACTTGTTAGATACGTGCTCATAATGCATTTTCTTTTCTTTATTTTTATTCTTTATTTATTTACAATCCATTTTTCAAAGCACGTTTAAAAGATCCACAACCTAAACCAAATCTTTGAAGCAAACAACAAACTGTGTGGGGGTTATTTTTGGGTTATTGTTCCCACGCACCCCAATGCTAAGGGCTCTCCCAAAATAAAATAAATAAATAAATAAATAATAATAATAATAATAATGACCATTCAAGGACGGCACAACACTGCACAAGAAACTGATTTTTTTTCTCCATAAGAATCAACTCACTCCAAATTTGAATATTATGGAACCGTGTTTGTCCTCCCTATCATTCCAAATCGGCAAAAAAAAAATAAAAATCTTAGGCCTACACATGTTGTGGTATGCGGCTATAAAAGACCCAATGTAAGCGCACCTAAATCCGCTACTTAGTGGCTTTTAACAACTGGTACTTTAACACAAAGAGAGCAGCAACGCATACAAACCATTTAGGAAGAGAATGTCCATTTTTTTTGGAATGACCCATGAAGCTTCTAGAAAAATCCAAGCTTCCTAGATGGAGTTCAAAATGATTCCGCCCAACTGCGCTTCGCAACTCAGCCGTAGTTGATTCAAACAAGTTAGGCCGGACCCACGTCACATTGTGCGCACTTTTGGAATCACCGAGCCAAGTTAACATTCAAGTTGCAGATGAAAAAAATGGACCGCACCGTACTGTCAGCGCCGGCAGTGTGGGAATCCCCCCCCCCCCCACCCCCTCACCACCCGACAGAGGACTTGTCACCGTGAACGATCCCTTCCCGGGCTGAGAATTTAAATAAGATTTCCTTACTCGCGGCGGCGCATATAACATGACAATAGGCATGGAGAATGCGCCAGTGTTTGGTGAAAAATATGAGCGCCTGAATGGTGCAGACACCTGACCTTTTCCCAGTCTCCCTTAACATGTCCCTTCCATGCAATCAGTTGGAGAACGCCGCGCAAGAAAGGCCAGTCCATTAAGAGAATATGCTAATTTTGCCATCTGCTCCTAATTGATGCCATTTTACCAAGTAAACAAGACTTCTGTCTACAATGGATGTGTTTCTGCCAGTTAAGGATATGTCAGATCAGCTTTTTCCTGTAATTTTCTCTCTGAGAGCTATTGCTGTGCCATTAGAGCAAATTATAAGGCTCTCCTTTTAAAGAGGGATGCTTTTCTGGCTCCGTGCCCCCCTCCCTCCCCCACCCAGTCCTTTCTTTCTCCCTCTCCACCTTAACCCTTGGAGTACCCGCGCAACCAATCAGGATTGCGCGTTAGCGAGTAATCTCGTTTAGGGAAAATGGATGCTTTTAAAATAGACGTAACCGTTTGCTCGAAGATAGATTCATAGGATTTCATATTTATTGGTTCATCTCATTGTAAAACTCAAATATAATACTTTTTAAAAAAAATGTAGGATACGGTTTTTTATGACATACTATATATGGCCAGTGATCCAGTGGTTAGCGCGTCGACCTACCTCACAGTGCACAGGTACCAGGTTCAATTCCAGCTCCGGCCTCCCTGTGTGAAGTTTGCATGTTCTCCACGTGGGTTTTCTCCGGGTATTCCGGTTTCCTCCCACATTCCAAAAACATGCACGGCAGGCTGATTGAACACTCAAAATTGTCTCTCGGTGTGATTGTGGATGGTTGTTCGTCTGTGTGTGCCCTGCGATTGGCTGGCAAGCAGTTCAGGGTGTCCCCCACCGACTGCCCGAAGACGGCTGGGATAGGCTCCAGCACCCCCCGTGACCCTTGTGAGCATAAGCGGATCGCAAAATGGACGGAAATATAAGCGCCTGTTGCCCTTGTTGCAAGGGCTAATAATGGGTGAAAATCCGTTTTCCTCTCGGTGATCACAGGGCTAAAGCCCCCCCGCCCCCGCCCCTTTTGTGCCAGTGACCGCACATTTTTCATGGGAGTGAGAAGCCGTCAGTGTCAGACCGTTTGAGCCCGCTGACAGATTGCCGACCAAAGTGTGAGTGAGTGGCCCCGACGCCGCCGAGGTTTGTCAGCGACGTCAACGCCACTTTGGCAGCTAACACAACATTGTCCCGCGCGCTCGGCAGGACGGCGCATGAACGCGGCCTGTCGACGAGGCGTGATGTGTTATCTGGGCGCCCTCCATCCCATCCTTCAGTTCCTCACTGGGGGCCGTGACTGAAGCTCTATGAGGACCCTCGATGCGCGCGCTTGCCTAGATTCATCTTCCCTGTCAGCCGCGTAATGCTGTATGAGCTGGTTCCTCCATTCAAGTAATGCTGATGAATCTGCTGTCCAGATGCCGTTTGCTCCACTTTACAGCGACATATGGGGGGGAGGGGCTTGTAGACCCATCAAGATGAACCTTCATCTCAGGCCACGGACGAGCATTTTTCTCCTCCTGCAAAATTGCTCTTTGGCAAACAGGCTATCATAGTGAAGCGTGAGGAAGAGGAGGAGGAGGAAGGAGATTGGACGATTGTTTTTAAACCCTCCGATTTGACCGTGAGCTGTGTCAGAAATGTCGCAGGACTGACGTTTACGTCGTGTGTATGGCAGGGATGGCACGACATCTGGGTTGGGAGAGGCGATAGCGCCAGTTAATCCCCTTCAATATTTTCTTTGATATTCTAAATAAAATATATTTCGAAAATATTTTCTCTGTATCGGTCAGCCCCCCCCTCCCCCCCGCTCCCTTTCCACCTTTATTAATTCTGGCGTATTGTCTCAGCGTCGATGTTGAATGTTGTGGCAGAGCAAGGATGCGGCTTTAAAAATACGCCAAGCAAGTTCCGTCAGACGCATTTCATTCATAAATATGACAAGAGCGGGGCCGACACTCTCTGAGTCATTCGAGAAATCAATTCATTGAACGCGTTCGCATCATTATAATAGTTTATAAATCATCCCACCGGTGTCGGAGGGGCACACGAACGATCGGCGGTGGGAAGTGATGCATGAAGTCCGCCGTCATATTTAAGTCGCATGCAGTTCATTGTCTTTTCATGAGGGTAGCCGCTTACGTTGTTTGTTGCAACAGTGGAAAAGAGCAGTGGTGATGGCACAGAAATACGTCCATGCAAGATGTGCGGGCGGCAGTGTAGGAATCGTTTGGGATTTTTCATGAGAATTAGTTTTAGTTTTGTTTAGTTTAATTTCAATTAGTTCCACTTCATTTTCAGAGCAGGTTTGTTCCTTTTTGTTTGATTTTATTTTTTCAAAACGCTTCATTTAAATTTTGTTGTTATTAGTTTTAGTATTTTTTTAATTTATTCATTCATTATATGGCATTTTTGTTGAGTGAAAAAAACATGTTTTATCTAAATTAATTTGCAATTAGATGAACTACAATTGACAAACAAATGTTTGGCTTTCTTTAATACCGAAATAAATATATTTAAAATGAACCCTGAAAACCGTTGTATGATATGGTTTTGATTAATTGTATTTATTCATTTTTTTCATTTTCATTGTATTTAATAAAGATAGCTTGTCAATTTAAGTTTTTAAAATTCCTTTAACTTTAAGAAGCTTGGAAGCTCTTTGATTGGTGACGAATGAGGCCATGTTCACGCCCACAATGGCGCAAACCACCGTTGTTCTTTTTTTTTTTTTAATACGCCACCTTGCGAGCTTCTTTGAAATTAGCAACACACAGCGTCACCCACCTCCGCGAAAAATTTTACCCCATGCCAGATTTGCGCTGGCTGCGAAATACTGCCCAATGTCTCCATGACCTGTGAGACAGATGTGTTTTTAGGAATGCGAATATGGTTAGAACAATGAAATTCTTCATGCATTTTGATGCTGAGCTTGTTTTTTTTTGGGGGGCAGCTCTATACTTCTGTAGCCAAGTCTGACAGTCTCTTGTGAGAAATCCCTCAAATGCTTTCTATGTAGAACCTTGGTTACATTTCTCCCTCGCTGCAGCAGCACCGCCCCCTCCTCCTCCCCCCGGTCCCCCGCCCCCGACAGGCCATCCAGGCTGTGAGTGGCACTCGTGTTAAATTGTCTCTCAAGGAAAGGCTAGTTTAAAAGGCGCGAGCTGGCAGCGGCACGGACCTCTCAGCTGGCTGTCGAAACAGCGCCTCGCGTGTGACTGACAGTGACAGCAAGGCAACAACACGCCGCTGTTTTTCTTTTCAAAACACTCGAGCAGCCTTTAACAAAGCAACCCGCCCGCACGTCAAAACTTTTACGCCTGATTGTCACCCGCGAACCGCTTGGAAGCTGAAGATACCATCTCATTGTACCGCCAATAAAACCATTCGTGCGTACGTAAAGATTACGTGACGGTCTTTTAAAACCAAACAAAGTTTTCATCTGTGATTTATTATCACTTGTTTCGAGAGTGACCTTTCTAAATCCAATATTTATATATATAAATTGCGCTCCCTCCAAGCAAGGGGACAAACACGAGTCATCAACGAGCAAAAGAAGACATTGGAAAACGTCGCAAAAGCTTCACAGCCCAAAATTAACAATCGGTATGGTTTTACCCGATTTGATTAAAGGCAAATCGTCCTATTTCGCGATGCACTTAGGGATGACAAAGCACGGCTGTAAATATTGATTTGTTGGTTTTTTTGTGGGCCGTAACCAGGTAAACAATATGTATCTGCATGTATTTGCCGGACAAATTGAATCAAAATACACATATTGCATGGAGGGTCTCGGACGACAGACGGCAATTGAATTTGTCAGTCAAGAATTCAGTTAAAGAGTCAAAGACCTTTGCTCTGCTGCTGGACAAAATGATCCTCGTGTCCTGAGGCACGGATACTAATGCCTCACTTGGCTTTCTTATTGCTCGCCCCCCCTCACGGGAAATATTTTTCAATTCATATTTTCCATCCCCGCAGCATCGTGGCCATGCCATCGGCCTCTCTGCCTCGCAGTCCGAAGAACCGGTACGAAACTCTGATGAAGCAAAGGTGCTCCACAACACGAAACAGCCCAGCTTAGTGAGTCGCTTATACGGTTGTCGTTGGGAAACTCTTCTTCATTTATTTACGCGAGTGTATTATGCTGCCCCCACGTGGCCAGGTCGCCCAAGGAGCCGCGATGAATTCATGATGCACAAACTGGTTAATCACACTGCTCAACAATTTTTTTATTTTTTGTTATCAAAGATGGACGTAAATTTTTTTGTGCCCTGGTTTTCTCCTGGGCATTAGGTTTGCAGAATAACAATAAAAATCTTTTAGATGGTTCAGCCTTAACTCATTCACTCCCAAAGACGTCTTAAAACGTCTTTTCAGACTTGGTCCAGAATTGGCTGGTACTGAATGAGTTCATATTGGACAGATATACTTCACTTAAAATTGGAAATGGACAGCGTTCAATCCAAATCGGACACTTGGAGCTGCAGTGTAAATGCAGCCTTTGTGACCTGCAATTAACTGGCAACCCATCCCGGATGCCATCAAGGCCTAATGAGCGCGAGCATTAGCAAGTAGCACGCGGGCGGCCAAAACAACCCACGGCAATGTTGGTAGTTTAATAGCCATTAATTGTCCTTTGGACTGTCATTGAGGTTTCAGCGCTTGCCCCCTCCTTGTACCCTTTTTACGTCAATTGCGCTCCTCTAACAAAGCGTCATTCTGAAGCATTTCATGCATTCTGATGAATCAAATGAGAAGGCGGCTCGCTGACTTAGTTTAGTGGCCAAAGCCTTCCATCCAGAAGCTTTTCCCACCCACCTTACTCGGCTCTGCGCGGCGCCAAGGCCACGCACGCACGTGGTGAGTGTTGCCGTGACTTTCCCCTCGCCCGTGTCGGCGGAGAGACACGAGCCAGACCGTTCCCTGTCAGTCGGGAAGCGACGGACAAGCGCAGTGGGACGGACGTTAATTGGATCAACTTGGGATGGTAAGTAGTACCCGCCCGCCCGCGCGCGAGTGTCTCGTGTCATTGACATGCCAGAACAAGGAGACGGGCTGACACCAGGAGACAGGCCACAGCGGACCCGAGTGCCCCGTTACAAGAACCCGCCCACCCGCGTGCCCCCCCCCCCACACACACACACCCTCTCGCAACATTGTGACCCCGCCCCCTCTCACGCTCAAAGCTGGAATACAATACGGCGTTGGTGTAGCTGACTCGCCGCTCTCCATCCGTGTCAGCCCTGCAGCCACTCCGGTTGTGCGCGCGTGTGCAAAGGACAGGATTGATTAATCTTACACCGGGTGAAAAGTGACTTATTACAGCAGCAACTGGAGTAAAAAAAAATAAAAATAAAAAAAAATAGAAAATAGGATGGATTTCACTTTTGAAATCCCTTTTTTATGATGTTGCTAATACTGAGCTATAACCTTTCCTATATGACCGTGAGCGTTTTGATTGGCTGTGAGTTGTCACGTGTGGCCAATGATGGTTCTTTGGACAGACTGCAAGGTTATAATTTGAAATCAATTTCCAGGTTTTTATTTCAGATTTTTACCAGATTTTTTTGTGGTGGCCTGGTGGCTGAGTGGTTAGCGCGTTGACCTCACAGTGCAGAGCTAGCGGGTTCAATTCCAGCTCCCTGTGTGGAATTGGCATGTTCTCCCCGGGCCGTGTGGGTTTTTTTCCATGAATATCGTGTTTGCGTTGCATCAATTCAACTGCAAAAAAAAAATAATTCCACCCATTTTTATCCATCTCAGAGGGCAGCCATTTTGTCACTTGTTGTCGACTTGCTCAGGTTTCAACCAATCACGGCTCGCCTGTTTTCTGGGTTTGGTCATGTGACATTCGCAAGTTGAGCACTAATAGGCACTGTGACGTCATTTTCAGTTGACAGTCAGCGGCAAAATGGCCGCCCGATGAAATGGATAAAATAATCAAATTCCTTAAGTGCAATATTAATCGGAATGCCGCGATTGGAATGGTGACATTCTATGGAAGACATTTCAAAGAAAAAAATGGACTTAATTATTGATTTGCATAAAAGGATCCATCCAAGAGGCCAAACCCAGAAAACAAGCGAGCTGTGAGATTCGCAATGGGAGGTTTTAAAGGCACTTTCATGTCAGTTCCAGTCGACAGCAGAGGGCGGTATCGGACACATTGGCAGCCACATGAGTTGCATGAAAACTGATGGGATTCGTTTGCTTCATTCTCATTCCACAAAGGCAAGATGAAACCGAGCGGCGTGTTTCGACGGGCGGAGGCACAGGATTGCAAAGAAAATGCTTGCCTTGAAGTAACGTGACTGTTGTAAATCCGACAGTCGGGATGAAGGACATGCATTAGCCGCGTTGGGGAAACTAGCAGCTAGCGTGCGACGTTTGCCGAGCAACATCCCGATGGAGGCTAATACGACACAGTCGCCGAGCGGAATGAAAAAGAGTGACGACTCGACACCCACAAGCGCCTGTGTACCTTGCAATCATTTTGCTAGCGCGGCTTCTGGCAGCTGCGCTTCCTCCTCATCTCGCAGATCCCACCTTTGGCATTTTTCTTCCTTTTCCGTGCACCCCCGCCGCCGCCTCCGCCTCCCGCCATCACAAAGCAGGCTGACACACTTCACTTTTCTTCTTTTATAGGGATAAATGAAGATGGAGAGCAAAGCGGCGCCGAGCTTTGATTCATGGACGGCGGGAGGTTTTGCGGCTTTTCAGGCTGCCCGACAGCCAGGCGGCGCCTTTGACGGCCGAACGGCTGATTATCGCGCCAAATATTGATCTCTCACCGCACGCGTGTCAAAATTCCACCGGCACGCTTTAATCACAATCCCCGCCCTCCCTTCCCGGCGCCGTACAGGAAGTGGCGGAAGATACGTAAGCCCTTCGGGGAGGGTGGGGGGCGCTGGGGAACTAATTGTGACCTCTTGTCTTGCCTCTTCTCTTCCCTTGTGAGTTTGGAGATGACTCCCGACTGTCTGTCTAATGTGATAATAGGACTTATTTTGCTCGTCTGAATGAAGTGTGATGGCCTCGCCGCTTGCGCTCATCTCCGTGCGCTACATTTTTACCTCAAATGCTCAATGAGCCAAAAACAAAACATAAAAAAACCCCACAAAACCAGTTTGACATCTAAAGTGAGGATATCACTGCCTATATTGTGTGTTTTTTTTGTCTGTTTATTTTTTTAATGTGTTTCTGAAAATAATGAGTAGCTCTGAGGCATTTCACAATAAAACACCGTGAATTGTATATTTGTAACATATTAACCAATTAGTATGACTGTCCTAATGCTAATCGCTATACTAATAATTTTATTCACCCTACGAATGCCCAATTCAACCTTACGACGACACTAGCGTGCTGCGTCATTTGCACCGCGAGGCCCAACGAGTGGCCATGCACTGGTCGCCTCACGGACGCTCCTCGGAGCCTGAAAATGCTCGTTTTGTTTCATGTCTAACCTGTAAGTTTTACATTTAGTGTGCTGAAATATTCGACCGCGGTGGGAAAACAAGACAGTTCCGCTCGTGCCCCTCCCCGTCATTCTACTCGTGCTATTCGACTGACAATACTCGCAAAAGGGACATTCAGCTGGATCGCAAAAGTTATTGAATACATTTGTCACCTTTGACCTTATTAATAAGACAATTCAAGGCACTGGTAGACTGTGTGACATACTAGTACCGTTTTTGTTTTTTGTTTTTTTCCCCACGACTGCTTTGGCACGGAATCAACAGACTCGTAGTACATGACGAGCAGAGTGCCACGAGGTGCCTTTTATTTTTTCCCTGTATGGTAGTTTCACGCTACGCCGCGCCAGCCGCTGACCTGCGCTTGGCCGCCAGGGAGCCGCGCGGTCAAAGCGCGGCTGAAAACGGAACACGCGGCGCAGCAACCGCCAGGTCGCGCGAGCCGCTTGAAATCACCTTTTGATTCTCGACAATGCGATCTTGAAGAATCAGGCGGGACAGGAAGTGGCGATGTGACATCAGTTGCGTGAGATTTCTTGTGGTTTTGAAGGCTGTGCCTCAATCATGAGAGCTGTTCTTAAAATGTGAACATTCTGCTGCTGGTCTATCAATCACTCGACGATTTTTTGTCAGTGTGGGATCGGTTCCCGCTCTGTGACGTTGTGAGTGGTTGTTGTGTGCCCCTGCAACTGGCTGGCTGACCAAAACACTTGTTTTTATTTCATATCGCCTCCTTTAATGATTTTTCAACGTTTGTTTGAGTTCTTTAGTTTTGGATTTTTCTTCCGGGTGGATTCTGCATTCAAATCCAATCCAATGCGATGCAATCGGCTCTTCTAATGCGTCCGCCGCATTTTCTTTTCCGGCGCGAATCCAATCGGATGCCCCGCAATGCGGTGCATGCAATATTCATGGCTGATCCATTGACTGCTATTCAAGCGGGAACTATTTGAAGAGGGAAAGTTCATGTGCATTTTTGATGGATTGTGCATGTCTTGGCCTACTCTATATGGATAGAGAGCTTGTTTGAAGGTCACTGATTCTCTTCAGTCAGACGCTCGCTCGTGCTGCTTTTTGGGGCGGCGGCGTTGGCGGGGAGACGGCGAGCTCCGCTCTTCACTCCATATTTCTCGAGTGCTTCCAGGATGACGAGCTCGGCTGACCTTGGGTCCTGCTGGAGATGAATCTCTCTCGCTCGCTGTCACCCAACGAGGCGGACGACTGCCAGCTTTTCTTTCTTTCCTCTTTTTTTTTTTTTTTTTTGTCCTCCCAAAGTCCACTTCCCCTTTTGCTTCCGACACTCTCGGCTTTTTGATCTTTTCCGTGTTGTTGGAGTGCATGGCCTTTAAAAATTCTCCTTGACTTCAGCGAGGCGCTCGTGAAAGTGGTTTCTTCCTCCATTTTTTTTTTTATGTATCAACGCCATTTTGGACCCGCAAACACACTTCATTTCATCTGGCGCAACATGTTGCAAGCATAAAGTGGGTTGAAAACACGTGGATGTATTTGCGAGCTGGCGTGTGAGCTGTGGATAACAGCAGCTTGTCATGATTATGTTTGTGACCAACAGGTGGCGCTGTAGGGCTTTTCCCCTGCAGCTGCACACCTGTTGGTCGTTATCTAATTATTGCTTTAAAAGGACTCCCGTCACGGCCGCTCATTGTCGGGTCATTGTTTGCGTTTGCGACTGTCATGTTCTCCTTTCCCCCCATATGAGGGCATTATAGAAACAATACCGTACCATTAAATGCCATTAAAAAATATTGAAACGATTGTACAAAAGAAAAAAAATGCAATATAGCAAGGGCATGGACAATGAACCATCATGTGTGTGTGTGTGTGTGTGTGTGTGTGTGTGTGTGTGTGTGTGTATGAACATGGATGTGTGAGTGTGTGTGTGCAAGTGCGTGAATGTGTTGGTGTGTGAGACTGTACGTGTGTGTGTGTCCAAATGATTTGACCAAGTGGTGCAAAAACCTCTTGTGCATTGGAACCCCCCCTCCCGCACCCTCAACACCAATCCCTCCACTGGCTCCTTTTGTCAACACACACATTCACACACGCAGCATGCTGACCCCGAAGGAATCCGCCACTCCATCTCTTGTCGGTGGCTGAGCTTTGTGAAATCATCACAACTTGTGTCGTACGCGCCGGCCGCCACTTTGACTTGGCGCTGAGGGGGGAAGAAATATGAAAAGACGAACACACACACGCAAGCAAACAAGTGCAGCGACCTTGCAAATGTGGCCGACGGCGCCGGTGATTTTGAAAGCTTGTTGAGAAAGTGGCAAACTTGTTGACTTTGACAGCCAACAACAAAATGATTTCAAACCAGTTCTGTCTCTTCACATTTTATATCATTATAAAAAAACATACAGCAAGTATGTGGTTTTTTTTTAAAGGGCAATACTATAGACTGCTATTTTTCTTCTTTAAAAATGTTTGGGGGATGTTTTTGGGGTAGGCTGGAACAGATTAATGGTGTTTCCATTCATTTCAATTGGGAACAACAGTGCCATCTGGTGTAACGCTGCCTTCTTGAGGGTACATTCACCTTGTAAAACGTTTGCGACGTCAACATAGCACGGCACTCGTGTTTGGTGCGTGTGAATGCGGCTTTCAACGTAACGCACACAATTTGTCTGTTGTACATGTGTACTGGAGAGCAAGTGAGGCACTAGATGACCGCGTGTGACCTTTTGTTGCGAAGCCGCAAGAAGAGATCGCAACATGTATCACACACACCGAAATGATGTCGGCCTAATACTCCATCTGTGTCCACCTTGGCGACCATGTTTTCATGAGACATCTATCTAGCTTGCTAACCATGCAGCTGTTTTATTTATCTACCATTCAGCCAGCTAGCTCACTAATCAGAAAGTACATATCTATCTATCTGGCTAGCTAACTAGCTAGCTGTTTTATTTATCTATCACCGAGCTAGCTAGCTCGCTAATTAGCAAGCTTGCCATTGTATCTATCTGGCTAGCTAACTAGCTAGCTGTTTTATTTATCTATCACCGAGCTAGCTAGCTCACTAATTAGCAAGCTTGCCATTGTATCTATCTGGCTAGCTAGCTAGCTAGATATGCTTGAAATAAGGATAAAGCTGGCCAACATGTGTCATTTATGGCAGATTAATGTTAGCTTTGCTTGTCAGCCTCCCCGGGGTCGGCCCCAGAGAGCGAACGCATCATTTGATGTCTCACAATTCACTTCTTCTCAAGCCACCGGCTCCTACCCGCATGATGGAGGCATTTTTCGCCACTTAGGGAACACGCAGCATGCGTCCTCCTTAATATGTCCTCCATTTCTATCAGGCATTTAAGCCTGTTTTTTTTCCCCCCCTTGCACTGCTCCAGTGAGCACTGAGCACTGGCTTCATTGAAACTAATTGAATCGGAAACATGTCTGCCCAAGGAAACATTAACTCTTTCCATATAGGACAGTTCCGATTCCGTTAAGGTCAATAAGGTCAAAGGTAGTGAGGTGTCGGTCGCGAACGAGCCGGTACAAAGAAGTGAACGATGAGAGCCGGCTCTGTCAATTTCTTTCTGTCATTTTCTTTCTCTCTCTCTCTCTCTCTCTCTCTCTCTCTCTCTCTCTCTCTCTCTCTAACGTGTCTGAAGCGAGGTTTGGCAGTGGCTCAGCTGCCTTGCTCAGAGAGGTAGACCAGAAGAGAAAGGGGAGGGGCGAGGGGCTTGGTAGGGACTGCCTGGAGTGCTCCGTCGCGTCTGCGCAGCCACAGACTAAGACTAAGGAATTGACTTTCCCAGTTCCAACTCGTCCAGAGGATCATAAACACAACGACAAAGACCAACATGGTGAGACAGGACCTGATAAAGGTACCCAGAGAGTTGTATTTTTTTGGTGGCACTGTACTTATAAAGTTGAGAGCCACTCAAGTCGAAGGTTTGTCATTCCTATTGGTCACCAGTAGACGGCGCCCTTACGTTTCGTGAAGACCTTGTCAACACCGTCGACGACGGGCGCGGAAAGCGAAATCGGGTTTATTGTTTCCCCTTGCCAATGGCGGGCCCTCTGCTGGAGTTTGAGACCGAAATTTTCTGACATGTTGATCGATATACAGTGAATACTTATCGGTGAAAAGTTATTCGGGCCCTCAGAAAGTCATCCGATGTTTCCTCCCCAAACGAAGTTTGATTTCACCGCGATCCTTTGCAGGTTCTTAAGCCCCCGGCCCTGTTGGGACCAGCAGAGAGCACCCCGCAAGCATCCAGACGAGATTGCCTTATCAACAATTCCAGCGCAGTTGCCCTGATCAACAAAGAATCTTGAAACAATGAATAAAGTTGGCTTGCACGTTTTGGTAGTGTGCGTAATGGGTGTTTTATTTGCACTTTATTCACGATCGCCAAGAACAGGGGTGTCAAACATACGGCCTGCGGGCCGGAACCGACCCGCAGGAAAATTTAAAAGTGAAAAGGGTGCATAAAAGACACAGAATTAATATTTTTTATAAAGTGCAATTCGTGGAATATCCGCTAGGGGACACACTGTTTTGATTAGAGGAAAAGACAACATTGTTTTGATCAGAGGAGAAGACAACAGCAGCCTCAGTCTGTCACTGAGACAGACCCAACACAGCAGACGCTATCAAGGACATGTGAATATTTTATTCTTTACACATATTACAGCACTCTCCTTAGTTTGTAAAGTGTAGGCAGGGATTACATTTAGATTTTATATGCTTGTGTAAATGGTTTAAAAATTCCTTTCTTCATAAATCTTGTTTAATCTTAAAACTGCATTACTACATTTTTCAAGACCAATTACTTGTTAAGGTTTTGTGCCTTTGTACAGTCAGTGAGATCAGTTGCAATGCATATACAGTCATACCTCGGTTTTCATCCATAATCCGTTGCAGAAGGCTGTTTGAAAACCGAAACCATGATCTTTTTAAATAAAAAATGTTTATTGAAAACGTCTGCTCACAATGGAAAGCGACACGAGGAAGCGCCACTTCCTCGTCTACCCGAGGAAGCGACACTTCCTCGTGCAAGGAAGATGAGAGGAGTCAAATGGTGCATTCAAGTGCGCTCAGGTTGTTCGAGAACCGAAATTTGTTTTTCATCCGAGACATAAAAAACTCAAAATTTTTGGTCAAAAACCGAATTGGTCGAGGACTGAGACATTCGAAAACCGAGGTTTGACTGTATGTGAATGATAAAAGTAAATTGCACATTTGTCTAAGGAAATCTTAGGTGCTTCGTGAAATGTTTTGTAAAAGATATGTTCATTATTTTCAACGTTTTCCCGTTTTTAGCTAAAAAACGCCTTACTATACATGGTCGTTTTTTCGCTAAAACGCCTTACTATACATGGTCGTTTTTATTTCGCTAAAAACGCCTTACTATACATGGTCGTTTTTTCGGCTAAAACGCCTTACTATACATGGTCGTTTTTCGCTAAAAATGCCTTACTATACATGGTCGTTTTTTCGCTTAAAACGCCTTACTATACATGGTCGTTTTTTCGTAAAAACGCCTTACTATACATGGTCGTTTTTAGGCTAAAACGCCTTACTATACATGGTCGTTTTTTCGCTAAAAACGCCTTACTATACATGGTCGTTTTTAGGCTAAAACGCCTTACTATACATGGTCGTTTTTCGCTAAAACGCCTTACTATACATGGTCGTTTTTTCGCTAAAAACGCCTTACTATACATGGTCGTTTTTTCGCTAAAACGCCTTACTATACATGGTCGTTTTTAGGCTAAAATCGCCTTACTATACATGGTCGTTTTTCGCAAAAACGCCTTACTATACATGGTCGTTTTTTTCCGCTAAAATCGCCTTACTATACATGGTCGTTTTTTCAGCTAAAACGCCTTACTATACATGGTCGTTTTTTCGGATTAAAACGCCTTACTATACATGGTCGTTTTTTTTCGCTAAAAACGCCTTACTATACATGGTCGTTTTTTCGCTAAAACGCCTTACTATACATGGTCGTTTTTCGGCTAAAAACGCCTTACTATACATGGTCGTTTTTCGCTAAAAATGCCTTACTATACATGGTCGTTTTTCGCTTAAAACGCCTTACTATACATGGTCGTTTTTTCGCTAAAAACGCCTTACTATACATGGTCGTTTTTGGCTAAAAAAACGCCTTACTATACATGGTCGTTTTTTCAGCTAAAACGCCTTACTATACATGGTCGTTTTTTGGCTAAAACGCCTTACTATACATGGTCGTTTTTGGGGAAAAACGCCTTACTATACATGGTCGTTTTTCGCTAAAACGCCTTACTATACATGGTCGTTTTTTCTAAAAACGCCTTACTATACATGGTCGTTTTTTTCGCTAAAAACGCCTTACTATACATGGTCGTTTTTTCGCTAAAACGCCTTACTATACATGGTCGTTTTTTCGGCTAAAAACGCCTTACTATACATGGTCGTTTTTCGCTAAACGCCTTACTATACATGGTCGTTTTTTCGCAAAAACGCCTTACTATACATGGTCGTTTTTATTAAAAACGCCTTACTATACATGGTCGTTTTTCGGCTAAAACGCCTTACTATACATGGTCGTTTTTTCGCTAAAACGCCTTACTATACATGGTCGTTTTTTTCGCTAAAAACGCCTTACTATACATGGTCGTTTTTGGGCTAAAACGCCTTACTATACATGGTCGTTTTTTCGCTAAAAACGCCTTACTATACATGGTCGTTTTTATTAAAAACGCCTTACTATACATGGTCGTTTTTAGCTAAAAATCGCCTTACTATACATGGTCGTTTTTTCGGCTAAAAACGCCTTACTATACATGGTCGTTTTTTCGCTAAAACGCCTTACTATACATGGTCGTTTTTAGCTAAAACGCCTTACTATACATGGTCGTTTTTAAAAAACGCCTTACTATACATGGTCGTTTTTTGGCTAAAACGCCTTACTATACATGGTCGTTTTTGGCTAAAAACGCCTTACTATACATGGTCGTTTTTTAGCTAAAACGCCTTACTATACATGGTCGTTTTTCTGCTAAAAACGCCTTACTATACATGGTCGTTTTTTTCGCTAAAAACGCCTTACTATACATGGTCGTTTTTCGCTAAAAACGCCTTACTATACATGGTCGTTTTTTCGGCTAAAAACGCCTTACTATACATGGTCGTTTTTGGCTAAAACGCCTTACTATACATGGTCGTTTTTAGCTAAAACGCCTTACTATACATGGTCGTTTTTGGCTAAAAACGCCTTACTATACATGGTCGTTTTTTTTCTAAAAACGCCTTACTATACATGGTCGTTTTTTCGGCTAAAAACGCCTTACTATACATGGTCGTTTTTTCGGCTAAAAACGCCTTACTATACATGGTCGTTTTTAGCTAAAACGCCTTACTATACATGGTCGTTTTTCGCTAAAAACGCCTTACTATACATGGTCGTTTTTTTTAAAAACGCCTTACTATACATGGTCGTTTTTTCATTTTTCTAAAAACGCCTTACTATACATGGTCGTTTTTTTCGCTTTTTGGCTAAAACGCCTTACTATACATGGTCGTTTTTTCGCAAAAACGCCTTACTATACATGGTCGTTTTTTTACTATACATGGTCGTTTTTAGCTAAAAACGCCTTACTATACATGGTCGTTTTTTGGCTAAAAACGCCTTACTATACATGGTCGTTTTTTCGGCTAAAAACGCCTTACTATACATGGTCGTTTTTTCGGCTACAAACGCCTTACTATACATGGTCGTTTTTTCGGCTAAAAACGCCTTACTATACATGGTCGTTTTTGGCTAAAAACGCCTTACTATACATGGTCGTTTTTTTAAAAACGCCTTACTATACATGGTCGTTTTTGGCTAAAAACGCCTTACTATACATGGTCGTTTTTTCGCTAAAACGCCTTACTATACATGGTCGTTTTTGGCTAAAAACGCCTTACTATACATGGTCGTTTTTCGGCTAAAACGCCTTACTATACATGGTCGTTTTTTCGTTTTTCGCTAAAACGCCTTACTATACATGGTCGTTTTTCGCTAAAAACGCCTTACTATACATGGTCGTTTTTACGGCTAAAAACGCCTTACTATACATGGTCGTTTTTTCGGCTAAAAAACGCCTTACTATACATGGTCGTTTTTTCGCTAAAAACGCCTTACTATACATGGTCGTTTTTTCGGCTAAAAACGCCTTACTATACATGGTCGTTTTTAGCTAAAAACGCCTTACTATACATGGTCGTTTTTTTCGGCTAAAAAACGCCTTACTATACATGGTCGTTTTTATTGCTAAAACGCCTTACTATACATGGTCGTTTTTAGCTAAAAACGCCTTACTATACATGGTCGTTTTTGGCTAAAAACGCCTTACTATACATGGTCGTTTTTTTAGCTAAAAGCGCCTTACTATACATGGTCGTTTTTGGCTAAAAACGCCTTACTATACATGGTCGTTTTTGGCTAAAAGCGCCTTACTATACATGGTCGTTTTTGGCTAAAAACGCCTTACTATACATGGTCGTTTTTAGGCTAAAACGCCTTACTATACATGGTCGTTTTTGGCTAAAAGCGCCTTACTATACATGGTCGTTTTTAGCTAAAAACGCCTTACTATACATGGTCGTTTTTAGCTAAAACGCCTTACTATACATGGTCGTTTTTGGCTAAAAGCGCCTTACTATACATGGTCGTTTTTGGCTAAAAACGCCTTACTATACATGGTCGTTTTTAGCTAAAAGCGCCTTACTATACATGGTCGTTTTTAGCTAAAACGCCTTACTATACATGGTCGTTTTTGGCTAAAACGCCTTACTATACATGGTCGTTTTTGGCTAAAACGCCTTACTATACATGGTCGTTTTTGGCTAAAACGCCTTACTATACATGGTCGTTTTTGGCTAAAAGCGCCTTACTATACATGGTCGTTTTTGGCTAAAACGCCTTACTATACATGGTCGTTTTTAGCTAAAAACGCCTTACTATACATGGTCGTTTTTAGGCTAAAACGCCTTACTATACATGGTCGTTTTTAGCTAAAACGCCTTACTATACATGGTCGTTTTTAGCTAAAACGCCTTACTATACATGGTCGTTTTTAGGCTAAAACGCCTTACTATACATGGTCGTTTTTAGGCTAAAAGCGCCTTACTATACATGGTCGTTTTTAGGCTAAAAGCGCCTTACTATACATGGTCGTTTTTATTAAAACGCCTTACTATACATGGTCGTTTTTGGCTAAAAACGCCTTACTATACATGGTCGTTTTTTTTAAAACGCCTTACTATACATGGTCGTTTTTGGCTAAAAACGCCTTACTATACATGGTCGTTTTTGGCTAAAAAACGCCTTACTATACATGGTCGTTTTTGGCTAAAATGGTCGCCTTACTATACATGGTCGTTTTTGGCTAAAAACGCCTTACTATACATGGTCGTTTTTAGCTAAAACGCCTTACTATACATGGTCGTTTTTAGCTAAAACGCCTTACTATACATGGTCGTTTTTAGGCTAAAACGCCTTACTATACATGGTCGTTTTTGGCTAAAACGCCTTACTATACATGGTCGTTTTTAGGCTAAAAGCGCCTTACTATACATGGTCGTTTTTAGGCTAAAAACGCCTTACTATACATGGTCGTTTTTAGGCTAAAAGCGCCTTACTATACATGGTCGTTTTTTAAAAAGCGCCTTACTATACATGGTCGTTTTTAGGCTAAAACGCCTTACTATACATGGTCGTTTTTAGGCTAAAAGCGCCTTACTATACATGGTCGTTTTTTTAAAAAACGCCTTACTATACATGGTCGTTTTTAGCTAAAAACGCCTTACTATACATGGTCGTTTTTAGCTAAAACGCCTTACTATACATGGTCGTTTTTAGCTAAAAACGCCTTACTATACATGGTCGTTTTTAGGCTAAAACGCCTTACTATACATGGTCGTTTTTGGCTAAAACGCCTTACTATACATGGTCGTTTTTAGCTAAAAACGCCTTACTATACATGGTCGTTTTTTAGCTAAAAGCGCCTTACTATACATGGTCGTTTTTGGCTAAAACGCCTTACTATACATGGTCGTTTTTAGCTAAAACGCCTTACTATACATGGTCGTTTTTAAAACGCTAAAAGCGCCTTACTATACATGGTCGTTTTTAGGCTAAAAGCGCCTTACTATACATGGTCGTTTTTAGGCTAAAAACGCCTTACTATACATGGTCGTTTTTGGCTAAAAGCGCCTTACTATACATGGTCGTTTTTAGGCTAAAAGCGCCTTACTATACATGGTCGTTTTTAGGCTAAAACGCCTTACTATACATGGTCGTTTTTAGGCTAAAAACGCCTTACTATACATGGTCGTTTTTGGCTAAAACGCCTTACTATACATGGTCGTTTTTTAAAACGCTAAAAGCGCCTTACTATACATGGTCGTTTTTAGCTAAAACGCCTTACTATACATGGTCGTTTTTAGGCTAAAACGCCTTACTATACATGGTCGTTTTTAGGCTAAAAACGCCTTACTATACATGGTCGTTTTTGGCTAAAAACGCCTTACTATACATGGTCGTTTTTAGCTAAAACGCCTTACTATACATGGTCGTTTTTGGCTAAAAGCGCCTTACTATACATGGTCGTTTTTAGGCTAAAAACGCCTTACTATACATGGTCGTTTTTAGCTAAAAACGCCTTACTATACATGGTCGTTTTTAGCTAAAACGCCTTACTATACATGGTCGTTTTTAGGCTAAAAGCGCCTTACTATACATGGTCGTTTTTAGGCTAAAACGCCTTACTATACATGGTCGTTTTTAGGCTAAAACGCCTTACTATACATGGTCGTTTTTAGCTAAAACGCCTTACTATACATGGTCGTTTTTAGCTAAAACGCCTTACTATACATGGTCGTTTTTTCTATACTAAAACGCCTTACTATACATGGTCGTTTTTAGCTAAAACGCCTTACTATACATGGTCGTTTTTAGGCTAAAACGCCTTACTATACATGGTCGTTTTTAGGCTAAAAGCGCCTTACTATACATGGTCGTTTTTAGGCTAAAAGCGCCTTACTATACATGGTCGTTTTTGGCTAAAACGCCTTACTATACATGGTCGTTTTTAGGCTAAAACGCCTTACTATACATGGTCGTTTTTAGGCTAAAACGCCTTACTATACATGGTCGTTTTTAGCTAAAAACGCCTTACTATACATGGTCGTTTTTTCGCTAAAACGCCTTACTATACATGGTCGTTTTTAGCTAAAACGCCTTACTATACATGGTCGTTTTTAGGCTAAAAACGCCTTACTATACATGGTCGTTTTTGGCTAAAAACGCCTTACTATACATGGTCGTTTTTAGGCTAAAAGCGCCTTACTATACATGGTCGTTTTTAGCTAAAACGCCTTACTATACATGGTCGTTTTTAGCTAAAACGCCTTACTATACATGGTCGTTTTTAGCTAAAACGCCTTACTATACATGGTCGTTTTTAGGCTAAAAGCGCCTTACTATACATGGTCGTTTTTATTAAAAGCGCCTTACTATACATGGTCGTTTTTAGGCTAAAAAACGCCTTACTATACATGGTCGTTTTTAGGCTAAAAGCGCCTTACTAAAAAAAAACGCCTTACTATACATGGTCGTTTTTAGCTAAAAACGCCTTACTATACATGGTCGTTTTTAGCTAAAAACGCCTTACTATACATGGTCGTTTTTAGCCTAAAATGCGCCTTACTATACATGGTCGTTTTTGGCTAAAAGCGCCTTACTATACATGGTCGTTTTTGGCTAAAACGCCTTACTATACATGGTCGTTTTTAGGCTAAAAACGCCTTACTATACATGGTCGTTTTTGGCTAAAACGCCTTACTATACATGGTCGTTTTTGGCTAAAACGCCTTACTATACATGGTCGTTTTTAGGCTAAAAACGCCTTACTATACATGGTCGTTTTTATTAAAAGCGCCTTACTATACATGGTCGTTTTTAGCTAAAACGCCTTACTATACATGGTCGTTTTTAGGCTAAAACGCCTTACTATACATGGTCGTTTTTAGCTAAAAACGCCTTACTATACATGGTCGTTTTTTTAAAAAAACGCCTTAAATACATGGTCGTTTTTGGCCTTACTATACATGGTCGTTTTTAGGCTAAAAGCCTTACTATACATGGTCGTTTTTAGGCTAAAAACGCCTTACTATACATGGTCGTTTTTAGGCTAAAAGCGCCTTACTATACATGGTCGTTTTTGGCTAAAAACGCCTTACTATACATGGTCGTTTTTAGCTAAAACGCCTTACTATACATGGTCGTTTTTAGGCTAAAACGCCTTACTATACATGGTCGTTTTTAGCTAAAAACGCCTTACTATACATGGTCGTTTTTAGCTAAAAGCCTTACTATACATGGTCGTTTTTGGCTAAAACGCCTTACTATACATGGTCGTTTTTAGGCTAAAACGCCTTACTATACATGGTCGTTTTTAGCTAAAAACGCCTTACTATACATGGTCGTTTTTGGCTAAAAGCGCCTTACTATACATGGTCGTTTTTAGGCTAAAAACGCCTTACTATACATGGTCGTTTTTGGCTAAAACGCCTTACTATACATGGTCGTTTTTAGCTAAAAACGCCTTACTATACATGGTCGTTTTTGGCTAAAAACGCCTTACTATACATGGTCGTTTTTAGGCTAAAACGCCTTACTATACATGGTCGTTTTTAGGCTAAAAACGCCTTACTATACATGGTCGTTTTTAGCTAAAAGCGCCTTACTATACATGGTCGTTTTTAGGCTAAAAACGCCTTACTATACATGGTCGTTTTTGGCTAAAAACGCCTTACTATACATGGTCGTTTTTAGCTAAAAGCGCCTTACTATACATGGTCGTTTTTACTATACATGGTCGCTTTTTGCTAAAACGCCTTACTATACATGGTCGTTTTTAGCTAAAACGCCTTACTATACATGGTCGTTTTTATTAAAACGCCTTACTATACATGGTCGTTTTTATTAAAAAACGCCTTACTATACATGGTCGTTTTTGGCTAAAACGCCTTACTATACATGGTCGTTTTTAGCTAAAAGCGCCTTACTATACATGGTCGTTTTTAGGCTAAAAACGCCTTACTATACATGGTCGTTTTTAGCTAAAAACGCCTTACTATACATGGTCGTTTTTAGGCTAAAACGCCTTACTATACATGGTCGTTTTTAGGCTAAAAACGCCTTACTATACATGGTCGTTTTTGGCTAAAACGCCTTACTATACATGGTCGTTTTTGGCTAAAACGCCTTACTATACATGGTCGTTTTTAGCTAAAAACGCCTTACTATACATGGTCGTTTTTATTAAAACGCCTTACTATACATGGTCGTTTTTTTACTATACATGGTCTAAAAACGCCTTACTATACATGGTCGTTTTTAGGCTAAAACGCCTTACTATACATGGTCGTTTTTAGGCTAAAAGCGCCTTACTATACATGGTCGTTTTTTACTATACATGCTAAAAACGCCTTACTATACATGGTCGTTTTTATTAAAAGCGCCTTACTATACATGGTCGTTTTTTCTAAAAACGCCTTAAACATGGTCGTTTTTAGGCTAAAACGCCTTACTATACATGGTCGTTTTTAGCTAAAACGCCTTACTATACATGGTCGTTTTTAGCTAAAAGCGCCTTACTATACATGGTCGTTTTTGGCTAAAACGCCTTACTATACATGGTCGTTTTTAGCTAAAAGCGCCTTACTATACATGGTCGTTTTTAGCTAAAACGCCTTACTATACATGGTCGTTTTTAGGCTAAAAACGCCTTACTATACATGGTCGTTTTTGGCTAAAACGCCTTACTATACATGGTCGTTTTTGGCTAAAAGCGCCTTACTATACATGGTCGTTTTTATTACTATACATGGTCGTTTTTAGCTAAAAGCGCCTTACTATACATGGTCGTTTTTGGCTAAAACGCCTTACTATACATGGTCGTTTTTATTAAAAACGCCTTACTATACATGGTCGTTTTTAGGTCGTTTTTGGCTAAAACGCCTTACTATACATGGTCGTTTTTAGCTAAAACGCCTTACTATACATGGTCGTTTTTAGGCTAAAACGCCTTACTATACATGGTCGTTTTTGGCTAAAACGCCTTACTATACATGGTCGTTTTTGGCTAAAAGCGCCTTACTATACATGGTCGTTTTTGGCTAAAAGCGCCTTACTATACATGGTCGTTTTTGGCTAAAAGCGCCTTACTATACATGGTCGTTTTTAGCTAAAACGCCTTACTATACATGGTCGTTTTTAGGCTAAAACGCCTTACTATACATGGTCGTTTTTAAAAACGCTAAAACGCCTTACTATACATGGTCGTTTTTGGCTAAAACGCCTTACTATACATGGTCGTTTTTACTAAAAGCGCCTTACTATACATGGTCGTTTTTAGGCTAAAACGCCTTACTATACATGGTCGTTTTTGGCTAAAAGCGCCTTACTATACATGGTCGTTTTTAGGCTAAAACGCCTTACTATACATGGTCGTTTTTACATGCTAAAAGCGCCTTACTATACATGGTCGTTTTTAGGCTAAAAACGCCTTACTATACATGGTCGTTTTTGCTAAAAACGCCTTACTATACATGGTCGTTTTTATTAAAACGCCTTACTATACATGGTCGTTTTTAGGCTAAAACGCCTTACTATACATGGTCGTTTTTGGCTAAAACGCCTTACTATACATGGTCGTTTTTGGCTAAAAACGCCTTACTATACATGGTCGTTTTTAGCTAAAACGCCTTACTATACATGGTCGTTTTTGGCTAAAAACGCCTTACTATACATGGTCGTTTTTGGCTAAAAGCGCCTTACTATACATGGTCGTTTTTAGGCTAAAACGCCTTACTATACATGGTCGTTTTTAGCTAAAAACGCCTTACTATACATGGTCGTTTTTGGCTAAAAACGCCTTACTATACATGGTCGTTTTTAGGCTAAAACATGGTCGTTTTTGGCTAAAAACGCCTTACTATACATGGTCGTTTTTGGCTAAAAGCGCCTTACTATACATGGTCGTTTTTGGCTAAAAACGCCTTACTATACATGGTCGTTTTTAGCTAAAAGCGCCTTACTATACATGGTCGTTTTTGGCTAAAAACGCCTTACTATACATGGTCGTTTTTAGGCTAAAACGCCTTACTATACATGGTCGTTTTTAGGCTAAAACGCCTTACTATACATGGTCGTTTTTAGCTAAAACGCCTTACTATACATGGTCGTTTTTGGCTAAAAACGCCTTACTATACATGGTCGTTTTTGGCTAAAAACGCCTTACTATACATGGTCGTTTTTATTAAAAACGCCTTACTATACATGGTCGTTTTTAGGCTAAAAGCGCCTTACTATACATGGTCGTTTTTAGCTAAAAACGCCTTACTATACATGGTCGTTTTTAGGCTAAAAGCGCCTTACTATACATGGTCGTTTTTAGGCTAAAAGCGCCTTACTATACATGGTCGTTTTTGGCTAAAAGCGCCTTACTATACATGGTCGTTTTTAGCCTAAAACGCCTTACTATACATGGTCGTTTTTTTCGCTAAAAACGCCTTACTATACATGGTCGTTTTTGGCTAAAAGCGCCTTACTATACATGGTCGTTTTTGGCTAAAAGCGCCTTACTATACATGGTCGTTTTTAGGCTAAAACGCCTTACTATACATGGTCGTTTTTAGCTAAAACGCCTTACTATACATGGTCGTTTTTAGCTAAAACGCCTTACTATACATGGTCGTTTTTATAAAAACGCCTTACTATACATGGTCGTTTTTGGCTAAAAGCGCCTTACTATACATGGTCGTTTTTAGCTAAAACGCCTTACTATACATGGTCGTTTTTGGCTAAAAACGCCTTACTATACATGGTCGTTTTTGGCTAAAAACGCCTTACTATACATGGTCGTTTTTAGCTAAAAACGCCTTACTATACATGGTCGTTTTTAGGCTAAAACGCCTTACTATACATGGTCGTTTTTAGCTAAAACGCCTTACTATACATGGTCGTTTTTGGCTAAAAACGCCTTACTATACATGGTCGTTTTTGGCTAAAAGCGCCTTACTATACATGGTCGTTTTTGGCTAAAAACGCCTTACTATACATGGTCGTTTTTGGCTAAAACGCCTTACTATACATGGTCGTTTTTTAAAAAGCGCCTTACTATACATGGTCGTTTTTAAAAAGCGCCTTACTATACATGGTCGTTTTTAGCTAAAACGCCTTACTATACATGGTCGTTTTTAGGCTAAAAACGCCTTACTATACATGGTCGTTTTTAGGCTAAAACGCCTTACTATACATGGTCGTTTTTAGGCTAAAAGCGCCTTACTATACATGGTCGTTTTTAGGCTAAAAGCGCCTTACTATACATGGTCGTTTTTGGCTAAAAGCGCCTTACTATACATGGTCGTTTTTGGCTAAAAACGCCTTACTATACATGGTCGTTTTTGGCTAAAAACGCCTTACTATACATGGTCGTTTTTGGCTAAAAAAAGCGCCTTACTATACATGGTCGTTTTTTGGCTAAAACGCCTTACTATACATGGTCGTTTTTAGGCTAAAACGCCTTACTATACATGGTCGTTTTTGGCTAAAAGCGCCTTACTATACATGGTCGTTTTTAGGCTAAAAACGCCTTACTATACATGGTCGTTTTTGCTAAAATGGTCGTTTTTAGCTAAAAGCCTTACTATACATGGTCGTTTTTAGGCTAAAACGCCTTACTATACATGGTCGTTTTTAGCTAAAACGCCTTACTATACATGGTCGTTTTTGGCTAAAACGCCTTACTATACATGGTCGTTTTTAGGCTAAAACGCCTTACTATACATGGTCGTTTTTAAAAAGCGCCTTACTATACATGGTCGTTTTTAGCTAAAACGCCTTACTATACATGGTCGTTTTTGGCTAAAACGCCTTACTATACATGGTCGTTTTTGGCTAAAACGCCTTACTATACATGGTCGTTTTTGGCTAAAAACGCCTTACTATACATGGTCGTTTTTAGCTAAAAGCGCCTTACTATACATGGTCGTTTTTAGGCTAAAAACGCCTTACTATACATGGTCGTTTTTAAAAAGCTAAAACGCCTTACTATACATGGTCGTTTTTAGGCTAAAACGCCTTACTATACATGGTCGTTTTTAAAAACGCTAAAATGGTCGTTTTTACGCCTTACTATACATGGTCGTTTTTAGCTAAAAACGCCTTACTATACATGGTCGTTTTTAGGCTAAAACGCCTTACTATACATGGTCGTTTTTGGCTAAAACGCCTTACTATACATGGTCGTTTTTAGGCTAAAAACGCCTTACTATACATGGTCGTTTTTAGCTAAAAGCGCCTTACTATACATGGTCGTTTTTGGCTAAAACGCCTTACTATACATGGTCGTTTTTAAAAAGCCTTACTATACATGGTCGTTTTTAGGCTAAAACGCCTTACTATACATGGTCGTTTTTATTAAAACGCCTTACTATACATGGTCGTTTTTAGGCTAAAACGCCTTACTATACATGGTCGTTTTTGGCTAAAACGCCTTACTATACATGGTCGTTTTTACTAAAACATGGTCGCCTTACTATACATGGTCGTTTTTGGCTAAAAACGCCTTACTATACATGGTCGTTTTTAGGCTAAAAGCGCCTTACTATACATGGTCGTTTTTAGGCTAAAAACGCCTTACTATACATGGTCGTTTTTGGCTAAAAACGCCTTACTATACATGGTCGTTTTTTTAAAACGCCTTACTATACATGGTCGTTTTTATTAAAAACGCCTTACTATACATGGTCGTTTTTGGCTAAAATGGTCGTTTTTAGCTAAAAACGCCTTACTATACATGGTCGTTTTTAGCTAAAAACGCCTTACTATACATGGTCGTTTTTGGCTAAAAACGCCTTACTATACATGGTCGTTTTTGGCTAAAACGCCTTACTATACATGGTCGTTTTTAGCTAAAAACGCCTTACTATACATGGTCGTTTTTGGCTAAAAACCTTACTATACATGGTCGTTTTTGGCTAAAAGCGCCTTACTATACATGGTCGTTTTTAGCTAAAACGCCTTACTATACATGGTCGTTTTTAGGCTAAAACGCCTTACTATACATGGTCGTTTTTAGCTAAAACGCCTTACTATACATGGTCGTTTTTATTAAAAAGCCTTACTATACATGGTCGTTTTTGGCTAAAAACGCCTTACTATACATGGTCGTTTTTAGCTAAAAACGCCTTACTATACATGGTCGTTTTTTGGCTAAAAACGCCTTACTATACATGGTCGTTTTTAAAAAGCGCCTTACTATACATGGTCGTTTTTAGGCTAAAAGCGCCTTACTATACATGGTCGTTTTTGGCTAAAAACGCCTTACTATACATGGTCGTTTTTAGCTAAAAACGCCTTACTATACATGGTCGTTTTTAGCTAAAAACGCCTTACTATACATGGTCGTTTTTGGCTAAAAGCGCCTTACTATACATGGTCGTTTTTAGCTAAAAACGCCTTACTATACATGGTCGTTTTTCGTTTTTGGCTAAAACGCCTTACTATACATGGTCGTTTTTGGCTAAAAACGCCTTACTATACATGGTCGTTTTTGGCTAAAACGCCTTACTATACATGGTCGTTTTTGGCTAAAAGCGCCTTACTATACATGGTCGTTTTTATACATGGCTAAAAAGCGCTTACTATACATGGTCGTTTTTTGGCTAAAAAAAACGCCTTACTATACATGGTCGTTTTTGGCTAAAACGCCTTACTATACATGGTCGTTTTTAGCTAAAACGCCTTACTATACATGGTCGTTTTTATTAAAAGCGCCTTACTATACATGGTCGTTTTTGGCTAAAACGCCTTACTATACATGGTCGTTTTTGGCTAAAACGCCTTACTATACATGGTCGTTTTTTAGGCTAAAAACGCCTTACTATACATGGTCGTTTTTTTAAAAACGCCTTACTATACATGGTCGTTTTTGGCTAAAACGCCTTACTATACATGGTCGTTTTTAGCTAAAACGCCTTACTATACATGGTCGTTTTTATTAAAACGCCTTACTATACATGGTCGTTTTTGGCTAAAACGCCTTACTATACATGGTCGTTTTTGGCTAAAACGCCTTACTATACATGGTCGTTTTTATTAAAAACGCCTTACTATACATGGTCGTTTTTAGGCTAAAACGCCTTACTATACATGGTCGTTTTTGGCTAAAAACGCCTTACTATACATGGTCGTTTTTGGCTAAAAACGCCTTACTATACATGGTCGTTTTTAGCTAAAAGCGCCTTACTATACATGGTCGTTTTTAGGCTAAAACGCCTTACTATACATGGTCGTTTTTGGCTAAAACGCCTTACTATACATGGTCGTTTTTAGCTAAAAGCGCCTTACTATACATGGTCGTTTTTAGCTAAAAACCTTACTATACATGGTCGTTTTTGGCTAAAACGCCTTACTATACATGGTCGTTTTTAGCTAAAAACGCCTTACTATACATGGTCGTTTTTTAGCTAAAACGCCTTACTATACATGGTCGTTTTTAGGCTAAAAACGCCTTACTATACATGGTCGTTTTTGGCTAAAACGCCTTACTATACATGGTCGTTTTTAGCTAAAACGCCTTACTATACATGGTCGTTTTTAGCTAAAAGCGCCTTACTATACATGGTCGTTTTTAGCTAAAAACGCCTTACTATACATGGTCGTTTTTATTAAAACGCCTTACTATACATGGTCGTTTTTGGCTAAAAACGCCTTACTATACATGGTCGTTTTTAGGCTAAAAGCGCCTTACTATACATGGTCGTTTTTAAAAAACGCCTTACTATACATGGTCGTTTTTGGCTAAAAACGCCTTACTATACATGGTCGTTTTTGGCTAAAAACGCCTTACTATACATGGTCGTTTTTAGGCTAAAAACGCCTTACTATACATGGTCGTTTTTGGCTAAAAACGCCTTACTATACATGGTCGTTTTTGGCTAAAACGCCTTACTATACATGGTCGTTTTTAGGCTAAAAGCGCCTTACTATACATGGTCGTTTTTAGGCTAAAACGCCTTACTATACATGGTCGTTTTTAGCTAAAACGCCTTACTATACATGGTCGTTTTTGGCTAAAAACGCCTTACTATACATGGTCGTTTTTAGGCTAAAAGCGCCTTACTATACATGGTCGTTTTTAGGCTAAAACGCCTTACTATACATGGTCGTTTTTGGCTAAAACGCCTTACTATACATGGTCGTTTTTGGCTAAAAACGCCTTACTATACATGGTCGTTTTTGGCTAAAAACGCCTTACTATACATGGTCGTTTTTAGGCTAAAACGCCTTACTATACATGGTCGTTTTTAGGCTAAAACGCCTTACTATACATGGTCGTTTTTAGGCTAAAAACGCCTTACTATACATGGTCGTTTTTAGGCTAAAAACGCCTTACTATACATGGTCGTTTTTGGCTAAAAACGCCTTACTATACATGGTCGTTTTTAGCTAAAAACGCCTTACTATACATGGTCGTTTTTAGCTAAAATGGTCGTTTTTAGCGCCTTACTATACATGGTCGTTTTTAGCTAAAAGCGCCTTACTATACATGGTCGTTTTTAGGCTAAAAACGCCTTACTATACATGGTCGTTTTTAGGCTAAAACGCCTTACTATACATGGTCGTTTTTAGGCTAAAACGCCTTACTATACATGGTCGTTTTTAGCTAAAAACGCCTTACTATACATGGTCGTTTTTAGCTAAAAACGCCTTACTATACATGGTCGTTTTTAGGCTAAAATGGTCGCCTTACTATACATGGTCGTTTTTAGGCTAAAACGCCTTACTATACATGGTCGTTTTTAGGCTAAAACGCCTTACTATACATGGTCGTTTTTGGCTAAAACGCCTTACTATACATGGTCGTTTTTAGGCTAAAACGCCTTACTATACATGGTCGTTTTTAGGCTAAAAACCTTACTATACATGGTCGTTTTTGGCTAAAACGCCTTACTATACATGGTCGTTTTTAGGCTAAAAGCGCCTTACTATACATGGTCGTTTTTAGCTAAAACGCCTTACTATACATGGTCGTTTTTGGCTAAAACGCCTTACTATACATGGTCGTTTTTAGCTAAAACGCCTTACTATACATGGTCGTTTTTGGCTAAAACGCCTTACTATACATGGTCGTTTTTGGCTAAAACGCCTTACTATACATGGTCGTTTTTATTAAAAAGCGCCTTACTATACATGGTCGTTTTTAGCTAAAACGCCTTACTATACATGGTCGTTTTTTAGCTAAAAACGCCTTACTATACATGGTCGTTTTTGGCTAAAACGCCTTACTATACATGGTCGTTTTTATTAAAAGCGCCTTACTATACATGGTCGTTTTTAGGCTAAAAGCGCCTTACTATACATGGTCGTTTTTATTAAAAACGCCTTACTATACATGGTCGTTTTTAGCTAAAACGCCTTACTATACATGGTCGTTTTTAGGCTAAAACGCCTTACTATACATGGTCGTTTTTGGCTAAAAGCGCCTTACTATACATGGTCGTTTTTAGGCTAAAACGCCTTACTATACATGGTCGTTTTTTTGGCTAAAACGCCTTACTATACATGGTCGTTTTTAGCTAAAAAGCCTTACTATACATGGTCGTTTTTTGGCTAAAACGCCTTACTATACATGGTCGTTTTTAGCTAAAACGCCTTACTATACATGGTCGTTTTTGGCTAAAACGCCTTACTATACATGGTCGTTTTTAGGCTAAAAACGCCTTACTATACATGGTCGTTTTTAGGCTAAAACGCCTTACTATACATGGTCGTTTTTGGCTAAAAGCGCCTTACTATACATGGTCGTTTTTTGTCGCTAAAAGCCTTACTATACATGGTCGTTTTTAGCTAAAAACGCCTTACTATACATGGTCGTTTTTGGCTAAAAACGCCTTACTATACATGGTCGTTTTTAGCTAAAACGCCTTACTATACATGGTCGTTTTTGGCTAAAACGCCTTACTATACATGGTCGTTTTTGGCTAAAACGCCTTACTATACATGGTCGTTTTTAGGCTAAAACGCCTTACTATACATGGTCGTTTTTAGCTAAAAGCGCCTTACTATACATGGTCGTTTTTAGGCTAAAAGCGCCTTACTATACATGGTCGTTTTTTGCTAAAAGCGCCTTACTATACATGGTCGTTTTTAGGCTAAAAGCGCCTTACTATACATGGTCGTTTTTAGGCTAAAACGCCTTACTATACATGGTCGTTTTTAGCTAAAAGCGCCTTACTATACATGGTCGTTTTTAGCTAAAAACGCCTTACTATACATGGTCGTTTTTAGCTAAAACGTTACTATACATGTTTTTTAGCTAAAACGCCTTACTATACATGGTCGTTTTTAGCTAAAACGCCTTACTATACATGGTCGTTTTTAGCTAAAAACGCCTTACTATACATGGTCGTTTTTAGGCTAAAACGCCTTACTATACATGGTCGTTTTTGGCTAAAATGCGCCTTACTATACATGGTCGTTTTTAGGCTAAAACGCCTTACTATACATGGTCGTTTTTAGGCTAAAAACGCCTTACTATACATGGTCGTTTTTGGCTAAAAACGCCTTACTATACATGGTCGTTTTTAGGCTAAAACGCCTTACTATACATGGTCGTTTTTATTAAAAACGCCTTACTATACATGGTCGTTTTTATTAAAAGCGCCTTACTATACATGGTCGTTTTTTTTAAAACGCCTTACTATACATGGTCGTTTTTGGCTAAAAACGCCTTACTATACATGGTCGTTTTTAGCTAAAAACGCCTTACTATACATGGTCGTTTTTAGGCTAAAACGCCTTACTATACATGGTCGTTTTTAGCTAAAAACGCCTTACTATACATGGTCGTTTTTGGCTAAAAGCGCCTTACTATACATGGTCGTTTTTTTAAAACGCCTTACTATACATGGTCGTTTTTGGCTAAAAACGCCTTACTATACATGGTCGTTTTTAAAACGCCTTAAAATGCGCCTTACTATACATGGTCGTTTTTATAAAACGCCTTACTATACATGGTCGTTTTTGGCTAAAACGCCTTACTATACATGGTCGTTTTTAGGCTAAAACGCCTTACTATACATGGTCGTTTTTAGCTAAAACGCCTTACTATACATGGTCGTTTTTAGGCTAAAAACGCCTTACTATACATGGTCGTTTTTATTAAAACGCCTTACTATACATGGTCGTTTTTAGGCTAAAAGCGCCTTACTATACATGGTCGTTTTTTTAGCTAAAAACTATACATGGTCGTTTTTAGGCTAAAACGCCTTACTATACATGGTCGTTTTTGGCTAAAAGCGCCTTACTATACATGGTCGTTTTTGGCTAAAACGCCTTACTATACATGGTCGTTTTTAAAACGCCTAAAAAACGCCTTACTATACATGGTCGTTTTTAGCTAAAAGCGCCTTACTATACATGGTCGTTTTTAGCTAAAACGCCTTACTATACATGGTCGTTTTTATTAAAACGCCTTACTATACATGGTCGTTTTTAAAAACGCGCCTTACTATACATGGTCGTTTTTAGCTAAAACGCCTTACTATACATGGTCGTTTTTATTAAAACGCCTTACTATACATGGTCGTTTTTAGCTAAAAACGCCTTACTATACATGGTCGTTTTTAGCTAAAACGCCTTACTATACATGGTCGTTTTTATTAAAAACGCCTTACTATACATGGTCGTTTTTGGCTAAAACGCCTTACTATACATGGTCGTTTTTGGCTAAAAACGCCTTACTATACATGGTCGTTTTTAGGCTAAAAACGCCTTACTATACGCCTTACTATACATGGTCGTTTTTTGGCTAAAAGCGCCTTACTATACATGGTCGTTTTTAGCTAAAAAAAACGCCTTACTATACATGGTCGTTTTTAGGCTAAAAACGCCTTACTATACATGGTCGTTTTTGGCTAAAACGCCTTACTATACATGGTCGTTTTTGGCTAAAACGCCTTACTATACATGGTCGTTTTTGGCTAAAAACGCCTTACTATACATGGTCGTTTTTTCGGCTAAAAGCGCCTTACTATACATGGTCGTTTTTAGCTAAAACGCCTTACTATACATGGTCGTTTTTATTAAAACGCCTTACTATACATGGTCGTTTTTAGGCTAAAAGCGCCTTACTATACATGGTCGTTTTTAGCTAAAAACGCCTTAAAAACGCCTTACTATACATGGTCGTTTTTGGCTAAAACGCCTTACTATACATGGTCGTTTTTGGCTAAAAACGCCTTACTATACATGGTCGTTTTTAGCTAAAACGCCTTACTATACATGGTCGTTTTTAGCTAAAAGCGCCTTACTATACATGGTCGTTTTTAGGCTAAAAACGCCTTACTATACATGGTCGTTTTTGGCTAAAAACGCCTTACTATACATGGTCGTTTTTAGCTAAAAACGCCTTACTATACATGGTCGTTTTTGGCTAAAAACGCCTTACTATACATGGTCGTTTTTAAAACGCCTTACTATACATGGTCTAAAACGCCTTACTATACATGGTCGTTTTTAGCTAAAACGCCTTACTATACATGGTCGTTTTTAGGTCTAAAAACGCCTTACTATACATGGTCGTTTTTAGGCTAAAAGCGCCTTACTATACATGGTCGTTTTTGGCTAAAACGCCTTACTATACATGGTCGTTTTTAGGCTAAAAACGCCTTACTATACATGGTCGTTTTTAGGCTAAAACGCCTTACTATACATGGTCGTTTTTTCGGCTAAAAGCGCCTTACTATACATGGTCGTTTTTGGCTAAAACGCCTTACTATACATGGTCGTTTTTGGCTAAAAACGCCTTACTATACATGGTCGTTTTTGGCTAAAAACGCCTTACTATACATGGTCGTTTTTAGCTAAAACGCCTTACTATACATGGTCGTTTTTGGCTAAAACGCCTTACTATACATGGTCGTTTTTAGCTAAAACGCCTTACTATACATGGTCGTTTTTAGCTAAAAACGCCTTACTATACATGGTCGTTTTTAGCTAAAACGCCTTACTATACATGGTCGTTTTTGGCTAAAACGCCTTACTATACATGGTCGTTTTTAGCTAAAAACGCCTTACTATACATGGTCGTTTTTGGCTAAAACGCCTTACTATACATGGTCGTTTTTAGCTAAAACGCCTTACTATACATGGTCGTTTTTAGGCTAAAACGCCTTACTATACATGGTCGTTTTTAGGCTAAAACGCCTTACTATACATGGTCGTTTTTGGCTAAAACGCCTTACTATACATGGTCGTTTTTGGCTAAAAACGCCTTACTATACATGGTCGTTTTTAGCTAAAACGCCTTACTATACATGGTCGTTTTTAGCTTAAACATGGTCGTTTTTTGGCTAAAAACGCCTTACTATACATGGTCGTTTTTAGGCTAAACGCCTTACTATACATGGTCGTTTTTTGGCTAAAAACGCCTTACTATACATGGTCGTTTTTTGGCTAAAAACGCCTTACTATACATGGTCGTTTTTAGGCTAAAAGCGCCTTACTATACATGGTCGTTTTTTTAAAACTAAAATGGTCGTTTTTTTAAAAACGCTTACTATACATGGTCGTTTTTAGCTAAAAACGCCTTACTATACATGGTCGTTTTTAGGCTAAAAGCGCCTTACTATACATGGTCGTTTTTAGGCTAAAACGCCTTACTATACATGGTCGTTTTTTGGCTAAAAACGCCTTACTATACATGGTCGTTTTTAGCTAAAAACGCCTTACTATACATGGTCGTTTTTAGCGCTAAAACGCCTTACTATACATGGTCGTTTTTAGCTAAAACGCCTTACTATACATGGTCGTTTTTAGGCTAAAAACGCCTTACTATACATGGTCGTTTTTTAAAAATGCTAAAACGCCTTACTATACATGGTCGTTTTTAGGCTAAAACGCCTTACTATACATGGTCGTTTTTAGCTAAAACGCCTTACTATACATGGTCGTTTTTAGGCTAAAACGCCTTACTATACATGGTCGTTTTTTGGCTAAAACGCCTTACTATACATGGTCGTTTTTGGCTAAAAACGCCTTACTATACATGGTCGTTTTTAGGCTAAAACGCCTTACTATACATGGTCGTTTTTAACGCCTTACTATACATGGTCGTTTTTATTAAAACGCCTTACTATACATGGTCGTTTTTGGCTAAAAACGCCTTACTATACATGGTCGTTTTTAGCTAAAAACGCCTTACTATACATGGTCGTTTTTAGGCTAAAAACGCCTTACTATACATGGTCGTTTTTTGCTAAAACGCCTTACTATACATGGTCGTTTTTAGGCTAAAAACGCCTTACTATACATGGTCGTTTTTAGCTAAAAGCGCCTTACTATACATGGTCGTTTTTGGCTAAAACGCCTTACTATACATGGTCGTTTTTAAAACGCCTTACTATACATGCTAAAAACGCCTTACTATACATGGTCGTTTTTAGGCTAAAACGCCTTACTATACATGGTCGTTTTTAGCTAAAACGCCTTACTATACATGGTCGTTTTTGGCTAAAACGCCTTACTATACATGGTCGTTTTTTTAAAAGCGCCTTACTATACATGGTCGTTTTTAGGCTAAAACGCCTTACTATACATGGTCGTTTTTGGCTAAAACGCCTTACTATACATGGTCGTTTTTAGCTAAAAACGCCTTACTATACATGGTCGTTTTTAAAAACGCCTAAAATGGTCGCCTTACTATACATGGTCGTTTTTAGGCTAAAACGCCTTACTATACATGGTCGTTTTTGGCTAAAACGCCTTACTATACATGGTCGTTTTTATTAAAACGCCTTACTATACATGGTCGTTTTTGGCTAAAACGCCTTACTATACATGGTCGTTTTTTGGCTAAAACGCCTTACTATACATGGTCGTTTTTAGGCTAAAAACGCCTTACTATACATGGTCGTTTTTGGCTAAAAACGCCTTACTATACATGGTCGTTTTTAAAAAACGCCTTACTATACATGGTCGTTTTTTTAAAACTAAAATGGTCGCCTTACTATACATGGTCGTTTTTAGGCTAAAAACGCCTTACTATACATGGTCGTTTTTTGCTAAAACGCCTTACTATACATGGTCGTTTTTCGGCTAAAACGCCTTACTATACATGGTCGTTTTTAAAAACGCCTTACTATACATGGTCGTTTTTAGGCTAAAAACGCCTTACTATACATGGTCGTTTTTAAAAACGCTAAAATGGTCGTTTTTGGCTAAAAACGCCTTACTATACATGGTCGTTTTTTTTAAAACGCCTTACTATACATGGTCGTTTTTAGCTAAAAACCTTACTATACATGGTCGTTTTTGGCTAAAACGCCTTACTATACATGGTCGTTTTTAGGCTAAAACGCCTTACTATACATGGTCGTTTTTAGCTAAAACGCCTTACTATACATGGTCGTTTTTGGCTAAAACGCCTTACTATACATGGTCGTTTTTGGCTAAAAACGCCTTACTATACATGGTCGTTTTTAGCTAAAAACGCCTTACTATACATGGTCGTTTTTAGCTAAAACGCCTTACTATACATGGTCGTTTTTTTAAAACGCCTTACTATACATGGTCGTTTTTGGCTAAAACGCCTTACTATACATGGTCGTTTTTGGCTAAAACGCCTTACTATACATGGTCGTTTTTTGGCTAAAACGCCTTACTATACATGGTCGTTTTTGGCTAAAACGCCTTACTATACATGGTCGTTTTTAGGCTAAAACGCCTTACTATACATGGTCGTTTTTTAAAAGCGCCTTACTATAAAAACGCCTTACTATACATGGTCGTTTTTAGCTAAAACGCCTTACTATACATGGTCGTTTTTAGGCTAAAACGCCTTACTATACATGGTCGTTTTTAGCTAAAAACGCCTTACTATACATGGTCGTTTTTAGGCTAAAACGCCTTACTATACATGGTCGTTTTTAGCTAAAACGCCTTACTATACATGGTCGTTTTTGGCTAAAACGCCTTACTATACATGGTCGTTTTTGGCTAAAACGCCTTACTATACATGGTCGTTTTTAGGCTAAAACGCCTTACTATACATGGTCGTTTTTTCGGCTAAAAACGCCTTACTATACATGGTCGTTTTTAGCTAAAACGCCTTACTATACATGGTCGTTTTTGGCTAAAAACGCCTTACTATACATGGTCGTTTTTAGCTAAAACGCCTTACTATACATGGTCGTTTTTATTAAAACGCCTTACTATACATGGTCGTTTTTTTTAAAAGCGCCTTACTATACATGGTCGTTTTTTGGCTAAAACGCCTTACTATACATGGTCGTTTTTAGGCTAAAAACGCCTTACTATACATGGTCGTTTTTAGCTAAAAACGCCTTACTATACATGGTCGTTTTTAGCTAAAACGCCTTACTATACATGGTCGTTTTTGGCTAAAACGCCTTACTATACATGGTCGTTTTTTTAGGCTAAAAACGCCTTACTATACATGGTCGTTTTTAGCCTTACTATACATGGTCGTTTTTAGGCTAAAACGCCTTACTATACATGGTCGTTTTTTTGCTAAAAACGCCTTACTATACATGGTCGTTTTTGGCTAAAACGCCTTACTATACATGGTCGTTTTTGGCTAAAACGCCTTACTATACATGGTCGTTTTTAGCTAAAACGCCTTACTATACATGGTCGTTTTTAGCTAAAACGCCTTACTATACATGGTCGTTTTTAGCTAAAACGCCTTACTATACATGGTCGTTTTTGGCTAAAACGCCTTACTATAAAAAAACGCCTTACTATACATGGTCGTTTTTAGCTAAAACGCCTTACTATACATGGTCGTTTTTAGCTAAAACGCCTTACTATACATGGTCGTTTTTAGGCTAAAAACGCCTTACTATACATGGTCGTTTTTAGCTAAAACGCCTTACTATACATGGTCGTTTTTTTTAAAACGCCTTACTATACATGGTCGTTTTTTAAAACGCCTTACTATACATGGTCGTTTTTAGGCTAAAATACATGGTCGCCTTACTATACATGGTCGTTTTTAGCTAAAACGCCTTACTATACATGGTCGTTTTTATTAAAAACGCCTTACTATACATGGTCGTTTTTAGGCTAAAACGCCTTACTATACATGGTCGTTTTTAGGCTAAAACGCCTTACTATACATGGTCGTTTTTAGCTAAAACGCCTTACTATACATGGTCGTTTTTATTAAAACGCCTTACTATACATGGTCGTTTTTAGCTAAAAACGCCTTACTATACATGGTCGTTTTTAGGCTAAAACGCCTTACTATACATGGTCGTTTTTAAAACGCTAAAACATGGTCGCCTTACTATACATGGTCGTTTTTTTAAAACGCCTTACTATACATGGTCGTTTTTAGCTAAAAACGCCTTACTATACATGGTCGTTTTTTCGGCTAAAACGCCTTACTATACATGGTCGTTTTTAGCTAAAACGCCTTACTATACATGGTCGTTTTTTTAGCTAAAACGCCTTACTATACATGGTCGTTTTTTTAAAAAACGCCTTACTATACATGGTCGTTTTTAGGCTAAAAACGCCTTACTATACATGGTCGTTTTTTTTAAAAACGCCTTACTATACATGGTCGTTTTTAGCTAAAACGCCTTACTATACATGGTCGTTTTTAGCTAAAACGCCTTACTATACATGGTCGTTTTTGCTAAAAACGCCTTACTATACATGGTCGTTTTTTGGCTAAAACGCCTTACTATACATGGTCGTTTTTTGGCTAAAACCTAAAAGCTTACTATACATGGTCGCCTTACTATACATGGTCGTTTTTAGCTAAAACGCCTTACTATACATGGTCGTTTTTAAAAAAACGCCTTACTATACATGGTCGTTTTTAGGCTAAAACGCCTTACTATACATGGTCGTTTTTGGCTAAAACGCCTTACTATACATGGTCGTTTTTAGGCTAAAAACGCCTTACTATACATGGTCGTTTTTAGCTAAAAACGCCTTACTATACATGGTCGTTTTTAAAAAACGCCTTACTATACATGGTCGTTTTTTGGCTAAAACGCCTTACTATACATGGTCGTTTTTAGCTAAAACGCCTTACTATACATGGTCGTTTTTTCGCTAAAACGCCTTACTATACATGGTCGTTTTTTCGGCTAAAACGCCTTACTATACATGGTCGTTTTTTCGCTAAAACGCCTTACTATACATGGTCGTTTTTTCGGCTAAAACGCCTTACTATACATGGTCGTTTTTAGCTAAAACGCCTTACTATACATGGTCGTTTTTGCTAAAACGCCTTACTATACATGGTCGTTTTTAGCTAAAACGCCTTACTATACATGGTCGTTTTTGGCTAAAAACGCCTTACTATACATGGTCGTTTTTTGGCTAAAACGCCTTACTATACATGGTCGTTTTTGGCTAAAAACGCCTTACTATACATGGTCGTTTTTAGGCTAAAACGCCTTACTATACATGGTCGTTTTTAGCTAAAAACGCCTTACTATACATGGTCGTTTTTAGCTAAAACGCCTTACTATACATGGTCGTTTTTAGCTAAAAACGCCTTACTATACATGGTCGTTTTTAGGCTAAAACGCCTTACTATACATGGTCGTTTTTTGCTAAAAACGCCTTACTATACATGGTCGTTTTTTAAAACGCTAAAATACGCCTTACTATACATGGTCGTTTTTAGCTAAAACGCCTTACTATACATGGTCGTTTTTAGCTAAAACGCCTTACTATACATGGTCGTTTTTTTTAAAACGCCTTACTATACATGGTCGTTTTTATAAAAAAGCGCCTTACTATACATGGTCGTTTTTGGCTAAAACGCCTTACTATACATGGTCGTTTTTTTAAAAACGCCTTACTATACATGGTCGTTTTTAGGCTAAAAACGCCTTACTATACATGGTCGTTTTTTTAAAACGCCTTACTATACATGGTCGTTTTTATTAAAACGCCTTACTATACATGGTCGTTTTTAGCTAAAACGCCTTACTATACATGGTCGTTTTTTCGCTAAAACGCCTTACTATACATGGTCGTTTTTAGGCTAAAACGCCTTACTATACATGGTCGTTTTTTGGCTAAAACGCCTTACTATACATGGTCGTTTTTTCGCTAAAACGCCTTACTATACATGGTCGTTTTTAGCTAAAACGCCTTACTATACATGGTCGTTTTTGGCTAAAACGCCTTACTATACATGGTCGTTTTTAGGCTTAAAATGGTCGTTTTTATTAAAAACCTTACTATACATGGTCGTTTTTGCTAAAAAACGCCTTACTATACATGGTCGTTTTTGGCTAAAACGCCTTACTATACATGGTCGTTTTTGGCTAAAACGCCTTACTATACATGGTCGTTTTTAGGCTAAAAACGCCTTACTATACATGGTCGTTTTTGGCTAAAACGCCTTACTATACATGGTCGTTTTTTCGGCTAAAACGCCTTACTATACATGGTCGTTTTTGGCTAAAACGCCTTACTATACATGGTCGTTTTTGGCTAAAACGCCTTACTATACATGGTCGTTTTTGGCTAAAACGCCTTACTATACATGGTCGTTTTTTCGCTAAAACGCCTTACTATACATGGTCGTTTTTTTTAAAACGCCTTACTATACATGGTCGTTTTTAGCTAAAACGCCTTACTATACATGGTCGTTTTTAGCTAAAAACGCCTTACTATACATGGTCGTTTTTTTCGGCTAAAAACGCCTTACTATACATGGTCGTTTTTGGCTAAAACGCCTTACTATACATGGTCGTTTTTAGGCTAAAACGCCTTACTATACATGGTCGTTTTTAGCTAAAACTTACTATACATGGTCGTTTTTTTAAAACGCCTTACTATACATGGTCGTTTTTTCGCTAAAAACGCCTTACTATACATGGTCGTTTTTAGGCTAAAACGCCTTACTATACATGGTCGTTTTTTCGCTAAAACGCCTTACTATACATGGTCGTTTTTAGGCTAAAAACGCCTTACTATACATGGTCGTTTTTTCGCTAAAACGCCTTACTATACATGGTCGTTTTTAGGCTAAAACGCCTTACTATACATGGTCGTTTTTAGCGCCTTACTAAAATGGTCGCCTTACTATACATGGTCGTTTTTTGGCTAAAACGCCTTACTATACATGGTCGTTTTTTCGCTAAAACGCCTTACTATACATGGTCGTTTTTAGCTAAAACGCCTTACTATACATGGTCGTTTTTTCGCTAAAACGCCTTACTATACATGGTCGTTTTTTTAAAAACGCCTTACTATACATGGTCGTTTTTAGCTAAAACGCCTTACTATACATGGTCGTTTTTTTACTATACATGGCTAAAAACGCCTTACTATACATGGTCGTTTTTATTAAAAACGCCTTACTATACATGGTCGTTTTTGGCTAAAAAAACGCCTTACTATACATGGTCGTTTTTAGCTAAAAACGCCTTACTATACATGGTCGTTTTTTTCTAAAACGCCTTACTATACATGGTCGTTTTTAGGCTAAAAACGCCTTACTATACATGGTCGTTTTTAGGCTAAAACGCCTTACTATACATGGTCGTTTTTTCGCTAAAACGCCTTACTATACATGGTCGTTTTTTCGCTAAAACGCCTTACTATACATGGTCGTTTTTGGCTAAAACGCCTTACTATACATGGTCGTTTTTAGGCTAAAAACGCCTTACTATACATGGTCGTTTTTTTTAAAAACGCCTTACTATACATGGTCGTTTTTTGCTAAAAACGCCTTACTATACATGGTCGTTTTTTGGCTAAAACGCCTTACTATACATGGTCGTTTTTAGGCTAAAACGCCTTACTATACATGGTCGTTTTTTTAAAACGCCTTACTATACATGGTCGTTTTTAGCTAAAAACGCCTTACTATACATGGTCGTTTTTAGCTAAAACGCCTTACTATACATGGTCGTTTTTTTAAAAACGCCTTACTATACATGGTCGTTTTTCGGCTAAAAACGCCTTACTATACATGGTCGTTTTTAGCTAAAACGCCTTACTATACATGGTCGTTTTTGGCTAAAACGCCTTACTATACATGGTCGTTTTTTCGCTAAAAACGCCTTACTATACATGGTCGTTTTTAGCTAAAAACGCCTTACTATACATGGTCGTTTTTTGGCTAAAAACGCCTTACTATACATGGTCGTTTTTTTTAAAACGCCTTACTATACATGGTCGTTTTTTTTAAAAAACGCCTTACTATACATGGTCGTTTTTAGGCTAAAACGCCTTACTATACATGGTCGTTTTTTATTAAAACGCCTTACTATACATGGTCGTTTTTAGCTAAAACGCCTTACTATACATGGTCGTTTTTTTAAAACGCCTTAAAAACGCCTTACTATACATGGTCGTTTTTGCTAAAAACGCCTTACTATACATGGTCGTTTTTCTATACTAAAAAACGCCTTACTATACATGGTCGTTTTTAGGCTAAAACGCCTTACTATACATGGTCGTTTTTAGCTAAAACGCCTTACTATACATGGTCGTTTTTTCTAAAACGCCTTACTATACATGGTCGTTTTTAGGCTAAAACGCCTTACTATACATGGTCGTTTTTGGCTAAAAACGCCTTACTATACATGGTCGTTTTTTTTTAAAAACGCCTTACTATACATGGTCGTTTTTTGGCTAAAACGCCTTACTATACATGGTCGTTTTTGGCTAAAAACGCCTTACTATACATGGTCGTTTTTAGGCTAAAAACGCCTTACTATACATGGTCGTTTTTAGGCTAAAACGCCTTACTATACATGGTCGTTTTTGGCTAAAACGCCTTACTATACATGGTCGTTTTTAGGCTAAAAACGCCTTACTATACATGGTCGTTTTTACGCCTTACTATACATGGTCGTTTTTAGCTAAAACGCCTTACTATACATGGTCGTTTTTTCGCTAAAACGCCTTACTATACATGGTCGTTTTTTCGCTAAAACGCCTTACTATACATGGTCGTTTTTGGCTAAAAACGCCTTACTATACATGGTCGTTTTTGGCTAAAACGCCTTACTATACATGGTCGTTTTTAGGCTAAAACGCCTTACTATACATGGTCGTTTTTTCGGCTAAAACGCCTTACTATACATGGTCGTTTTTTTTAAAACGCCTTACTATACATGGTCGTTTTTTTTCGCTAAAACGCCTTACTATACATGGTCGTTTTTAGCTAAAACGCCTTACTATACATGGTCGTTTTTGGCTAAAACGCCTTACTATACATGGTCGTTTTTTCGGCTAAAAACGCCTTACTATACATGGTCGTTTTTAGGCTAAAACGCCTTACTATACATGGTCGTTTTTTTTAAAAACGCCTTACTATACATGGTCGTTTTTTCGCTAAAACGCCTTACTATACATGGTCGTTTTTTTTAAAACGCCTTACTATACATGGTCGTTTTTTGGCTAAAACGCCTTACTATACATGGTCGTTTTTAGCTAAAAACGCCTTACTATACATGGTCGTTTTTAGGCTAAAAACGCCTTACTATACATGGTCGTTTTTAGGCTAAAACGCCTTACTATACATGGTCGTTTTTAGCTAAAACGCCTTACTATACATGGTCGTTTTTTCGCTAAAAACGCCTTACTATACATGGTCGTTTTTAGGCTAAAACGCCTTACTATACATGGTCGTTTTTTCGCTAAAACGCCTTACTATACATGGTCGTTTTTGGCTAAAAACGCCTTACTATACATGGTCGTTTTTTCGCTAAAATGGTCGCCTTACTATACATGGTCGTTTTTATTTAAAACGCCTTACTATACATGGTCGTTTTTTCGCTAAAACGCCTTACTATACATGGTCGTTTTTTCGCTAAAAACGCCTTACTATACATGGTCGTTTTTAGCTAAAACGCCTTACTATACATGGTCGTTTTTTAGCTAAAACGCCTTACTATACATGGTCGTTTTTTCGCTAAAACGCCTTACTATACATGGTCGTTTTTTCGCTAAAACGCCTTACTATACATGGTCGTTTTTCGGCTAAAACGCCTTACTATACATGGTCGTTTTTTCGCTAAAACGCCTTACTATACATGGTCGTTTTTAGGCTAAAACGCCTTACTATACATGGTCGTTTTTAGGCTAAAACGCCTTACTATACATGGTCGTTTTTCGCTAAAACGCCTTACTATACATGGTCGTTTTTTAGCTAAAAACGCCTTACTATACATGGTCGTTTTTTTAAAACGCTAAAACGCCTTACTATACATGGTCGTTTTTTTAAAACGCCTTACTATACATGGTCGTTTTTTTAAAACGCCTTAATACATGGTCGTTTTTGCTAAAAACGCCTTACTATACATGGTCGTTTTTAGGCTAAAACGCCTTACTATACATGGTCGTTTTTAGCTAAAACGCCTTACTATACATGGTCGTTTTTGGCTAAAACGCCTTACTATACATGGTCGTTTTTGGCTAAAACGCCTTACTATACATGGTCGTTTTTAGGCTAAAACGCCTTACTATACATGGTCGTTTTTTCGCTAAAACGCCTTACTATACATGGTCGTTTTTAGCTAAAACGCCTTACTATACATGGTCGTTTTTAGCTAAAAACGCCTTACTATACATGGTCGTTTTTTTTAAAAACGCCTTACTATACATGGTCGTTTTTTTAAAACGCCTTACTATACATGGTCGTTTTTTCGCTAAAACGCCTTACTATACATGGTCGTTTTTAGCTAAAAACGCCTTACTATACATGGTCGTTTTTAGCTAAAACGCCTTACTATACATGGTCGTTTTTAGCTAAAACGCCTTACTATACATGGTCGTTTTTATTAAAACGCCTTACTATACATGGTCGTTTTTAGCTAAAACGCCTTACTATACATGGTCGTTTTTAGCTAAAATGGTCGTTTTTAGCTAAAACGCCTTACTATACATGGTCGTTTTTCGCTAAAACGCCTTACTATACATGGTCGTTTTTAAAACGCCTTACTATACATGGTCGTTTTTTGGCTAAAACGCCTTACTATACATGGTCGTTTTTTTAGCTAAAACGCCTTACTATACATGGTCGTTTTTTCGCTAAAACGCCTTACTATACATGGTCGTTTTTATTAAAACGCCTTACTATACATGGTCGTTTTTACGCCTTACTATACATGGTCGTTTTTTCGGCTAAAAACGCTAAAACGCCTTACTATACATGGTCGTTTTTAGCTAAAACGCCTTACTATACATGGTCGTTTTTGGCTAAAAACGCCTTACTATACATGGTCGTTTTTAGGCTAAAACGCCTTACTATACATGGTCGTTTTTGGCTAAAACGCCTTACTATACATGGTCGTTTTTCGCTAAAACGCCTTACTATACATGGTCGTTTTTTCTAAAACGCTAAAATGGTCGCCTTACTATACATGGTCGTTTTTAGCTAAAACGCCTTACTATACATGGTCGTTTTTGGCTAAAACGCCTTACTATACATGGTCGTTTTTAGGCTAAAACGCCTTACTATACATGGTCGTTTTTGGCTAAAAACGCCTTACTATACATGGTCGTTTTTAGGCTAAAAACGCCTTACTATACATGGTCGTTTTTAAAACGCTAAAACGCCTTACTATACATGGTCGTTTTTGCTAAAACGCCTTACTATACATGGTCGTTTTTGGCTAAAAACGCCTTACTATACATGGTCGTTTTTTCGGCTAAAACGCCTTACTATACATGGTCGTTTTTTCTAAAACGCCTTACTATACATGGTCGTTTTTTAAAACGCCTTACTATACATGGTCGTTTTTAGCTAAAACGCCTTACTATACATGGTCGTTTTTTCGCTAAAACGCCTTACTATACATGGTCGTTTTTAGCTAAAACGCCTTACTATACATGGTCGTTTTTGGTCGCTTTTTCGCTAAAACGCCTTACTATACATGGTCGTTTTTAGCTAAAACGCCTTACTATACATGGTCGTTTTTAGCTAAAACGCCTTACTATACATGGTCGTTTTTAGCTAAAACGCCTTACTATACATGGTCGTTTTTTCGCTAAAACGCCTTACTATACATGGTCGTTTTTGGCTAAAACGCCTTACTATACATGGTCGTTTTTATACATGGTCTAAAAACGCCTTACTATACATGGTCGTTTTTTCGCTAAAACGCCTTACTATACATGGTCGTTTTTTTAAAACGCCTTACTATACATGGTCGTTTTTAGGCTAAAAACGCCTTACTATACATGGTCGTTTTTGCTAAAACGCCTTACTATACATGGTCGTTTTTGGCTAAAACGCCTTACTATACATGGTCGTTTTTTCGCTAAAACGCCTTACTATACATGGTCGTTTTTAGCTAAAACGCCTTACTATACATGGTCGTTTTTTCGCTAAAACGCCTTACTATACATGGTCGTTTTTAGCTAAAACGCCTTACTATACATGGTCGTTTTTTCGCTAAAAACGCCTTACTATACATGGTCGTTTTTAGGCTAAAACGCCTTACTATACATGGTCGTTTTTCGCTAAAAACGCCTTACTATACATGGTCGTTTTTTAAAACGCCTTAAACATGGTCGTTTTTTTTAAAACGCCTTACTATACATGGTCGTTTTTTCGCTAAAACGCCTTACTATACATGGTCGTTTTTTCGCTAAAACGCCTTACTATACATGGTCGTTTTTAGCTAAAACGCCTTACTATACATGGTCGTTTTTCGGCTAAAACGCCTTACTATACATGGTCGTTTTTAGCTAAAACGCCTTACTATACATGGTCGTTTTTTTAAAACGCCTTACTATACATGGTCGTTTTTTCGGCTAAAAACGCCTTACTATACATGGTCGTTTTTGCTAAAACGCCTTACTATACATGGTCGTTTTTTCGCTAAAACGCCTTACTATACATGGTCGTTTTTTTCTAAAAACGCCTTACTATACATGGTCGTTTTTTTTAAAACGCCTTACTATACATGGTCGTTTTTAGCTAAAACGCCTTACTATACATGGTCGTTTTTCGCTAAAAACGCCTTACTATACATGGTCGTTTTTAGGCTAAAACGCCTTACTATACATGGTCGTTTTTTTTTAAAAACGCCTTACTATACATGGTCGTTTTTAGCTAAAACGCCTTACTATACATGGTCGTTTTTTCGCTAAAACGCCTTACTATACATGGTCGTTTTTAGCTAAAACGCCTTACTATACATGGTCGTTTTTTCGCTAAAAACGCCTTACTATACATGGTCGTTTTTAAAACGCTAAAACGCCTTACTATACATGGTCGTTTTTGGCTAAAACGCCTTACTATACATGGTCGTTTTTCGCTAAAACGCCTTACTATACATGGTCGTTTTTTCGCTAAAACGCCTTACTATACATGGTCGTTTTTTTGGCTAAAACGCCTTACTATACATGGTCGTTTTTTCGCTAAAAACGCCTTACTATACATGGTCGTTTTTTCGCTAAAACGCCTTACTATACATGGTCGTTTTTAGCTAAAAACGCCTTACTATACATGGTCGTTTTTTCGCTAAAACGCCTTACTATACATGGTCGTTTTTAAAACGCTAAAAAAAACGCCTTACTATACATGGTCGTTTTTAGCTAAAACGCCTTACTATACATGGTCGTTTTTTTAGCTAAAACGCCTTACTATACATGGTCGTTTTTTCGCTAAAACGCCTTACTATACATGGTCGTTTTTCGCTAAAAACGCCTTACTATACATGGTCGTTTTTTTTAAAAAACGCCTTACTATACATGGTCGTTTTTGGCTAAAAACGCCTTACTATACATGGTCGTTTTTAGGCTAAAAACGCCTTACTATACATGGTCGTTTTTCGGCTAAAACGCCTTACTATACATGGTCGTTTTTTCGCTAAAACGCCTTACTATACATGGTCGTTTTTCGCTAAAACGCCTTACTATACATGGTCGTTTTTAGCTAAAACGCCTTACTATACATGGTCGTTTTTTCGCTAAAACGCCTTACTATACATGGTCGTTTTTTCGCTAAAAACGCCTTACTATACATGGTCGTTTTTTCGCTAAAAACGCCTTACTATACATGGTCGTTTTTAGCTAAAACGCCTTACTATACATGGTCGTTTTTTTTAAAAACGCCTTACTATACATGGTCGTTTTTTCGCTAAAACGCCTTACTATACATGGTCGTTTTTCGCTAAAAACGCCTTACTATACATGGTCGTTTTTCGCTAAAACGCCTTACTATACATGGTCGTTTTTTCGCTAAAACGCCTTACTATACATGGTCGTTTTTAGCTAAAACGCCTTACTATACATGGTCGTTTTTTAAAAACGCCTTACTATACATGGTCGTTTTTTCTAAAACTAAAATACATGGTCGCCTTACTATACATGGTCGTTTTTATTAAAAACGCCTTACTATACATGGTCGTTTTTCGCTAAAACGCCTTACTATACATGGTCGTTTTTGCTAAAAACGCCTTACTATACATGGTCGTTTTTAGCTAAAACGCCTTACTATACATGGTCGTTTTTTTAAAACGCCTTACTATACATGGTCGTTTTTTCGCTAAAACGCCTTACTATACATGGTCGTTTTTAGCTAAAACGCCTTACTATACATGGTCGTTTTTCGCTAAAACGCCTTACTATACATGGTCGTTTTTTCGCTAAAACGCCTTACTATACATGGTCGTTTTTTTAGCTAAAACGCCTTACTATACATGGTCGTTTTTAGCTAAAACGCCTTACTATACATGGTCGTTTTTATTAAAAACGCCTTACTATACATGGTCGTTTTTTCGCTAAAACGCCTTACTATACATGGTCGTTTTTAGCTAAAACGCCTTACTATACATGGTCGTTTTTTCGCTAAAACGCCTTACTATACATGGTCGTTTTTTCGCTAAAACGCCTTACTATACATGGTCGTTTTTTCGCTAAAACGCCTTACTATACATGGTCGTTTTTGGCTAAAAACGCCTTACTATACATGGTCGTTTTTAGCTAAAACGCCTTACTATACATGGTCGTTTTTTTTAAAACGCCTTACTATACATGGTCGTTTTTCGCTAAAACGCCTTACTATACATGGTCGTTTTTATCGCTAAAACGCCTTACTATACATGGTCGTTTTTTCGCTAAAACGCCTTACTATACATGGTCGTTTTTTTTAAAACGCCTTACTATACATGGTCGTTTTTAGCTAAAACGCCTTACTATACATGGTCGTTTTTTCGCTAAAACGCCTTACTATACATGGTCGTTTTTAGCTAAAACGCTAAAATGGTCGTTTTTTACTATACATGGTCGTTTTTTTACGCTAAAAACGCCTTACTATACATGGTCGTTTTTTCGCTAAAACGCCTTACTATACATGGTCGTTTTTTCGCTAAAACGCCTTACTATACATGGTCGTTTTTTCGCTAAAAACGCCTTACTATACATGGTCGTTTTTTCGCTAAAACGCCTTACTATACATGGTCGTTTTTCGGCTAAAACGCCTTACTATACATGGTCGTTTTTTCGCTAAAACGCCTTACTATACATGGTCGTTTTTTCGCTAAAACGCCTTACTATACATGGTCGTTTTTTCGCTAAAACGCCTTACTATACATGGTCGTTTTTTCGGCTAAAACGCCTTACTATACATGGTCGTTTTTTCGCTAAAAACGCCTTACTATACATGGTCGTTTTTTCGCTAAAACGCCTTACTATACATGGTCGTTTTTTCGCTAAAAACGCCTTACTATACATGGTCGTTTTTGGCTAAAACGCCTTACTATACATGGTCGTTTTTCGCTAAAAACGCCTTACTATACATGGTCGTTTTTCGCTAAAACGCCTTACTATACATGGTCGTTTTTAGCTAAAAACGCCTTACTATACATGGTCGTTTTTTTTAAAACGCCTTACTATACATGGTCGTTTTTCGCTAAAACGCCTTACTATACATGGTCGTTTTTTCGCCTTACTATACATGGTCTAAAACGCCTTACTATACATGGTCGTTTTTTCGCTAAAACGCCTTACTATACATGGTCGTTTTTTCGCTAAAACGCCTTACTATACATGGTCGTTTTTTCGCTAAAACGCCTTACTATACATGGTCGTTTTTTCGCTAAAACGCCTTACTATACATGGTCGTTTTTTCGCTAAAAACGCCTTACTATACATGGTCGTTTTTAGCTAAAACGCCTTACTATACATGGTCGTTTTTTCGGCTAAAACGCCTTACTATACATGGTCGTTTTTCGGCTAAAACGCCTTACTATACATGGTCGTTTTTCGCTAAAACGCCTTACTATACATGGTCGTTTTTTCGCTAAAACGCCTTACTATACATGGTCGTTTTTTCGCTAAAACGCCTTACTATACATGGTCGTTTTTCGCTAAAACGCCTTACTATACATGGTCGTTTTTTCGCTAAAACGCCTTACTATACATGGTCGTTTTTCGCTAAAAACGCCTTACTATACATGGTCGTTTTTTCGGCTAAAACGCCTTACTATACATGGTCGTTTTTTCGCTAAAACGCCTTACTATACATGGTCGTTTTTCGCTAAAACGCCTTACTATACATGGTCGTTTTTCGCTAAAAACGCCTTACTATACATGGTCGTTTTTTCGCTAAAACGCCTTACTATACATGGTCGTTTTTTCGCTAAAACGCCTTACTATACATGGTCGTTTTTCGGCTAAAACGCCTTACTATACATGGTCGTTTTTTCGCTAAAACGCCTTACTATACATGGTCGTTTTTCGCTAAAAACGCCTTACTATACATGGTCGTTTTTCGCTAAAACGCCTTACTATACATGGTCGTTTTTTCGCTAAAAACGCCTTACTATACATGGTCGTTTTTAGCTAAAACGCCTTACTATACATGGTCGTTTTTTCGCTAAAACGCCTTACTATACATGGTCGTTTTTTCGCTAAAACGCCTTACTATACATGGTCGTTTTTCGCTAAAACGCCTTACTATACATGGTCGTTTTTGGCTAAAACGCCTTACTATACATGGTCGTTTTTTCGCTAAAACGCCTTACTATACATGGTCGTTTTTTCGCTAAAACGCCTTACTATACATGGTCGTTTTTCGCTAAAAACGCCTTACTATACATGGTCGTTTTTTCGCTAAAACGCCTTACTATACATGGTCGTTTTTGGAAAAACGCCTTACTATACATGGTCGTTTTTTCGCTAAAACGCCTTACTATACATGGTCGTTTTTGGCTAAAACGCCTTACTATACATGGTCGTTTTTTCGCTAAAACGCCTTACTATACATGGTCGTTTTTTCGCTAAAACGCCTTACTATACATGGTCGTTTTTTCGCTAAAACGCCTTACTATACATGGTCGTTTTTCGGCTAAAACGCCTTACTATACATGGTCGTTTTTTCGCTAAAACGCCTTACTATACATGGTCGTTTTTTCGCTAAAACGCCTTACTATACATGGTCGTTTTTAGCTAAAACGCCTTACTATACATGGTCGTTTTTCGCTAAAACGCCTTACTATACATGGTCGTTTTTTCGCTAAAACGCCTTACTATACATGGTCGTTTTTGGCTAAAAACGCCTTACTATACATGGTCGTTTTTCGGCTAAAACGCCTTACTATACATGGTCGTTTTTAGCTAAAACGCCTTACTATACATGGTCGTTTTTTCGCTAAAACGCCTTACTATACATGGTCGTTTTTAGCTAAAACGCCTTACTATACATGGTCGTTTTTTCGCTAAAAACGCCTTACTATACATGGTCGTTTTTTCGCTAAAACGCCTTACTATACATGGTCGTTTTTTCGCTAAAACGCCTTACTATACATGGTCGTTTTTGGCTAAAACGCCTTACTATACATGGTCGTTTTTCGCTAAAACGCCTTACTATACATGGTCGTTTTTTCGCTAAAACGCCTTACTATACATGGTCGTTTTTAGCTAAAACGCCTTACTATACATGGTCGTTTTTAGCTAAAACGCCTTACTATACATGGTCGTTTTTCGCTAAAAACGCCTTACTATACATGGTCGTTTTTTCGCTAAAAACGCCTTACTATACATGGTCGTTTTTTCGCTAAAACGCCTTACTATACATGGTCGTTTTTTTAAAAACGCCTTACTATACATGGTCGTTTTTATTAAAAACGCCTTACTATACATGGTCGTTTTTAGGCTAAAACGCCTTACTATACATGGTCGTTTTTCGCTAAAACGCCTTACTATACATGGTCGTTTTTTCGCTAAAACGCCTTACTATACATGGTCGTTTTTTGCTAAAACGCCTTACTATACATGGTCGTTTTTCGCTAAAACGCCTTACTATACATGGTCGTTTTTCGGCTAAAACGCCTTACTATACATGGTCGTTTTTTCGGCTAAAACGCCTTACTATACATGGTCGTTTTTGGCTAAAACGCCTTACTATACATGGTCGTTTTTCGCTAAAACGCCTTACTATACATGGTCGTTTTTGGCTAAAACGCCTTACTATACATGGTCGTTTTTGGCTAAAACGCCTTACTATACATGGTCGTTTTTCGCTAAAACGCCTTACTATACATGGTCGTTTTTTCGCTAAAACGCCTTACTATACATGGTCGTTTTTAGGCTAAAACGCCTTACTATACATGGTCGTTTTTGGCTAAAACGCCTTACTATACATGGTCGTTTTTTCGCTAAAACGCCTTACTATACATGGTCGTTTTTTCGCTAAAACGCCTTACTATACATGGTCGTTTTTGGCTAAAACGCCTTACTATACATGGTCGTTTTTTCGCTAAAACGCCTTACTATACATGGTCGTTTTTCGGCTAAAAACGCCTTACTATACATGGTCGTTTTTAGCTAAAAACGCCTTACTATACATGGTCGTTTTTCGGCTAAAAACGCCTTACTATACATGGTCGTTTTTAGCTAAAACGCCTTACTATACATGGTCGTTTTTTCGCTAAAACGCCTTACTATACATGGTCGTTTTTCAGCTAAAACGCCTTACTATACATGGTCGTTTTTAGCTAAAAACGCCTTACTATACATGGTCGTTTTTCGGCTAAAACGCCTTACTATACATGGTCGTTTTTTTGCTAAAAACGCCTTACTATACATGGTCGTTTTTTCGCTAAAACGCCTTACTATACATGGTCGTTTTTCGCTAAAAACGCCTTACTATACATGGTCGTTTTTTTAAAACGCCTTACTATACATGGTCGTTTTTTTAAAACGCCTTACTATACATGGTCGTTTTTAGGCTAAAACGCCTTACTATACATGGTCGTTTTTAGCTAAAACGCCTTACTATACATGGTCGTTTTTCGGCTAAAAACGCCTTACTATACATGGTCGTTTTTTCGCTAAAAACGCCTTACTATACATGGTCGTTTTTCGCTAAAAACGCCTTACTATACATGGTCGTTTTTCGCTAAAACGCCTTACTATACATGGTCGTTTTTAGCTAAAAACGCCTTACTATACATGGTCGTTTTTCGCTAAAAACGCCTTACTATACATGGTCGTTTTTGGCTAAAACGCCTTACTATACATGGTCGTTTTTCAGCTAAAAACGCCTTACTATACATGGTCGTTTTTTTATTAAAACGCCTTACTATACATGGTCGTTTTTAGCTAAAACGCCTTACTATACATGGTCGTTTTTCGGCTAAAACGCCTTACTATACATGGTCGTTTTTAGCTAAAACGCCTTACTATACATGGTCGTTTTTTGGCTAAAACGCCTTACTATACATGGTCGTTTTTTCTGCTAAAACGCCTTACTATACATGGTCGTTTTTTTTAAAACGCCTTACTATACATGGTCGTTTTTCGCTAAAACGCCTTACTATACATGGTCGTTTTTTCGCTAAAAACGCCTTACTATACATGGTCGTTTTTTCGCTAAAAACGCCTTACTATACATGGTCGTTTTTAGCTAAAACGCCTTACTATACATGGTCGTTTTTTCGCTAAAAACGCCTTACTATACATGGTCGTTTTTCGGCTAAAACGCCTTACTATACATGGTCGTTTTTGGCTAAAAACGCCTTACTATACATGGTCGTTTTTGGCTAAAACGCCTTACTATACATGGTCGTTTTTGGCTAAAACGCCTTACTATACATGGTCGTTTTTTCAGCTAAAAACGCCTTACTATACATGGTCGTTTTTGGCTAAAACGCCTTACTATACATGGTCGTTTTTGCTAAAACGCCTTACTATACATGGTCGTTTTTCAGTAAAACGCCTTACTATACATGGTCGTTTTTGCTAAAACGCCTTACTATACATGGTCGTTTTTCGCTAAAACGCCTTACTATACATGGTCGTTTTTGGCTAAAACGCCTTACTATACATGGTCGTTTTTGGCTAAAAACGCCTTACTATACATGGTCGTTTTTTCAGCTAAAACGCCTTACTATACATGGTCGTTTTTAGGCTAAAAACGCCTTACTATACATGGTCGTTTTTCGCTAAAACGCCTTACTATACATGGTCGTTTTTCAGTTAAAACGCCTTACTATACATGGTCGTTTTTTTCGGCTAAAACGCCTTACTATACATGGTCGTTTTTTCGCTAAAACGCCTTACTATACATGGTCGTTTTTGGCTAAAAACGCCTTACTATACATGGTCGTTTTTCAGCTAAAAACGCCTTACTATACATGGTCGTTTTTTCAGTTAAAACGCCTTACTATACATGGTCGTTTTTTGGCTAAAACGCCTTACTATACATGGTCGTTTTTTCGCTAAAACGCCTTACTATACATGGTCGTTTTTCGCTAAAAACGCCTTACTATACATGGTCGTTTTTCGCTAAAAACGCCTTACTATACATGGTCGTTTTTTTCGCTAAAACGCCTTACTATACATGGTCGTTTTTCGCTAAAAACGCCTTACTATACATGGTCGTTTTTCGCTAAAACGCCTTACTATACATGGTCGTTTTTAGTTAAAAACGCCTTACTATACATGGTCGTTTTTCGCTAAAAACGCCTTACTATACATGGTCGTTTTTTCGCAAAAACGCCTTACTATACATGGTCGTTTTTGGCTAAAACGCCTTACTATACATGGTCGTTTTTTCAGCTAAAACGCCTTACTATACATGGTCTTTTTTCAGTTAAAAACGCCTTACTATACATGGTCGTTTTTTTGGCTAAACGCCTTACTATACATGGTCGTTTTTGGGCTAAAAACGCCTTACTATACATGGTCGTTTTTCGCCAAAACGCCTTACTATACATGGTCGTTTTTCGCTAAAACGCCTTACTATACATGGTCGTTTTTCGCTAAAACGCCTTACTATACATGGTCGCTTTTTCGCTAAAAACGCCTTACTATACATGGTCGTTTTTTCGCTAAAAACGCCTTACTATACATGGTCGTTTTTTCAGTTAAAAACGCCTTACTATACATGGTCGTTTTTCGCTAAAACGCCTTACTATACATGGTCGTTTTTTCGCAAAAACGCCTTACTATACATGGTCGTTTTTGGCTAAAACGCCTTACTATACATGGTCGTTTTTTTCAGCTAAAAACGCCTTACTATACATGGTCGTTTTTTCAGTTAAAACGCCTTACTATACATGGTCGTTTTTGGGCTAAAACGCCTCTTCTACATGGACGACTGTCACTGGGAACTTGTTGGAGCCTATGCCAGCTTTAGGCCATTGGAACTGATATTTATGCTGTCACCGGAAGGGATTTGAACCCGCGCTGCCTCGACGGAAAGCAAGCGTGTATACCTCTACACCACCAGTGACTGTTACCTACTCTGTACAATAGGCGTATTTGACATGCACTCTGGAGGGTTTGCAGGAAAAAAGTATTGTTTAGTGTTGTATTTTCTTACATAACTGAGCAGGGATTGAACCGGGGTTGCCTGGATGGAAAGCCAGCGTGTATACCTCTACACTACCAGTGACTGTAACTTGCTTTGCACAAAAGGCGTATTTGACATGCACTCTGGAGGGTTTGCAGGAAAAAGGTATTGTTTAGTGTTGTATTTTCTCACATAACCGAGCAGGGATTGAACCGGGGTTGCCTGGACGGAAAGCCAGCATGTATACCTCTACACTACCAGTGACTGTAACTTGCTTTGCACAAAAGGCGTATTTGACATAAACTGGAGGATTTGCAGGAAAAACATTTTCAAACATCACTTAGCGGGGTTTGAAGCCATGCTGACTATACATGGTCATTTTTTTCATCTAAAAACGCCTTACTATACATGATCGTTTTTTTCGGCTTACTATATATCAGGGGTGTTTTACATAGGGCCGGAACCGGCCCGCAGGATAATTTAAAAGTGAAAAAATGCACAAAAGACATGGAATGAATATTTTTAATAAGGTGCAATTCATGGAATATCCTTGTTTTGATCAGAGAAGAAGACAACAGCAGCTTCAGTCTGTCACTCAGAAAGACCCAACACAGCAGACGCTATCAAGGACGTGAATACTTTATTTTTTACACATATTATAGCACTCTCTTTAGTTTGTAAAATGTAGGCAGGGATTACATTTAGATTTTATATGCTCGTGTAAATGATTTAAAAATTCCTTTCTTCATAAATCTTGTTTAATCTTAAAAGTGCATAACTACTGTATATTTTTCAAGACCAATTACTTGTTATGGTTTTGTGCCTTTGTACAGTAAGTGGGATCAGTTGCAATGCATATATGTGAATAATAAAAGTACATTGCACATTTGTCTAAGGAAATCTTAGGTGCTTCATGAAATGTTTTACAATACAATACAATACATGCTGATTTATATAGCGCTTTCACAACAGCTGGAACAAAGCGCTTAACAAAGCAGTTAACATAAAGTAAAATAATAAACACAATACACAACATAAAACACGAACAAAAAGTAAAATAATGAACACAACACATAACATAAAACACGGACAGTCGTGCAGTCCTAACCACTTTTCCCCTCATACGCTTTGTTGTTAAAGCAGTTTGAGATGAAAGAGGAGAGAATCAAAGTGTCCTTTCACCAGTGGATCAGAGACGTCATGTTCAAAATGTGCACACGTCGGCTACAAGCTAAGTTTCAAAGTCAACAAGAAGCTATAGCATCCATTGACGAAAAAAGAGATTGGTTCACTTCTCCTGTCCCATGTAAATCCATTCCAATTCCAAGCTGTGATTCTCAGTTCCAAATACGCATCGGCGCATGTTTTGTAAAAAATGTGTTCATTAAATCCCAACATTATTTCTTGTGCATCTTTAGACCAAAACAAAGGAAAGACATATTATTTTGGTTATTTATAGCAGAGTATGGTATAACTTTGAATGGTCCGGCACGCTTGACATCTATCGAGGCCTTATGTGGCCCACAATGTGAAATGAGTTTGACACCCATGCTATACATGGTCGTTTTTTTCGCTAAAAACGCCTTACTATACATGGTCGTTTTTTTCGCTAAAACGCCTTACTATACATGGTCGCTTTTTTCGCTAAAAACGCCTTACTATACATGGTCGTTTTTCGCTAAAACGCCTTACTATACATGGTCGTTTTTTCGCTAAAACGCCTTACTATACATGGTCGTTTTTTCGCTAAAACGCCTTACTATACATGGTCGTTTTTTCGCTAAAACGCCTTACTATACATGGTCGCTTTTTTCGCTAAAACGCCTTACTATACATGGTCGCTTTTTTCGCTAAAAACGCCTTACTATACATGGTCGTTTTTTCGCTAAAACGCCTTACTATACATGGTCGTTTTTTCGCTAAAAACGCCTTACTATACATGGTCGCTTTTTTCGCTAAAAACGCCTTACTATACATGGTCGTTTTTTCGCTAAAACGCCTTACTATACATGGTCGTTTTTTCGCTAAAAACGCCTTACTATACATGGTCGTTTTTTCGCTAAAACGCCTTACTATACATGGTCGCTTTTTTCGCTAAAACGCCTTACTATACATGGTCGCTTTTTCGCTAAAAACGCCTTACTATACATGGTCGCTTTTTTCGCTAAAACGCCTTACTATACATGGTCGCTTTTTCGCTAAAACGCCTTACTATACATGGTCGCTTTTTCGCTAAAAACGCCTTACTATACATGGTCGCTTTTTCGCTAAAAACGCCTTACTATACATGGTCGCTTTTTCGCTAAAAACGCCTTACTATACATGGTCGTTTTTTCGCTAAAAACGCCTTACTATACATGGTCGCTTTTTTCGCTAAAAACGCCTTACTATACATGGTCGCTTTTTCGCTAAAAACGCCTTACTATACATGGTCGCTTTTTCGCTAAAAACGCCTTACTATACATGGTCGCTTTTTCGCTAAAACGCCTTACTATACATGGTCGTTTTTCGCTAAAACGCCTTACTATACATGGTCGTTTTTTCGCTAAAACGCCTTACTATACATGGTCGTTTTTTCGCTAAAAACGCCTTACTATACATGGTCGCTTTTTCGCTAAAAACGCCTTACTATACATGGTCGCTTTTTCGCTAAAAACGCCTTACTATACATGGTCGCTTTTTTCGCTAAAACGCCTTACTATACATGGTCGTTTTTTCGCTAAAACGCCTTACTATACATGGTCGCTTTTTCGCTAAAACGCCTTACTATACATGGTCGTTTTTTTCGCTAAAACGCCTTACTATACATGGTCGCTTTTTTCGCTAAAACGCCTTACTATACATGGTCGTTTTTTCGCTAAAACGCCTTACTATACATGGTCGTTTTTTCGCTAAAACGCCTTACTATACATGGTCGTTTTTTCGCTAAAACGCCTTACTATACATGGTCGTTTTTTCGCTAAAACGCTAAAAACGCCTTACTATACATGGTCGCTTTTTCGCTAAAAACGCCTTACTATACATGGTCGCTTTTTCGCTAAAAACGCCTTACTATACATGGTCGCTTTTTCGCTAAAAACGCCTTACTATACATGGTCGCTTTTTCGCTTAAAACGCCTTACTATACATGGTCGTTTTTCGCTAAAACGCCTTACTATACATGGTCGTTTTTTCGCTAAAACGCCTTACTATACATGGTCGTTTTTTCGCTAAAAACGCCTTACTATACATGGTCGCTTTTTCGCTAAAAACGCCTTACTATACATGGTCGCTTTTTTCGCTAAAAACGCCTTACTATACATGGTCGCTTTTTTCGCTAAAACGCCTTACTATACATGGTCGCTTTTTTCGCTAAAACGCCTTACTATACATGGTCGCTTTTTTCGCTAAAACGCCTTACTATACATGGTCGCTTTTTTCGCTAAAACGCCTTACTATACATGGTCGCTTTTTCGCTAAAACGCCTTACTATACATGGTCGCTTTTTTCGCTAAAAACGCCTTACTATACATGGTCGTTTTTTCGCTTAAAACGCCTTACTATACATGGTCGCTTTTTCGGCTAAAACGCCTTACTATACATGGTCGCTTTTTCAGCTAAAAACGCCTTACTATACATGGTCGCTTTTTTCGCTAAAAACGCCTTACTATACATGGTCGTTTTTTCGGTTAAAACGCCTTACTATACATGGTCGCTTTTTTTCGCTAAAAACGCCTTACTATACATGGTCGCTTTTTTCGCTAAAAACGCCTTACTATACATGGTCGCTTTTTTCGCTAAAAACGCCTTACTATACATGGTCGCTTTTTCGCTAAAAACGCCTTACTATACATGGTCGCTTTTTCGCTAAAAACGCCTTACTATACATGGTCGCTTTTTCGCTAAAAACGCCTTACTATACATGGTCGCTTTTTCGCTAAAAACGCCTTACTATACATGGTCGCTTTTTCGCTAAAACGCCTTACTATACATGGTCGCTTTTTCGGTTAAAACGCCTTACTATACATGGTCGTTTTTTCGCTAAAACGCCTTACTATACATGGTCGCTTTTTTCGCTAAAACGCCTTACTATACATGGTCGCTTTTTTCGCTAAAACGCCTTACTATACATGGTCGTTTTTTCAGGTAAAACGCCTTACTATACATGGTCGCTTTTTCGGTAAAAACGCCTTACTATACATGGTCGCTTTTTCGCTAAAACGCCTTACTATACATGGTCGCTTTTTCGCTAAAAACGCCTTACTATACATGGTCGTTTTTTCAGGTTAAAACGCCTTACTATACATGGTCGCTTTTTCGCTAAAAACGCCTTACTATACATGGTCGCTTTTTCAGCTAAAACGCCTTACTATACATGGTCGCTTTTTCGGTTAAAACGCCTTACTATACATGGTCGTTTTTTCGGTTAAAACGCCTTACTATACATGGTCGCTTTTTTTTTTTCGTTCTAAACGCCTTACTATACATGGTCGCTTTTTCGCTAAAAACGCCTTACTATACATGGTCGCTTTTTTTTATTTTTCGCTAAAAACGCCTTAATATACATGGTCGTTTTTTTCGGCTAAAAACGCCTTACTATACATGGTCTGTTTTTTTCGGCTAAAAACGCCTTACTTTACATGGTCGTTTTTTTCGGGTTAAAACGCCTTACTATACATGGTCGCTTTTTTTCTTTTTTCGGCTAAAAACGCCTTACTATACATGGTCGTTTTTTCGGGTTAAAATGCCTTACTATAGATGGTCGCCAACGAAGTTGGCTTTGCAAACTATCGCCTGATCTCAGGATGGCGTTCTGAAGGCAGGCAGTTGGAAATACTGGCGTGGTCGATGGGTTATGGGTGAGGTTGGAGTGCCGTCACATCGCCCACGAGAGACGCCAACCGATTATGTTCGTCTTTTTAACCTTCAAAACCTCATGTGGTCAGCTGCCTTTGACTGCATATAAAAATTTTGAAATATTTGCAGCAGAATGGCCGAATGGTAAAAGACCTCGCGTGGTGATCAGGCGAACCGAGCTGGTCTTATTTCAACAAGCCTCTTTACATTATTTAGAGTTGCAGGAAGATTGTTCTTGGGTCCTCCGTGCCACTAGAGGGAGTAACTTGCTCATCGCCAGAGTCCACCTACGAGCATAGACCTGCAGGCAACACTTTTTGCTCTTCTTCCTGTTATTCGCAAGGTGCTGAAGTCAATCTTTGGGCCAGCCTGAAAAGTAGGAGACATTTACACTCGTTCAATGCACCAACATGACTACTTTTTTGACCTTTTTTTTCTCTCCCAGGCAGCAGTAAACATGATCTGCTTCCTGCTCTCGAAAGACCCAACAGTCTATCTCCCTGGTAAGTTTCATGCCCAACACATCTTTGTCTGCACAAGAAATTGACTTGCGTGTAACTCACGGATGCCTTTCCTCTCAGGTCAACACACTGGTCCCACGTTCTTCTCAAGAGCTGACCACTTCGCCGCCCAGCAACAAGCAGACTGCCATCCAACTTGCAACTTTTTCCTCTGCTTTTGTGATCATCTACTCTGCAAAAGAAATAAAGCTTGATGACAAAGAACACTTCAACTCAACTTCATTTTTAAACACATCACCACAATCAAACTTTAAAAATATATATATATTTTAAAAAACAAAATTATTTTCAGTTTTTTTTCTGATTTTTTTTTCAAATTTTTTTTCCTGGATTGTTTTTTCCAGGGAGAAAAATCCAGGAAAGTGGGTGTGGCCTGGCTGGAATGATGGCCATGATTCACTGATAGCTGTGAAAGTGGGTGGAGCATGAACATGCTGTGATTGGCGGAAAGGGGTTTGTTATGCATATTAGACATTCTCTGATTGGTGGGCTCTTTGGAGGCGTGGTTATGCAAATTTGGAGCAACCTGGTCAGAACCTGGAAAGTGGATAGGGTTATGTAAATTGGATTTGTAGTTATGCAAATGATGCCCTCCCACGATTGGTGGATGTCAAATTGGGTGTGGTTTGGGGCGGGCATTGCAGCACTTTGTCAAAGTCCCACTTGAGTTTTGAGCTCAGACTTGCACTTGGGTCACATCAGTCTTTTCACTGTTCCCGTCGGTTTCACATGACACAAAAGCTCGATTCCTGGAGTTTTGAGTCATGTGGAAACCAATGGGAACAGTGAAAAAAAAAGACTGATGTGACTGAAGCGCAAGTATGAGCTCAAGACTTCAGTCTTTGAAAAGGCTTCGAGTGAGTTGAGGATGGATTTGGTCATGATAGGCAAAGACTCGAATTCAAGTTGAACAATTTATTGGACAGAAAAGCGAACTTGACAATGTCAAAGCATTTGACCAGTCAATCTTTGTGTGGGCCAGTTCAAGTTGAACGCACACAAACACTGACGACTGTCCTGAGATGGAGCATGTGCTTGACCGGCTCATGCGTGATGTCACTGACAAGGGGGACATGAGCACTAACTGCCGTGTACTCCACAACAACATGATCACACTCTTCTGGTCAAGTTTTTAAATGACATTCAAGTGGGCCAAGTTAGTCATATGCATATATATATATATATATATATATATGCAAACAGACACATTTTTAAACTAACTTGGTCCACTTCAAGGTTTAAAATCATATTCCAGAAGTGCTTGATGATGCACAGGTTGTCTATGTGGAGTTGACACAAAGCAGAAGTTTAAGTTGAGTGAGAGACAGACAGGCGGGTGGGCACACTCACCTCCACCTTGTGGCGCAACGTGATATCAGACATCAGCTCTTCAAGCACACCACACAGCTCAGTGCTCACGCGTGTCCAAATGCAGGTCGGCGTCCCTTCCGCATGTCCTCCGAGTCTGGCGGCTGCGCCTTTGGCCCAGTCATCTGACTATTATCTGGTCAGGCAGAAAAACAAAAGTGGAAAGTCACACACTGTAGTCCATAAAAAAAAAAGTCGTTTCTTTTTTTCTTTTTAATTTGAGTCATTATTCGTAAAGTGGCAGACTTTGACTTTCAACCCGTCCATTTCCAAACGTGCCCGCACTCGCAATGCATCTGTTTGAGCGATCCACTCGCGGCTCTCTCCCCACACCGGAAGTACAATGAGCAACCTCCTTTCGAAAAACAAATGAACAAAGTCACGGGTGGATTTGTGGGAATAGTTTTGAAACAAATCTGCGCCCCCTCCCCTGATGTGAAGCCATCACACTTCCACTGCTGATGCCAGCTTTGGTGTAGAAACCAAACAGAATAGTATTCAAGTCAAACGCTGTTCGCGATTGCTTTTTGATTGACAGCTGAGTTCTACCTGGCGGCGGCGTGCTCGCTCACTGTCCACTTTGCGACGTTGTTTTTGACGTTGAGTCACAACAACAAAATAAAAGCAGCAACGTGTCGTAATAACTCTCCAGAATTGTCTACAAGTATACACTCAGAGATAAACTGCGAAGTCAGTTTAAAATGTGAAAATTACTCACTGAGAACAGGGCTTGTGGAGAGCGGAAAAACTTGCTCATTGAACCGGATGTGGTAGCGTTCTCGTGCTTGTACTTATTCTTCTTCTTGGTGAATTGGATGTCTTTAGTTCATATCGCCCCCTACCGTCCGGGAAACCACAAAGGCGTTTGGCAAGCAATCTGAATCTAATTTACAGTATTAGCCAAGCGTGCAAAAACACAAAACACTAAATTAGGGCAGATCTTGAAGAACCACAGATTTCAAAAGGCAGCTGATCCACTGAGCTGGTGGAAATACCGAGCTTCCATCTACTCCCGTTTGATCAAAGTAATGGAGAGTGGATTGTGCATTGTAGCAACATCTGTCCCGTCAGAGAGGGTGTTCTCAAAGACTGGACACATTGAAGTATTCCAAGTTGAAGTACTGTATTTAGTTTTGTTGACTGCAAATTTAAAATAAAACAATGAGTAGCTTATGTTTGTTTTTTTTCACTGCTGCTGTTGCAGTTAATACTCACTATTTTTGTTAATTTTACAAAATTAAAAAACTGATGAAAGTAAAAGTATGGATCCAACTCCTGCACTTAAGTTAAAGTAAATAAGGACAGACTGTGAAATACTCTGAGTGCAAGCCAGTTAATTGGTTGAGCCCTAGCACATTTGTGTTATAAGTTGTAGTCAGGAGGAGGAAAACGTTATCTGAAAAATAAATACTCGAGTAATGGACAGATCCCGAAAGTAAATCTACTCAAGTAGCGTAACAAAGTATTTGTACTTGATTACTTGCCACCAACGCTTGAAACGATGATTTGACAGCGTCCATCCGAACTGGGCAATAAGTGCGCACGAGCGCAGCTGCGGAATGTCAAGTAAATACGTATGAGCGATGCGAGCGGTCGTCAAGTTCGGTCAATCTTTCTTCGGCGACCAAGCCGACGTCGGCGGCGCTAATGGCCATTAGAGGCAAGAAGGAGCGCAGGCCTTTGATTGGGCGCCTCGTCATCGCTCTTCCTCCTGCCTTCATCCTTCATACGCGGCTGCCCCATCGATTGCCTGTTTAGTGCTATGACAGATGAAGCCCCCCCCCCTCCCGACCATCACCACCAACGCACATCCCTGACTGCTGTCCCAATCAATCCACATCCAAGGTGCGTTGCATCTTGGTGCCACTTTTGCAAAGTTTAACATGTTAGTTGTGTTGATGGTCGCTTTTAATGAGAAAAAACATAACTTTCAAATATTGCGCTTGATAAAAACAGAAACTAACGGCATCATTCAAACTAATGTCAAGAATCACACTTTTTTGTTGTTGTTGCCGCAATTCAATACACATTGTGCTGCTCCTTCTCTTATGTGCGCCTTGGCCACCGGAGGGCCGTTTTCTTTGAGTGTCCTCTCCGATCTTACTACATTTCCTAAAATCGCGGCCTCACACTCAGGTGATTCAATGCCACGCCTCAAATAAAGAAAAAAAAATACGAGGTGGTGGTAATTACCCTCTCTATGGCCCCCCATTTTATAAATATCCGCCTCCTTTCTAATAAATTCCTTACCCCAATCAATACTCTCTACACCTGACAGATGTTTCCATTATTTTGAGTATCCTCGACCTTCCTACTATCTTTCCTCAAATAGTAACCTCAACTCAGGTGGTAAAATGCCGCACCTCGAATGAAAAAAAAACGAGCACAAGGTGCTCATAATGATATTTCCTATGGTCATCCCCTTTATTTTATTTTATTTTATTTGTATCAGTAACTGCCGCCTAACTAATGCCCGCTTTTGATTGCTTCCACGTTGCCATCTAACGACTCTAAGCTGCTCAGGGATCACCGTTCGGAATAAAAGTCAGTCAAGGAGCAGGACGGTGAGCATCAGCGTCTTGCTTCCAGACCGGATGGCGTGACTTGGCGTCCGTGCATCCATCACCGTGCAACACAAGCGTGAGGAAAAGTGTGCAGGCATGCACAAAGGTTGCTGAGCCCCTCGCGCGCGCGCGCGCACGTACGCGCGCCCACTGGTAAACGCAGCTCTAAATGATTCCGGATTCCTCTCTCCTCCTCGCCATCATGTCAAGTGTGGCGAGGAAGTGAAGTAATGGGGGTCCTTAATGAATTTGGTCCTCCATCAGGCGTAATCACGCCCGGACGTAATGACGCTCATCTTTTTCGCGGCGAAACTGTACTCGGGAGTCAACTCGCGCGATGCGCCGTTTCGACAGATCTGCTAAATGTCAGCAAACCGCTTCTGAGCACAATCCCAATTTGCTTTGGAATTAGCACGAGCGGCGCTAATTATTTGGACAATTCATTGCTTTTTTTTTTTTTTTGGGTCGACGCACAGCCAAAAAGAGGAGGGAAGGAGGTGCTCTCTTGATTTGGGATGAGAGTGGATGTGTCCCAGACATGCCTCCTCACAGCCTGCGGGGCTTCACTTCTTTTGCGCTCGCACACTCAGCCAAAAGCTTTGTGACAGCGCGCACACACACACACACACACACACACACACACACACACACACACACACACACACACACACACACACGCACACACACACAACGCGCGCGGTTCTTTTCTGGCTCTGCTTGGTGAAGGAAGGAGAGGATAAAAAAAAAAAAAAAGAAGGGAGAGAGGTGAGCTCAAACGTGAAAGTCGCCGTGGCTTCGAACCAACCACCACGTCAACGATGACAACTGGTCATTTTCAAATGAGCTTTGAAGCCAGTTTTGCACAGAAGCATCGACATGCGGTTTTTTTCTTGGGTTCCTGTTCGTAATCTGACTGAGTCGAGTGAAGTCAAATTAGGTCTGGTGAGTTATATTAAAGTTTTAATGATTTTAAAAATTCAAGTGGCCATCATTGATTTGTATTATCGACGCGGCTTACGGTTAAGATGCTTTATGTGCCAAGTTGCTTCAACTCTCTTAATGAGTCAACTTTTGGTTACTTGTGTTGATTTTTCGTTGGCTATTAGAATGCTTAGATTTTTTTTTACTCGAAATGACGAATGATGTCATTGTTTCCAGTCTTGTTTCGGCAAAGCGTTCGTTTTCGTTTTTTTTTTCTTTCATAAACCACAGTTGCAATGTTTGACTTGTTGACCGAGACCTGTTCAAAGTCGGGGCTTTTCTATTTGATTTCAACCCACAACTGCAAAAAAAAAAAAGATGCGACCTAAAATAAATCGATTCGGACGTCGAAATGAAAAGGTTAACGGCGGATTTAAGATGAGCGAAATTCGGAGAAAATCGAACATTTTTTCTAAAACTCACGCAAATAGTTATTTTAAACATTACGGTGCTTTAATAACCTATAATTGTGTTTTAAATACGGGCCTGCACGCCGGTGTCACTTCTGAAACGAAACGTTCAAATTCTCAAGATTTTTAAACGTGTAAACAACATTTCAATATATACAAAAACAATTTTGATTAAGGAGCTTTTTGATTACAGGCCATCAAGGTGGATCGCCTCGTTGATTTACGTTTGCTACCAGCAGATGTTTTTTTTTTTTTGCCTTCTTGATGAATAAGAAACGGATTCTCTCGATTCCAACGTTTTATTCGTAAACATTAAATAATCGTTTCCCCTCTGCAATCTGGACGAAAGCTCTGAGGCCTATCACACACTTCACCCCCACCCCCACACACACAAACTCTTTTTTTTTCGTGTAAAATCCAAAAAGATGGACAAAGCGTGTCTTTGCATTCCCCCCTCTCTGTCCCCATGCTCGTCGATCGGCTGACAGAAATGCTCTTAAGCATATCGAGAAAGCTTTATATTGAACAGCAACAAATACTTACAGCACACATAGAAACGAGGAATGTGACAGTTGTACAAACACGATGGCTCCCTCCCTCCCTGGCTGCTCGTCTATACACAGGAGATCAGATATATATATGTGTGTGTGTGTATGCATATATATACACACACACATATATACACTGTATATATTTAGATATGAGTTTGAGTGCCAACTACATTGGTATCAAATCTAGCAGACTACATAGTGTCCGATCGGCTATATAGACATCGCCTCTGCATGTGCCTATAGAGGAGCAACAAAAATAAATATTCGGAATAAGACATGCGTCGTTTTTTGGGGAAAATGTTTGGGGGGGAGGCACGATTTGAAAAGGGGAAAAATCATTATAACAAAATTTGTTCATATTATAAACTGATGCGTCATCTATTCGATAATGTACAGTGTCCGCATATACATTATATATACTATAGATATATACATATATATAAATGGAATATATTTGACATCTGGAGGTGCTGAAGACATGATGGAAAGATTTTTTTTTTGGACCCACTCAAGTCGTTGGAATTAAAATGCGCAATGTTTGCATTCGATCCGTTTGCCATGCACTGTCAAAACAAGTGTGAAATTAAAAGGATAATAAACGTGTCTTTTGTCAGCAATTTTAGTAAGGTCCTCGGAGGAAAGAAAGGGTCCCGCCAGTCCTGTTTTGCAGATGTCCAAAAAGAAGAAAAATAAAATTGGCAAAGTTTGTTGGGGGTTTTTGGGGTGGGTGGGGGTGTCGGGAAATAGTCTGCGTGGGAGCCGCGGCCTGTTTTGTTTTGTTTTTAGAAAGGCAGCGTGTCGAGGAAGAGTTTGTCGATGATGGCTGGCGGAGGCACGAGGTCTTCGAGTTTGAGGTAAAAGATGCGCTGCAGCCCCTGCGTGCACAGCGTGCGCAACTCGGGCAGCTTGCCCAGCAGCTTGGACAAATAGTTGGGCCGGTTCAGGCCGCCGACGCCGCCGCCGCCGCCGCCCGTGAACGTCACTTGGTCCTTCAGGCAGTTGACGATCTTATTCTGCAGCTCCTCCACGCGCTTGGGCTCCCTCAGCCCGTGTCTCTCTACAAAGCACAAATCATCATCATCATCATCATCATCATCAGAACGGCGACGCCGACTCAATCCGCGGAAGGGGGTCGATCGCGCCGCGCGCCTCCTTTGCGTCACCTGTGACCATGGCCAGCGCGGCGATGCAGGCGAACGCCGAGATGTCCACGCTCATGCCTTGCAGGTTGGACGAGAACTCCACGATGGCGTCCACCCACTCGCCGAAGCCGCGCACGCACTGCAGCCTGTGCAGCACCACGCCGTTGCAAAAGATCAGCTTGCCTTCCACCGGGTTGGACCTCGAAGCCAGCAAAGGCGCTCTCGTTAAAAGCCAGCAAACCGGGGTTCGCACTCCCAAGCGCCCAAACGTGGCTCCTCGCGTTACCTGTACGCCAGCCTGAGGACGAAGAGCTCGAGGAAGGCCGACTCGAAGAGGAGGTCCTGATCCGGCTTGGGCAGGTCGCAGAAGCCGGGGATCTTCTCGGCCCAGCCGCGGATGATCTCCATGGAGCCGGTGAGCAAGTCGTAGAACTGCTGGATGTGCTGCGTGTTGTCGCCCGCCATTTGGTAGTCAGGACTCGCCTGGAACTGGAATGTCATTTACACACACACACACACACACACACACACACACACACACACACACACACACACACACACACACACACACACACACACACACACACGGCCGCTTAATGAAGTCCCTTGAAAATATATAATCCGTGAAATTGCACAGTGGGTCGTTGGGCGACTTTTCCTTTTATTATTATTATTAAATTCCGCCCTCACGACGTAAATTACTCCGCGGGAGCCACTTAAAAGAAAGTCAGAGTGTCGGGGTAACGCGTCGCCAAGCGCTTGCTTCAGTTTGGGAAGAAACGCTCCCACTCACTCTGGAGTAGTCCAGCGCGGACATGGAAGGGTTCGAGTCCACGTGGGCCCTGACCAGCGCGCTGATGAGGCTGACCGGCGGCGACGGGGGGGAGGGCTCCTGGGGGCTTTTGGGTTTGGATGGCAGGCGTCCTCGTCGACCTTTCAGATTGTCAGTCCTCACCACTGCGAAAATAATCAGCATCGTCACACGCGGAAGGCGTCGAGCCGCGCGCGAATTACCACCGTGACGTCACATAGACAACCAAAAAAATCAAACGAAGTCACTAAAGCAAGCAAAGTGTGCGTAAAACCCACAAGGCAAGTTTGACTCGGGCCCGCGCGTACCTTCTCTCACCATTCCGACCACAAGGCACTTCTGGAAACGGCAGAACTGGCAACGGTTTCTCCGGCGTTTGTCGACTGGACAGTTCTTATTGGCTAAGCACACATATTTGGCATTTTTCTGGACGGTGCGCTGCAAGGAGACAGAAACACAATCACTTCGTGGGCCTGCTTTTCAGACACTCTTGAAAAGAAACACATCAACATCGATTTTTAAGGATTCTGGAAGCTGCCCGATATCACTTGTAAATCAGGACTATTTCGTGCGTAAATTGCATCCACGCAGCAACCAACATTCTACCGGTAACGGGTTTTTTTTACGCATTCTAAGAAGAAAAAAAAGCGGAGGGAAAGGATCATTTCGTTTCGCGATTCACGTTTCAATGTTAAAAGTTTCACACGAATGCAGGAAGGAACGGGAACAGGCTGTTTTTTGGACATACAGAGATTTTAGGCATCCTGTACTTTGCGCTAGAGGGAAAAACCGAAGTGGTATGAAAAAGAAATAAAAAAGGTGAGAGTGTTTTACATTATATCGAGGATCCACATTTAAATGAGACATGTTAAATTTGGACATTGCGCGAAGCAAACCACAGAAACCAAATTTTTTTTTTTTTTACGCACTGACTTATTACGCAACCAGAATTGTCCGCCCGAGACACATAAAAAAAGTGTCGGCAAATCGTCCACTGTGGTGGGCCTGTTTGTTTTTGTTTGGGATGAGCGTCTAATTGAGACAAGTTCAATTCGGAACGTGCCCGCAGGAAGGAACATAAGGACTGGAGTATAGCGAGATCATTTTTACGCATCCGGGACTGTGCTTGGAAAAACAACAACAACAAAAAAAGGTGGAGTGATAAGATCACTTCGGGGGGGGCGTCTTTCCTCTTAGATCTTAATGCGAAACGCTTCATTAGCACGCCCGGTAGGAAACAAGAACGTCGCTTTTGCGCACATCCCTCTTGCCCACCTTGAAAAAGCCCTTGCAGCCCTCGCAGGTTCGAACCCCGTAGTGCTGGCAAGCCGCGTTGTCTCCGCACACCGCGCACAGCCCCTCGTTGGACGGCGAGCCGCGGGAGGGCGGCGACGGCACCTGACTGTCCACCAGCTGGTGCCCGTGGCCCAGCTGCAGCGAGTGCGGGAAGGCCAGGCCGCCCTGCTTGCGGAGGCCGCCGGGCACCGCGAAGCTTTGCGCGTCCAGGCCCCGGTGGTGCACCGCCGCCGCCGCCGCCGCCGCTGCGGCCGCGGCGGCCGCCGAAGCGGGGCCGTCGTGGCCCATGGAGACGTGCAGCGGGCCGTCGAACCGCATCTGGCAGCTGGACACGGGCGTGCCGGGTGGGGACTGCTTGAAGGAAAAGAGGGAGAGCCGCGACACGGGATTCTTGCGCTGCTCCATCATGTAGTTGTGGTGGAAAGTGTGCAGCGAGGGGCCGGGGTCCTCCCACATGGCGCCGGGCTGCACCTGGAAGTTGGGCGTGTTGGGGGCGTGCGGCGACGACGGCGGCTTGAAGTACACGGGCCCCGCGTGGGCCATCATGTCGTCGGACTGCGGCGGCAGGTGGCCCTGCTGGTGCGGGTGCGAGTGGTGCGGGTGGTGGTGGTGGTGGTGGTGATGGGGGTATCCGTGCATCTGCACGTCCTCCACCTTGATGGGCGACTGCTCGCCGCCGCCGCCGCCGCCGGCGTGCGGGACCTGGTAGAGGCACGGCGGCTTGACGTCGTAGCCCGCCGCCGCGTTGTAGTTGTCCACGAAGGTGCTGAAGCTGGGCAGGGAGGTGGTGGCGGTGATCTCGGTGTTGGTCAAGTCCATGCTAAACTTCACGAACTCGGGAGTGAGGAAGTCGCAGCTGTACTCTCCCGCGGCGTGGTAGCTGTAGCTCTGGGAAGCGGGGCTGGCTCCTTGGGGTGATGATCCATACTGAGCCTGGACGCAGGGCATGGCTGCCGAGGCACGGGAGCGTTTAGTCAAGAGCGCAAATTTGGTCAGGGGGGGCGGTTGTTTGAAAACGCTTGCTTTCACCTCAACACGGTGCCGGGCTCACACTTGGACAAGATACGCGACTTGGGACGACCGGTCGGATTGTCGGGTTGGCGGGATCTTGCCCTAGAAAATGACACCACAACAAGCATAAAACAACATGCGTGCACAGTACGGGCGCTAACTGCAAAAAGCAACACTTTGAACTCGCCGTTTCTGATTTCTTGCACGGAATAAATGTCACTAATTTCACTTGGCGACCTGCACGCACGCAATCAACAATAACTAAAAGCTGACACCGTTGCCAAAGAAACACATTGGTACCTCTTTTCACATCCAGCTGTTCAATCCATGCAATAAGCATTCAGGAGGGCTGCCGTCTTCCTGAAAATGTGCTTGGAAAAGAACAAACAGGAAAGTCGAAGCAAAACCTCCCAACTCATGAAGCCCCCCCCAGCCTGTGAGCGACACTTGCCTCGACTAAGCCACTCCAAGCCAATGTGGCTTTGTTTATGTGAGCTCCGGATGCCGTGGCCCACGTGTTTGCTGGCGTGACGTCATTGACGTCAACACCGACGCGGGCCAATCGCGGAGCGAGGTGGGAGGGATGCTGGAGCAGTGGGGGTGAAGGTGGTGGTCCGTGGGGGGCGGCGTTCTCCAGCCCTGCCTGGTGAGCGTGTTTGTCTTGTACTATGCGATCTATGCTGCTTCCCACATGGACATGAAGCTGAGATGTAGTGGGGATAAAGGCGGCTACGCTCAGCGCTCAGTTTGAACAGGACTTAAGACGAAACACTCCACGCGCTCTGGTCTCGTCAAAGCGTATTGCTGCCACACCAGACCCAAAAAAAAAAAAAAAGTTAGGATCAGATTAGTGTCAGACTAAGATTGGCTTCTATATTGGGCAAAACAAAACGAAGCGATTCCGGTTCAGCTCGCTGGCGGAGCTCTACATGTGTCTTATCACATTATTATGTAAAAATGATCAACGTTAACACGTGTACATGATCACATGAAAACATGACATTTCTCCCGGTAAGATTGAGAGGTGTAAATCCAAACTGTAATCAAACAGCCAACACCAATACAATTGATTTTATGTTGTGGGCGGGGCATCACTTGTCCGACAGATGGTTTAACAATTTAGTCCAACGTTTGATGAAAATTGGCCCAATCTCTGACCTAACAGTGTCAACCCAACGATTGATTTATAACACCAAGTCAGCTTTAAAAGTGTGTACAACCAACGATGAACATTTTTCAATGGCTCTACGCATCGAAGAGGACCAAGCTTGTCTGTGAAATTCAGGCTTCGACATAACTGCAACATCAACAGACATCAGTAGGTGACAGTGTTGCATCACGTTGGATTTGAGATCAGCACAGCTTTTGAGGCGACGATAAAGATTAAGTGGTGATTCTCCACTTGTCACATTGATTACAACTGATCAATCAATTTTGACTTTTTTTTCAAAAATCAGAGATGCAAGTAAAAATGTCTACATTTTTTGGTGCCAATTCCAAGCCTGTAGCATATCAGGTTTTAGGCCAAACTTTAAAATACAAAAATGAAACTATCTGAAAAACTTGATGTGCTAGGGGGGGAAAAATAAAATTTTAAAATCTGCATCAAAAAATAGGACGAGGGCCATCCATGATTGCAATTTGCTGTTGGGCAGTGTAATTCTCGTAAAAATGTCTTTTATTTTCATCTTTATCAATTCATTTCACACATCAGCTTTTGGTTATTTTAAACAGCAGTACAGAACAAAGAAAGTTGAAGAGCCGTTTAGGAATTGCAGAACTTTTGTTTTTTTATTTTTTACATCTTGCACTGCACACAAACACCAAATCTACATACATAACACTATGTATGCATTATGTATATGTAATAAGCATTTATTACATATACATAAAACAAACAAACAAATAAAAACGAAGAAATCAACTCGATCAGCTCGAAAAACAAATTCAAACTTAAGTGATTTTTGAGAAAGTCAACATGAAATGAAAACAAACCCAAATGAAAAACCCAAATATATTACAACCCCTCGTCTGCTGCTAACCGAGCATGGTGACATCTTCTCAACACCAGCGCGCCAACTAGCTCATGGCCTGCCTTTGGTCCCCTCTAACCGCCGCAAAGCAAGGACCCCCTACCGGAGTGTAATTCCTACCCCACTAGGAAGCGCAGCACTGGTGTGACATAAACCTCATAAAGCTGGAGGCGGGCGGGTAATATTATTCTACCTTATCGTCTGACAGGATTTCTTTATTCCTCAATTGTGTTCCAAATTTAGACCTCAACTTCTGGGGGGGGAAGAGAGGGGTGTGTGTGTGTGTGTGTGTGTGTGTGGTGGAAAAATAGTGCTAATTAGTGGGGGCCTCTCACCAGTTATCGCAGGGGAACCAATTTAGTAGCCGCTAGAGGGAAAAGCCTGATTGCGCAGACTCTTACGGAGACTGCCGAAAAAAAAAAAAAATAACAATAAAAAAAATGAACTCAAGTTGATACGTCATGGCCAAAATAAACGCATTGTTTTGCAGCCCATCTCGAGGTAATCTTACACTAACACCTTGTGTCCAATAGTTGCTCTGGCTGTGTTTTGGGCGAATATTAGTGTGGGCAGCGGGCCAAAAAAAGAAACTCCACTCGACAGCATCCTGTTATTGTGCAGACAAAAAACAACAAAAAAAGCATACAAACGCGCACCAGGTGTACTCAAGGACAGGCTGCAGAGGGGCGTATTGCACCGGCACCTAGAGGGCGCTGGTGTTCACTGCTTTCTGCTCCTGGAAAGTAACCTTTTTATTTATTTATTTATTTATTTATTTATTATGAACCCGGTCCCTTAACTCATTCAGTACCAGCCGACTCTGGAGCAAGTCTGAAAAGACGTTTAAAAACGTCTTTGGGAGTGAATGAGTTAATGGCTGCGCCGTACCACCCCGCCCGTCTTTCTTCTCAGGTGGGCTTTATTGCGCCGCAAACCTCAAGTCATGTACGGCCTTCCATTGTAACTATCGTTCAAATGAACCATCAAGGTGCTCTTTTTGAATTTTTTTCAGATGCGATGACGTCATTGCTAGCCATCTGAAGCGCAAGCATAAAGGCAAGTCTGAATTTAATTGGTGGTTTGAGCAGTTTATTGACTTTGAAGGATAGTCAAGTGGTGTGGATGTGCACGATTGAACGAAGTGGCTTTGTTAGTTCAAAACGTGATGCAGTCAAACAAAAACAATGTTAAAATTGAACAATTTCACTGAAAAGGTAGTCAGATGTAACGAAAACAATTGTGAGCATTTTTTGGGTAGTCCACTTAGCCCACAACTGTCACACACATCCCCAGGAAGAGAAAAAAAGAAAAAAAAGCTCTTTTGAGGCAGCTCTGAAACTCGCGAGAGAATGGAATCTCCCGAGCCCGAAGGCATCTCTTTGCTCACACTCCTATTTCCCATTTCTGGAATTCCACTTTACAAGCTTAAATGTCTACTTAATATGCTTTAATGCCTGCTCTTTAGAGCCGGCGAGCACTTCATCACTTTTATACACCTTTATATAACACACTGTTAACTAGCAATGCCTCACGGAACAGCTTGTCTTGCAGCTTGCAAGGCGTCCGCATGCCGTGATGAAGGTACCTGTTCGCCATGCACAATGAGACAGTAAAAATGTGGCGCGAGGCCGCCGCCGCCGCCGCCATCTATATCAATCCGCGCTGAATATTCATGAATCACGGTGTCATGACATGCTCTGTAATTGGCAGCAACATTAGTAATGACACCGGCGCTATCAAGGCCTTGCATATTCATGCGGCCGCCAATTTTTCCTCACGGCCGCGTTTTGTCTTTTTTTTCCTCCCTTTTTCAACGTCTCCTCAAAGTGGAAATGTATTCCGGAGCTGCAGGTGTCCCCGCTGACACAATCAATTACACCCCCCCTCCACCACAAAAAATAAAAAAATCTGATAACGCATTTAGTTTCTTTGATTAATAAAAATGTATAAAATTACACAAAATGAACCTTGTTACAATCGTTCGGATGCGTTAGAAAAGGACTTGAAACAGTTCGGTCATCCATCTTTGATCACGCTTATGCTCATTAGGGTCACGGGTGGGCTTGCGGACTTTGGGGCAAGAGAGGCGGGGCACACCCTGGACTGGTCGCCAGGAGAGAACATGCAAACTCCACACAGGTTTGCGCGTCGACCTCACAGTGCAGAGGTCGTGGGTTCGATCCCAGCTCCGGCCTCCCTGTGTGGAGTTGGCATGTTCTCCCCGTGCCTGCGTGGGTTTTCCCCGGGTACTCATTTCAAAAGACTGATTGAACACTCAAAATTGTCCCTAGGTGTCAGCTCTTCATCCTGCCCAAAGCGATCTTCGACCCAATCGTCCGGATGCAAATAACCAAACTTTGTGTAAAAAGTAACACAATCGGCTCAAAACCCACAGCAAGAGGGCCGTGGAAATCATCCGAGTTCCCTTCCAATACACATACAAGCGTGCAGAGTAAAAGCAATGCGTTTGTTCTTTTAACCGTGTTTTGCCGGGCTTATTGCGCTTCCAGCTGTCAAAGCGCCGGGAAATGATTGTGGGGTTTAAAGCAATGGAATATGTATGGCCCGCCTGGATATTCCCTCTCATCGCAAATATGAGAAGCGCGCATTTGAATAGCGCGCGAACCGTCGCCGAGATTTGGGTCAATAAGTATCCAAATGTTGATGGGCTCCGGTTCGGCTCTCGCGACGGGATCTCCGAACGGGCCGTGGGCGAGCCCGCGCCATTTCTCATCAGCCCGAGAGCATCCGGCTCATTCGCCGAGGAGTCCGATATCCGCACCGACGCCGCGGAGAAATTGGATTACAAACAGGTAAATGCTTCATTTTTTCTCCGGAGCTGACACTTATCCGCCGAATTCCTGGTCCCCGTGGTCATATTGCTTTATTTGCCCGCCCGGGTTCATTTTTCACTCGAAGGGGGCGGTGACATGTTTGCCTTGAATGACTGCCTGACGCGGAGCTTTCCTTGTTCCGCAGTCAAGGAATCCTTTCACGCCGTAATAACGCTCAGTTGTCCCCAATCGGGCGATTTTAAAAAGGAGATGTTGGGAATTGTCTTTTTATTGTTTGTGTATCTCTAAAAACGCTTGGTTAAAAATGAGCCCATTTGGGTAAAAGAAAATGGGACTGATTCACGACTTGGGTCAATTTAAGCCATTATTTGGTGTTGTTTTGTTCAAAATGACCCAATTTTGAAGGATGTTTGATACAAAGTGACCCAAGTTTGGGGGTCAAATTGACCCAAGTGGTGGATCGGTCCTTTTTCTTTTTAAAACCCAAATTTAGGTGAGGTAGTGTGTGGGACAATTTGACCTATTTTTTTTGTATACAAAATAAAACAAAAATCATATTTTAAAATGTTATTTTGGAAAATAAAAAAACATTTTGGGGGGTTATTTTGTACAAAGAAAACAACTAAACAAAGGTTGGGTCAAAGTGACCCAAGTAGCAGTTTTTGCTTTTTCAGGCCCATAATTAGGTAGTTTGCATGAAGCATGACCCTGAACTGATTTCAGCAGGACACGAAATGTGTGCCAAGTGTGCTGTAATTCTTCATCCTTGGGGTATTATGACCAAAGCAGGTTATTAAAACCTCTGCTAACTGTTTTAAAATTATTTTTAAAAAGGCATCATATGCTTCCTTTAAGTCATGAAATGATGTCACCCAACCGGGGCCTACACTGTACGCCCCCCCCCCCCACCTCCCATCCCATCCCCTGCCCCTCCCTTACCTGTGGCTTGTTCCAGACAACTCACCCGGGTTGGAGCTGAAATGTCACCACTTTCTGTTGCTTTTCACCACATTTGAGGAATCTCATTATTCACTGCTTGTGTTTTTCTTTTGGAGATGTTTTTTTTTTTCCCCCATCTGTATGAACATAGCGGGGCTCCTGCAGGTGAGCGGCAGAGGAGACCAATTAGTGGGTTTGCAGCTCCACAGTCAAATGTAGGCGACAATGTCATTGCCTCAAAATCGACATCCCATCACACTCACGATCCCAAAATCGATTCACAAAAGAGAAACACTTTTTGCTCGCCGCCATCGGCGAATAACAATGACATCGTTCATGTACTGGACTGAAAAGAAGCTGATGAAGACGAATTGTCAACTACGTGGACAACTTTGTTGCACTCGTCCCTTTAAAATGATTTTTGGCCAGATTGGCATTTTTATTTGTTTTTGTTTTTGGTACATTTCCACAACGTGTAATATTGATGTTATCTACTGTATGTGGTTTGTATTATTGCATCCTTCTGCTGACACTCAGAAGGCGCTTAAATCATCTTTCTCAAATTCTTTTGCAGAGAATCAACAAGCAGCGCAAAACCCCCCCAAAAAACAAAAAAAAACAAATCAGCAAGAGAAGTAGTCTTTTGCATCTCTGATTAAAATAAAGCGGTCAAAATGTGTCGATGTGTTGTCAAAACTACGGACGTGGCGAGCGACCCATTGTAACGATTTGTGAAAAAAAAAAAAGACGGTATTTTAGATGAGAAAGAAAACGGCTTTTGTTGATGGCCGAATCAAAACGATGAACATACTGTACAACGGTTTCATCAAAGTCTGGTAATGAGTGTGGTGCTTTTTTTTAAAAGCATATAACCCAAGTGAGACCCCCCCCTTCCCAAAGTCTTTCTTCCTCGCCCTCCCCCCTTATTTCCTATCCGCTGTCATTTCTCAGCTCATATAGCCGCGCACGCCGTAAACCTTTCCCTTGATAAAGGCGTCAGAGTTTGGAAGATGGAGAAGTTCAGGCGCATGGCAGTAAACTTTACAATCACCTTTGGGCTGTTGAAGTGCGAGGTGAAGGAAGAGCGAGCGCTCGGTGGCATCTCGGCAGCCGGCTCCGACTCGGCTTTCTCCCCAAGACTTGGCTGAACTCCGGGGCCTTGATTTGATTGGTACAGCCTTGAATCATAAGCTTTAATTGCACCTGACATTTAAAGCTTCTCTCTGGTATTTAAAGTGCCGTACAGGTGTGGCTCATTACAGAGAGGGGAGGAAAAATGAAGGGTGGGGTGGCGGGTGGTGGGGGGTCATGTTAGGATTTCTCTCATTGCTGGCGCGTTGAAGTCATCACAGTCCCTGTCGCTGTCCCGCAACGGCACCTTCGCCGGTGCTCAGTCAAAGCAACCCTCCAATGCAAGATCACCCCAATGTTGACGTAGGCTGAGCTGCCCACATTCGGTTATCGATGGCATATGGTTCATTTTTATCGAGCTTTGTTCTCACTGAGCGGGAGCCCATCCCCGGCTGACTTTGGGCAAGAGAAGCGGCGTACACCCCGGACTGGTCTCCAGGCAAGTGTGAACAAGGAATCCTATTTAAGTTGACGTTGCAATGTAGTAAAATGTGATCGTAGCCTATGAGACCAAAACGTGTCCAAAAAAAAAAAGTTTTTCAGCGGACCAAAATACTCACAAGCATGTATTGTAAATCCGGTGTGAAAACAGATACATTTTAGTGCAGCTTACCGAGTCACTGAGAGTAGTTGTGAAGCTTGTCTTCGTTTGTGTCCGCTTGGCTGGACTATACTGCCCCCGGTGGCCAAGTCACACACACCAGAAAGCGCCGCCCCTGAATGAATCCTGATGCCAAACATTTTCATTCCATTTATTTATTACTCCACATTTTTATGAAATTCCGTCTAATAAAGAGTGCGATTTTCCTTATTATTATTATTTTTTTAAACGACTGAAACTTGAGATTTTTCGGTCATCGTGGTGAGTAACGTGAAGCCGTAGATGAAAGCGTGCCGCGCCTCACATGGAGTGTACTGTAATTGCAGTGTATGCGAGCGTCAACACATGGCATTTTTTTCCTTTTTTTTATTTTTTTAAAGCAAATAATAGCCAGTAGGCATGACGTTGCAACGGGTCCCGGGATCCATGCGTCCGCGGGCAATGTGTGCCGTGTGTTGGCATCGGAAAAACAAAGCATATGTTGATTGTTAGCCAGGGTGTACATAGCATGTCCTGTTCACTCAAGCTCTCCCTGGTAGCGGCAAACTCCCAACTTTGTTTCTGGAGGCTATCTGTCAGAGCTCATTTAGCATTTGGGGACATGTGGATTCCCATGTACTGAAAAAAGGCAACAGACTTCACAAGGGGCTACGGCGACTATCTGACCACTGATCTGTCAGACGCATTCGAATAGCGACGGTGGAGGAGAAGCGGGGGGAGATTTGTTCTCAAACCTTTTACATGTGCACGGTTAAAATAAAATAAAATGTAATTTAAAAAATATATATTTTGTACATTAGAATTTAGAAGGATTTCATGCTAAAATGGACACATAACTGGTCATAAAGTTGTTTGAAAAAAAAAACATTAAGACTTTAGCAGTGGGTTAATGTCATTAGGCCTGGTACAGCAGTGTAACGGTATTTTTAATTTCTTTTTTTGTTTTTTGCGTGGTACAGCTACTTAAGTTTGAGAACAGGGCTGTAGAGACAATTTCGCTGAGAGAGAGAGAGAGAGAGAGAGAGAAAGAAATATCTAGTCAAGTTTCTGTTCTTAGAAGTGCCAATCTACAGTGTTACACATTTGTAAACACTTAACCTTTAATTAGAAAAACAAAAAAATGTTATTTTTGGCCCACCATATTGGTTTTGTGTCCACGATTGTTAGGGAAACATTCAAAGAGAATAGAAAGCACACACACACACACACACACACACACACACACAAAACCTTGAGCCTATATGTAATTTCTGTTACAGCTGTCTCCCCCTTGTCTTTTGCCATATGCAAGTGGGTACATTATGGCAGTGACATTTTCTGTCCTGACCTTATTTAGTGGGGATCGGGCTTTGACTGCTCGGGTTCATCTCCTCGGGATTATTGGAGCCATCACGGTCAGATCGTCGCAAGCGTGCGAGACACGCTCGGGCCGCTGACGAGCTTTGAGTAAAAAGCAGATCGCAAACGCGTGAAAATTCCGCAGGAAGCATCTGCTAACTTGGCGGCAATTTAATCAGGCGAGGCCGATCTAAACACGTACGGGACTCGTGCGTTTTACACACACAGAAGTGTTGCCCGTTCTTGTGTAATTGACAAAAACATCTGTGTACCTGTAACAATTTAATCGGCCGAGTCAGCCCAGCCAAGCATCTCCGCTTCTATGACTGGGAGACATGAAATTCACTGTCATGACCGTCCCCTGTCATTTTGCAGCATTTTATGTGAGCTTCAAGCCCCTTCCTCTCACTCCACTGAGCTTTGTACCTCCAGGAGGCTGCGGCGGGCAGGCGGGTGGTGGGCGGGCAGTGAGCCCAGTAGAGGTAGGGACAGGATTCAGGTTGGTTGAAGCCAGGAGGCGGGGGCAGGGAGGGGTGGGGGGGGTTGTCCTCCAGGGAGCTCTGATGCTCATCTCGCTGCGCCGTCATTCGGGGCCATTTTGGCTTTTTAATTGCTGATGATAATTATCATCATCGTCATCATCATAGTTATCCTCATCAGGAGCCTGCCGCTGCCACCGTTCGTTCATATTAAGAAAAGAAAAAAAAAGAATTAAATAGAAAAAAAACCCCCATCCTGCCTCTAATCCGGCTGTTCCTGACATTTCAAGAGTCTTTACAGTGAATTCAGAAAATAAATAATATACATAACTGACGACATGTGCAAAAGTGTTAAGAATGATGCACGCACAAAACAATGCTGGGTTGTTTTCCGAACCCACTCGCAGCGGATTTTGAGCAGATTGGGTGACTTTTACCCAACGTTTGGTGAACCATTTTGACCCAGCGGATCGGCTCGAAGCTTCTGCTATCAGGAAGGGCATCCGGTAAACTGCACCGAACATGTAACGCAAGTGTATCGCCGCGACGATGCCAGACGAAGGAAAGTTGCTCATGCTTCCTAAAAACACAAGTTATAAAATGAGCATTATTTTTCACCATCGCTATACTGAAAGCCTTTTTCTTGCTAGCTTAAACTTCGCCAGCTAGCTAGCTATAGGTATAGTTATAGTTATAGCTAGCTATAGCTATATAGCTATAGCTATAGCTATAGTTATAGTTATAGTTATAGCTAGCTAGCTATAACTGTACCCTGAAAACATGTCTTCTGGATGCCACGTTTTACACAACAGCTCAGTGTCTTTCCCGAAATTGCCATACGTGAAGTATTTTGTGTTATTCAAGGATCGTAATATGCTGGAATGGAGAGCATTAGCGGGCATTTTATATTGCCACAAACTGGGTCTGCTTAAACTCAGCAATAACACACAATTATGTTTTCTAACCAACTCTTTTCAAAACCGGGCTCCTTTTTATGACCAATTGATGCAGTAATCGTCTTGTGGCTTGTGTGCTATAATGCAGTGGCTCCAACCACCACAGACAAAATTCCCTGCGAGTTTTAACTGACTTAGTTCAACTAGTTACACGCGTTTCAATGTCCGTCACACAGTGTGAGCCACAGGCTGAATAACAATGCTACTCTGTTTCCCGATTTCCCCCGAAGTGTCTCTCTTAAGTGGACTGACCCACCAAGTGAGCAGGAGACGCCGCGGACGAGCTGGCCTCCACTAGCCTGTTAGCTAGCGAGCTAGCCGGTGGCTATAGCACCTCTCGTAGGGCGTGGAAAGCCCCATTGCGACTTTGTAGCATATATTCCAGCCACCGGAGGCTTTATATTTTTACGGCTCCACACATGTACGGATGTGACGGGCAGAAGAAAGATACCGCGATGTGCTATTCCGAGTGACATTTGACAGGTGAGCGGGCTGCGTTTTCAAGCACATATAGACGATCCAAGGACATTATTTTTCCTGATGTTGGCACTTCATTTTATAGACTTCCCCCCCCACCCCGCATCATTTAAATTTGTCAGGGTTTTAAACAATTCTACTCTGTGGTGAGTGTGTCAAATTGACACGATATATTTCTTTTCACTTTTTACAGGGACTTGTATGTAGTGATGCTCCTGTGCGCCAATCTGCGACCGAGGGCGGTGTGGCGTCATTAGCAAGCGCAGCAATCACCAAGAGGACACCAGCTTTATTCAGTGTGTGTGTGTGTGTGTGTGTGTGTGTGTGTGTGTGTGTGTGTGTGTGTGCAAGTCTATGTGTGTGCGCGCTAACCACATTAATGGTCACATTTACCCTACAGAGATGAAGAACAGGATGCTAAGCTCTTCCTAATACATCATGGCAGGGTGCATACTCTTGTATGTAATTCATTCTAAAATGTGGCCTTTAAATCTGTTGTTTTTCCCTTGTTCTCCCCCCCACCCCCACCCCCTTTACTTTTGGCTTTGAATTTATATATTTATTTCCCGCAGTGGGGGCGAATGGCTTCCAGCGTACCGTAGCATTCAGCGCAGCCCCAGCAGCTAGCCGGCCTCAAGTCGCTCAAACGTAAAATAAATCAGGGCACAAAAGGGAGCCGCCTCATTCCTGCAAAGGAGCAACCAAACAAGGAGGGACTTGAACTACCTTGGCAATAACAAATAGAAAGAAAGTCACCCCGGACACCAACATTAAAAGTGATTAATCATCTCCGTTTTCTCTTTACTTTTCAAACGGAGGGATTGTCCGGCTATAAATCTTCAAAGATGTACATAAGAATCACTTTCTAATGAAAGCCGGCTTTGTTCATTTGTCACCTTTAGACCCTTTCATTTAAATTACAAAACTTTTGACCTTGTGACTCGGAATATAGATCTCGGCTATTTTAGAGCCGAAGAGGAATTAATCCATAAATCTTGATGGTCGCATTCCGTGTTCATTAAAAGGATTCCACCCATGGCTCTTTTTTTTTTTTTTTGCGGCCACAGCAGATCAGCTGCTGTCAGGGCTTGTTTAGCCTCTTGAAAAAGTCATTATGGGGAGAGGGAAGCACTTGCGTGTGACACCGGACAGACAGTTGAGCAAAATGAGTCATAGCTCAGCCATATTTGGAGTCAAACTGTGAAAATGGTGAAAGAGATCAGAATGGCTTTTGGTTTTTTTTGCAATTGGACAAATTCATTGTGTATCCTTTCTCCATACTTGCATCTATTCCGTAATTTATATCTATAGTTGATTAGAAATGAGCAGATATACATTTTTGTCAATAATGTAAGGCATATTAGCCTTTTTAAATCCCAAAGTTTTTAAGCCACGCCCACTTCAACAGTATAAAATTTCAACTTCACGGCAAAAATGAAAAAAAAAACCCATCCACAGCTAATTAAATTGACATCATGATGAACATTTGATGTCAAGGACATGCAGATTGCCAGATCCCGAGAGAATTTTTTTTTTCTGAAATATTACATTTGTCATCATTTGAGTTCAAAAGAAATATTACTCATTAAAGAATCACACTTTTTTCTGCCACAAATAAAGAGATAGAGCAAAAGATAGAGCGAGAGCTAGAGGGCGCTAGAGCGAGATGGATGGATAGATAGCTAGATAGATTTCAATGGGAAATATGTCATCAAATTCACTGATGTAAAAATTAGCCTATGCAAGGAACATACCGTTGCCGTTTTATTTGACGCACCTCCTCCTTAATCCCTCATTCGCGCGCCTTTCCCCGGCGCAGGAAGGAAGGTGGACGGGAGGGGTCGTTAGCGGGGCCCCGGCGCTCAGGCCAAAGGGCCGCTGTGGCTTTAAGTGCGCTTCCTTGTGTGGCCGGCCGGAGCATCCAGAGCAGCCATCGCGCTGATGCAAAGTGACAGGGACAGATGTGACATATCGGTTCCGACACACTTCCATACCACCAGTCACAGGCTCGGGGTGACTCACATCCCCCTGCTCTGGTCCCGTCCCCCCGCTGCAGGACAACACCACGATGCTCCAATGAACCTCGCCGTCGCCCGCACTGCTGCCAGGTATGGGGCTGCCACAGCCAATTACACTGAAGTGGTGCACCTAGTGGAGAGGGCAGAGCCGCAGACGGGCTGGTGGGGTTGCGACGGGCGGGGGGGAGGGGGGTTGGACGGGGTTTCTGACGAGTGCGCTGTGTACGGGGATGCGATCGCAGGTAAATCCAACAAAAGCCGCGGCCCGCTTTTCCTAACGCACTCCGTGTAATGCCTCGCAGCGGGGGCCCGCCACCGCCACCGCCACCGCCACTGCTGCTTACTCACAGCTCGTTTGCACATCGTCACCGACTGTCGACTGCGGGGGCTTTTAATATTTCATAAGCATATTTTTGCGGCGTAGAGAGCCGTTTCAGGAACCGGAGATGGAATGAGCCAACTCCAAATTGCCTGACTTATCTTTTAAATGTCACGTATCGGTCCGGCTTTGGAAGAATAAAGCGGTTAAGAGTAAAAGAACAAAAAAAAAAGGGGGAAAAAAAGGTATTCTGAATCATTTCATGAATAACCGAGATTTGAGGATCTCAACACGTGACCGCCCCCTGATGTTTGAAAAGATGGAAGCCCGCCTCTTGAAGGAGACGGCTCACTTTAAAAGTGGGAGAGGAGGGCCCCATATGGAGAGGGATTAGGCGGAACAGATAATAAGAGGGACGCTCTTTTTTTTTTTTTGGTCTTTCTCCAGTTTCCTAGCACAAATGCACACTCGCCGCCTCTTCATTGGACGTCATCAAAATAAACCCAACAACGGTGCAAGCTACGGGATAGATTGGACACACCGTCTGCCCACTGCAGAGGTTTTAATTAAACAGCGGTGCTATGAAATATGAATGACACCATTTATAAGTCCTCATTTGGCTGATTATTATTATTTATTTTTTTTGCTTTGACTTGCAAGCAAAAACCTGAGATATGAGTTGAGCGCTTGCATGACGGCAGTGAACTCAATTCAACGCACGAAGCAGCAGTTTGTCAGATTGTCAACATTTTTACACTCTGGGTTCACAATAAGCCAAACTGAGCGAAATAGCTGACCCAGCAGCGCTAGATCCAAAATGGACGCAGCTAATGTTGAGTTATTTATGCCCAGCACATTGGGTTGAGCGATTGACCCAACGACGCCCAAATCCAATCTGCAACCGAATCGACTGGGTCCAAATCACTAACCCAACCTTGGGTTAAAAGCAACACAATCTGCTCAAGATCCACAGCTAGCAGGCAAATGGGTTAGGAAAACAACCAAGCATTTGTGTGTGTGTGTGTGTGTGTGTATTAGTTGAAGTTTACTCTCAAACAAAGAGAAGTAAGCCCGTCATTTTTTCCAGGGTTGGATGTCATGTGGTGTATCCAAAACTAGCAAGTTTGCTTGAGGAGGCCATGCTAGCTTAATGCTGGCACGTCATAGAAACCATAACTGACAGGCTAACACGTAGCATTGAGCGCTGCGGTCGCCCTTCATGGCCGTATCTCACCGAGCGGTGATGTGATTGCGCGCGTAGCCAATGTTTTTTTTTCGTCGGGGTTCGTTCAAGGTCGTAAACAGTCGCAAAGCCGTTTGCCAACAATTTTAATGGTCCCAAACAGGTTCTCTTGTCGCAAAGAAATTTTGAACATGTTAAGAGTTTGATGGCAATGAGAAAAATTGTCTGCGCATGTCAGGCCTATGTCCGTTTGCAACGGTACTCTGCCAACACTTTTTCAATTGTGTCTGCATGACTGCCCCCCGGTGGCCAAGTGGCACACATCAGGAGGAGTCGCAATGAATTCACCGCGGTTCAAAAACTGTCATTGATGACATATAATGTATTTATGTATTAGTATGGTTGTTGAAAGCACAGTATTGTATCTTTCAATGCCAGACATTTTCAGAAAAGACAACTCGTAGCGCACCGGCCATTTTTGGCCATTTTGACTAATCTGACCGATTACATGCACGTTGAATGTACCAAACGAAATGGTTGACTCGTTTCTTTCACCAGATTGCTGATGGGACAACGGGAAAATGGCAGCAGTCCCACATTGAGGCCTCTCTCTCTCTCTCTCTCGCTCTCTCTGCGGTCCTCGATGTCAAATTAGAAGAAGACAGCGTGTCATTCATCTCGCGGTCCTCATTTGCTGGCCCCGCGCTCGCGTTTTGATATGCGATCTCATTAGGCGCTATAGCTCTTCAACGCCGACATTAACAAACATTTGCCTTCCACAATTTTCAAAAGAGTCCCTCAGTCAGGGCCGCCGGGCCCCGCGTGTGACACAAACAGGCGAGAGGGAAATTAGGTATGTCTGTTTCCTATTAATTACAATCCTGGGAAGTCTCCCATGGACACAAGTCGGGCCACTCTATTACGGAGAGAGGGGGGCGTTCGCTGATAAATTAATAATCCGGCTTGTCACCAGCCACAGATGAATTGCCCCTGGTGATTGATGCTGTTTTCTTTCATAGGGCAGGAATTTGATGTCAGAGCCAAATGTGTTATCAATGCCACGGGACCTTTTACCAAGGCGCTTGGTAAAATGGATGATCAGAAGAAACGCCGACATCTGTCAAGCTGGCGCCGGGGCGCCCATCGTCATCCCTGGCTATTACAGGTAACTAACGGCGGGGCCCCTACGTCTCTGTCACTGTCCCTCTGCATCAGCCGCTCCTTAGCGCCGTCGTCTTCGCACTTCATTAGCCACGTGCCAGGAGAGGCTCCCGGGCGCAACAACAAGGGAGCTGTCTGCCAAGCTCTCTCGGCAACGTTCAGGTAAACGCGGGTTCCGACTGGGACCGGGGGTCATCCAAATCCCACATCAATGGCGGGGGTCCACTGTGTTACTTTATCGCGTTATTATGATGACCGCGTGATCGCCGCTTCAACCAAATGACTCAAAACGTGCAATAGATCGTTTTGTCTTTGAGAGAGGCGCCAGGCCTTCGTCCTGTCTCGGGAGTGCCGAGGCCCAAAGACGCTTGAGTCTACGGGGAGAATGCGCGCACCCGCAGATTTGTCAGCGTCACCCTCCCGATGTCAAGGCGGCTCCGAGTGCGTCGACGACACTTAAGTCGATGGGAGAATCTGCACAGCTAAAAAAAAAAGTGCGGAGGAAGCAATTTCTCTGTTGGCCGGTTTTCTTTGGGTGCTGCTTTTTGATATGGGCCGACGCATCACTTCATTAGCTGTACATCTGGATTACAATTAAATCACGGAGCAAAGAATGCTCCTCTATAATAGCCTGGTTGTTTTGAAAACAACATTTTTATTTATAGTGTACATATCATATATACTGTCCAACGTTAATCAGAAATCTCGGCAGCCACTGTCAAAATTGTGATAGGGCGAAGCCATTGGTTTGTCGGGCCCCAACAGGGGTTTGCACTCTCCTTCCGTCATGGCGTTGGTGACACTTTTGTCTCCATTGATGTTATTTGTGCAAGGGCGGAAGGGCATTCCTGTGACCTATACCCCCCCGCCCCCCATCAGCCACCCCCCCTCCCCGAGTTCAATTGACTCGTTGCCATGTGCGAAACAGGGCGACGCGTGTACCTCGGGTTGAGGCTACGAGGAACGCGGCGGATGGAATTGAAACCAGCTGAATTAATCTCCTGGAAACAGCCGTGACAGGAGCCTGATTATGGGAGTCCCTTGAACGGGGGCCGGCCTGTTTTGTGCCCTCCCCTCAGCGGCAAAGCAAAGGTTAATGCAGTCGTCTTGTTAGTTACCCCGCCGTTTGCAACTCCAGTCCACACGACAACACGGAGATCCTGGACCACGCTGCTGACATCCAAACCGGTTTTCCGTCAGCTTGGACTCTCGGAGAACAGGTGTCGGGTCAACATTTCTCAAATTTGTCATTGACAAGACACCTTCAAAAATCTCGATGTGACTGTGGCCATTGTTCAAATGCAAATGGACATATTGACTCGATATATATATTTTTTGGCTTCGGTCTAATTTGAATGTTAATGCCAATGACCGTGGTCTAATTTGCCCGTCGTCTTATGAGCGAGACAACAACCTCTACTTCTTGGGTGTTGGTGTGCCCCCCCCCCTTGAAAAAAAGCTCCCATTTAAAATCTCGACTCCCGTTGCCTTTGCATGGAGATGTTGGCCAGAATGCCTTTTTCACCACTTTAAAGTGTTATAACTTTCTTCATGTCATTTCCAGGGAAAGCATCCGCATGTCACTGGAATCCTTAAAACACGCCAATCAATTATTCTTTGGAATTTTACGTATACAAACATACATCATGGCTGTTTTCCGAGTATCCCTCTGTCAACTGTCCCCAAAAAAATGAGTCTTCACCGTACGCTTACACTTGAGGCACTATAGGCAGCAGACCTAATTCATAACAGCCATTTATGATAATAAATACATGTCCAACAATCTCCAAATCCCCCCCCCCTCCAACGCCCTCCACCACTCCCTTCCAGTCCTCCACCCGACTCTCACTGATTTACAAATAGCTGATGGAGCAAGCAGCTGACAGAAATAAATGAGCTAATCTGATGGCTGTGTAGCACTTCCACCCAGATATTAATTCATCAGGAGGCCACAGAGTGCAGACAGATACAAATTCCCGCTTTAATTATGTATGGGAGCCCGGCTAGGAACAGGAGACACTTCCGCGAGCAGGACTATTTCTCGGAGCAACTTTATGAAGCGCTTTGATCCCACGCTTACTTTGCTTTTCTTTCCGATGTCATCGTGTCTCCTTCTGTGTTCACCCCCCCGCCCGAACAAACACTCGAGACGAAGAAAGCCGCCGTCCCGTTTTTATAACCGCGGGCTCGCGCAGGACATTCGATAATGAACAAGTGGAAAAAAATAACCTTTGCCACATTAAATGATATTGTTTTCGATTTGCAATTTTTACGAGGCCTTCCTGGAGCCCGTTTGATGCATTTTGTTCCCCACTGCCCGGCCTCAAATGGCCCTCTGCCGACTGGCGGGCTTCGCAAAATCGGTGGAGGCTTTATTGAAGGAGTGACCGGTGGGTATCTAAACAGAATGCAGGGCTATTGATTTCACAGAAGTGCTCTAATTGTTTCCACGAGACAAGGGCTTGTCGCGATTATTTGATTGATTAGCTTGATGCAGGTCTGCCTCCTCAAGACCCCCCCACCCCACCCCACCACCTCCCTCCGCCTCCTCCTCGGCCAGTTAATCGCGCTGTAATCCCAATACGATGGTGTATTTCTAATCCATCATCATTATCATGGCTGCGCTCAGCACAAGATTAGTCCATGGGAGACTTGTTTCCGCACTTTCACAATTTCTCAATATTAACTCATCGCCGACTGCGGCGAGCCAATTTCTGTTCCGATCTGATGCGGGGCTCATCGACAATGCAAACGCAGACAAAAGATGTCGTTTTGTCAAGCTATTTACAGTCCAACATTTGAACTTTGCGTTCGTGATTAAACTCTGAATGTTTTTTTTCATTTATTTATTATTATTTTTAAAGAAAAACGGTCATTTTTTTCACCTAAATTGCTACTAGATTAACAATGACTAAGATTATCCTGTAACATCTCTGCTGCATTCTTCAAGATTTTATCTTTAATGTTTTGTGTGAACGGTCAATATTCCCATGCAGGCTACCTGGATGGCTCTCCGATAATTAACTAAAGCAGAAATGATGGGGCGGAAATTTTCGGTTGAACATGATTAAAATGTATGAAACTAACATCGATCGTTTGTTTGTTTTTGAGGAAAACGGGAAAATGACATCAGTTTATCATATATTAATAATATGGAACCGACGCACATGTTTGAATTAAGTGAATCCAAAGGATCATTTTTCCCCCACAGAATTTACCTACGTATCATCGAAGGAAACTTTGACTTCAACCAATAGCTGCCCGTCAAGGTGCCTGACATAAAACACATAAAATTCAGCATCGAACAATGCAGCCACAAAACGCAGCGATGACAAGGAATTTACGAGTTACTTGTTCTGAAGAATCCATCTTTTTTCAAAACATAACACAATGTTGTGAAAAGCGGCACATGCAATCCCCTGCTTGCCCACTGGATGGCGTACTGAAATTGACGAAGAAGAAACCGATCGGAAAAGGCGAAGGTATACGATAGTTTCGTTCAAATATCAAGAGTGCAAAGTATGCCCTGGAACGGATTAATGGCATTTCCATTCATTTCAATGGATACAAATAATTTGAGACGCAACAAAGTCAACTCACAAGCCAAGGCACCGCCGTTTGCTTGTTTTGACTATGGCGTTGCAGTTGCACATTTGCAAGCACAAGAACAGGACAAAGTTTGAATGTCATCCCTTTGTGCAAAGAATCGGTGCTTGAGATCAAACGGACGAAGGCTTGCTTGCTTGCTTGTCACAGCGCTTCTTCACATTCAAGCCTCAGACTAACATCTCCCTTCAGGCACCGCGGCCGCGCTGACATGTGGCGTATGTCTGGGCGAGACCCTGCTAAAAGTCCCGTGGACATCAAATGAGCAACGGGAAGCCCGCAGCCTGAGAAAAGCAGAGAGGCGAGGGAAGAGGGAAGAAAAAAAAAAAAAAGGGAGGGGGTTGCAAGTGTGAAGTGATGGAGCGAGACGCCGTGACTGGCGGAGTCCGCGCGGCTCTCCGTCCTTGCCTGTGGTGGTGCTCTTCGCTCATTTGTCTGAGGAGGAACCGGGTTCTCGGACCAGAGGGCTTTGTCACAACGTGTGAAGGTGACACCTCGGAGGACCTGCCGCCCTCCCGCACACATGCGGCCGACGCGTTTCCTGAAGGGAGAAAGCACCCGCGCCGCGTCTCACGGTGACACTTGATTTCAACCCGCGGATGCCTCTGCCGACTCCACCGGTCACTTTTCGTGGCTGCACTGGCGCGTTTGAACGCTCCCTTTGTTCACTTCCCGCAGCCGTGGAACGGACCGGCTTTGCGGTTTGGCATGGCACGCAACAACTGCCATTCCCCGCTTATGAGTCAGACGAACAAAGGAGGCATCAGTGCGGCGCGCTCGGCCTCCACAATGATGGTATGAAAAAGATTTCTTCTTCTGGCTGGATGTTGCCAGTCCCATCTTTGAGCCCACGTGTCTGAAGAAAACACCACTTGCGGCGAAGGAGTCATCGAGGCCACGCTCCCAAAAATTAAATGCCAACTAAAGTCTCTATCTCGTGGCATCTTAATGCCACTTGAACTATGTTAAAGTGAGTTGAGGAGCTTCATTCAGACAACATTAGTGCTTTGAAGCCGGTTTGTGGTGTCCGGGTACCAAGGAACTATGCCAATGCAAGTTGAGGAGCTTCATGTAGAAAAAAAGAAAAATCCAGAGTGCTTTGGAGCCATTTTTGTGGCATCTCCATGCTGTGTGGTGAAGTGAGTTGAAGAGCTTCATTCAGACAGAAGTAAAGCCAAGTTTAATTTTCACTTTTTTTCTTTTGGGGTGGGGTGGGGGCTATTTATTTGTTCTCATTTTCCATACGGGCCTCCTTTTTAAGTCTTCAGCTGCTTCCTGAGACCTCTTAAAAGAATCGATGGCAGCGGTTTAATACGCCTCCCGAGATGTTGATCACGCATAAGTTAGCTCGGAAGCCGCGACAAATACCCACCCCGCCTTCATCTGCATGTCTTCATCTTTTATGGCCCATGCGAGGCCTGCTGCTCCACCGCTACTCAGCCGCCATAAATGTTTAAAAAATGACCTTTGGTAACGAGTTTGTCATTGTTTGATTCAGAAATATCAACCGGGCCATTACGGTGGCAGCTATTTTTTCCAATCAATATACAATAGTGTATTAATATTTAATTTTTTTTTTTAATATGTCACTATGTTAGGAGACAAAAACGAGCAGGGCTGTTGCGATGCGGCCGGCAGCTATTTATTTTCATGCGGTGACACCGAGAGAATTTACTGCATTTCGGCACACGTGCGCGCGTGATTAGATGACTTAGATTTGGTGTACAGCGGATGTAGTTTGACTTGATGGCCTCGACATTGCACGTACGCTGTCATGAGGTCAGAGATCTCCCATACAACTCAGCAGCTTCAGTTCACGAGCACTCCCGTGGAAGTAAATATAAAAATAAAAAAGAATGTTTGGTTGTTTTAAGGGAGCCGAAAATATTTTTTCCCCTTGCTTTTATTATGACCGTCAAAAACACTGCCATTTTTGCTGGATTTTGACAAGGGTACGTGCTGTTGTTATGGTGACCATTTCAAACGTAAACAGTGGCAAACATTTATCGAAATAAAGTGTCGCCTCTTGATATTTACCCGTTTCCTTTCGTGTTAAATTCTTGCCGATCACACAGTCAACGCCACCTCGGACTTGGAAGAGAAGCGCATGGCGGCTCGCGGGCCCGCTCAACTTTGCCGTGATGAGTTTTAACCACAACCAGAGGCTAGGGAAGCCTAATCTGTGATCTCAATGTTTCTGGAATGTTTAAAAAGGTCAATATGCTGATATTTTTGACAGCGCTTGACCTTTAGGGAAAAAAGTCACAAAACCATTGGAATTGGAATAACTTCTTTGTTTAGTTCTGCCAAATAATGTATCACAGTCAAAGCATGCTGTCTCCCAGCAGCATCTGCCCATGAGTGAGCGGACTGTTAATCCCTCGTATTGATCTGATATCAAAAGGTGCTATTTAAATGCAGCGTGGCGCGCCAGGGGCCGCCATCAGTCGGCGGGCGGTGTTTGGAGTCTGGCTGGATCACCCCGGCCAGGTTTTTTGTCTGTGCCTTTGTCCAGGTGGCCCCAACATCTGCAGAGCGCGCCGACCCACACAAGCTGAGAAAAGTCAAGCTTTTCATTCATCACTTTAGTGGCGCAGATGTCACATTAAACGAGCTCATGACAAGAACACAACTGAAGGGCATGAAAGAATGTGGTCAATCGAAGTCGTGCACTTTGCATTAAAATAATAAATAAATAAAAACAGGCATTCTGCAGAAAATGCAGACCTGCACCAATTTAAAAATATATTCATTTTTTAAGATAGTGCAACTTATAGCATTTGAGCTCCAGATAGGCTTTACACTATTTACAGTCGTTTACTCAATTTACATTTTAATGTAGATGCTTGATGAAACATATTTCCATTGAAATGAATGGAAGTGCCATTACTCTCCAGGTTAAAAGAAAAATTTGTATTGCGTTAAAAACTTTATAAAACATATTGCATAATCTTCCCCCCCATAAGGGGTTCTGGTATTTTGCAGATTTTTTTTTTCTGAAGATGATTCAATGTCAAATCCTCTTCGGTCCTGCTTTTTATGCCTACAGAAAACAATGGCTGGAGGTTCATTTGAGAATGGTCATCGTTGGGCATAATTCTTGACATATATTGTGATAATCTAAGTTTGTTGGCTCTAAAAACATGGCTGGGGTGTATTTAAATAGTGTATTTCTGTACTATGGCTTTCACATATTTGCAGGGGTGGTCTGGAGCATAACCCCCGAGATAGAGGCTTAGAACACTGCGACACTGATGCTATTTGTTAGCTCGTCTATGATTTCTTTCATTGTTAATAGATAGAATAAATAGCTTGAAGCCTCTGCTTTGAAAAATAACTATCTGCCAAACTGCTGCTTGTTGTGAAGCGAATTAAGTTCACTTGACCGCATACACCGCTTGCGTTTCAAATTTTGGCTCTCAAGTCAAAGCAAGACGAGTAAGTCGGATTGCACGTATCTCCCGGCACCACCGTAGCAACAAAGTAGTGGAAGCGCTTTCCACCTCGTGCGGCCCTGTCCCTTATTATGAATGTTGGTGACCGCGGCGACCACAATGGCAATAATCCCCGAATGTCTCTCCCCAACCCGCTCCTTCAATTCCGGCTGCGGTATTCCCGCACATGCATTAGATTGACCTCACATTAACCCAAATACATTTGATCTTTAAGAGCCATAAATTGGCTTTTGTCATTACCATAGGTTAATTACAGAGATTTGCTCCGTACCGTTGCTACACTGAGATTGCAATAATAAGCGGCGCACAAAAGCCATTCATGCCGCCCGCGTGAGCACTAAATAGGCATTGTTTTGATCTTGCTATTCCTGTCGGGAGTTGTGTTTGCATTGCTCTATTATCAGCGCGCTTACCTCGAAGCACTTGTGATACGGCGAGATTCTGCTGAGGCGGGCTCAAACCGTGCCCTTCCTGTCATTCTCTGCGAAGTAAGTCAGCAAACGTGCGGGCCAGACGTGGACCCCGTGGCTCTCACTGCACTCTTAGTTTGAGGTTTCTTTTTTGCAGACAATGGTCATTTTTGGGGGAGGCAAGGGGGGGAGAGAACAACTCCACTCTAACCTGGCTGACAGTTTCGGCTGTCCCTTCAGCCTTCACCGCAGCTGTCAATACTTCCTGGTGACGCGTCATAACAATACACTGATTTCTCTGCAATGTTTTCACATTATTTTCTGCCTCGATAGCGAAAACGCCACCTTGTGGGGCGTACGGTTATACCAATGAGTCAGGCAGAAGCGCCACACGCACATTTTATCGCTAAGAATACAATGAGCAATTTTATCGGTCAAATGTCGATCTCAGAGTGCGAGGCCAAGATTCGTTTGTTGGAAAAAGGAAATGAAGGCCACGCCCATCGGGACAAAATTCGAGCCAAACGGTGACGTTAATTCTTTGAGCGGCTTTCATTATTCCATTCGGGGATCCTGGCATAAAATGCAGAGTGTTTTCAATACGAGTGGCAACGTAAGATGGCTGCCCCCGCGTTTCAGCCGTGAGGGGCCAATGGTTAGTTTGTACATATGTACGTCAGACTGTATATACACTGCAGTTGTTTTTTTCGTCAAGGCCTTGTCAAGGGAATCGTAATGGAGGTGAAAAAAGAAAGTGCAGTATAACATCTCAGCTCGAGCTACCGGCTGCACGCCATTATTTTTCCTCTTCTCTGAACACACCTCTTGAGATGAAAAAGAAAAAAACCAGAGAGGCATATTTTTCCGAAAAATGTCATTCGGAATTGTCGAACCACTTTTATAAATTGCACTCTAGTGCAGCCGCTCCTAAAAGAAGGCGTCTACAAATAATAATTCCGATCGATCTGACAGGATATGAGGACGACTTGTAAATACAAGTGGTCGCTTGTAGTGACAAAGCCGCGATTTATGACTTGGCTCTGCAATTTCCCGTCAGCTCCAAAGCTTGCTGACTCACATTTCTATCTTGCTTCACTCTCGTCGTCGTCCTCATTGGAAGGTGCGTTATGGCGTCATTGTGCAACGCACCGAACACGATACGGGGATGGTTAGAGACCAGATGTACTCTTTGCTTGTACGTGCGCACATCATAACCACGGTGACAAATAAGCAAGAACGTCAGTCCGCCCTTATGGTCTACCGTTATGAAAAGTCGGGCTGGTTTTAGATTTCTGTGCTTCAGTCGCATCCCGCAACACGAGATAATCACGGATCTCATCTTTCATTGACATCACACAATCATCCCGATGGTATCAGCAGAATGCAGTCAAATTCATCTTGAACATCGTTCTTTGACCCGCTTTTGCATCGACTCGCATCAACGGTTTTCTGAGCAGAACAGTGAGAGAAAAAATAAAAAATCAGCCCACACAATAATTGCTTTGGATAATCTTTCACTGGCCTCTGACTATCAGGCTTTTGTTCACGGAACAGAAGGGGTGGAAAAGGCTCAAATGTATCTCGAATATCGTTACGTTTACCCTTCTTTGACATTTTTCAGAGCAGATCGTTGAGAAGAAAATTCATATTAACACACCCCACAACACAGATAATTGCGGAGGAGAATCTTTCGGGGGGGACGTTAGACTTTGATCCCAAAGGGAGGGAAATGCTTTTTTTTTTTTTTTATAATCGTATGTTTACCCTGCTTGAACCTCACCGTCTTTTTTTTTCCACGTCTGTTTAATGCCAAATTGTAAATAAGACATTTAAGCGCAAAAAGCATGACGGAGTTTACTTTTAATTAGACTTACAGCTAACCGCATTTTTTTTTCTTCCTTTTTTGTAGCGCTCACAAACAGCCCTTCCTGCCTCACCTTTCTCCAGTGACAGCGCCTAGTCGTCGTCTCCAGCTCGGTGACAATGATGAATGCAGAACATGAAACACATTAATGCAGCAGATTCCGCTCAATGTCAGCCCTTTCTTCACTGTGTCAAGTTAAACAAACAAGATCAAGCTATAGGAAAATGGTAATTGACCCTCCAGAGATACAGCTTCTGTTATGGGTGCAAAGAGGTCGAAGGTCCCCCAGACCCCCCTTTCACACCGCCCCCACCCCAGCCCCCTCTGATACAGTTAGCTGGCGTTTGAGAAACCTGGTCTGGCCAGTGTGAGGAAGCCGCTTCTTCTTCTTCTGAAGAAGAAAGCGACTTCTCACACTGAAGAAGAAATGGTCATGGGTTTTTAAAAATATCTCTTTATATACACACACTACTCACAACAAGTTAGGGATGTTTGGCTTTCAGGTGAAATGGATGGAAAAATGTCAAAAGTTGACGCTACGGTGAGAACAGATCATGCGAGTAGGACATTTAAGTCAAAGGGTGCACTGGTGATTTCCTCATCTCAAACAACTCATCATTCATGCACCACAGCAAAAAATGTCAATGTCTCAATAGCTCGGCATGTGCCCAAGAGCAGCGGCCCCCGACCATTTGTGCCCCACGGACCGGTTTCATGTCAGACAATATTTTCAGGGACCGGCCTTTAAGGTGTAACGGATAAATACAACCAAATTATATGATTATGACCTGCGTGAAAACTGTGGTATTTTCATAACATCATAATCAACACGAATCATGACACGAGGAACGTCCGATCTGGCTGCAACACTCTCCGGTCGCTATTGCAACGTTCAAACGTGCCTTCAAAATAAGATACAGGTGCATGAAAAATACGACTCACCATCGCCGCATATTATGCAGACTGGGCAAATCTCCCATTGAGATAAATCCGGATTTTAAGTCGGACTCCTGATACTGAAACTTTCCAAAGACGTTTGTTTTTGTAACTCATTTTGCCAGCTCCCGGGTTTCATTTTAGCGGTAACCCATCACGTGACCGAGAAGTGCGCCCTCACATCCGTCAATTGCGACATTTGGGAGACGGATTTAACAGAGAATCCGGTATTTTTTCAAAATAAAACATCTTTCAGATTCTGAAATGAATAAAACCGCTATCGGTCCGCGGCCCGGGGGTTGGGGACCACTGCCCTAGAGCATCAATTACAGCTTGACAGCGACGTCTGATGCTGTTCACAAGTCGACTTTTTGTTCGGCGAGGCATGGCATCCCACTCATGGGTTTGACCTGGAAGGGCTGTGGAAAGGCTGATTGGGGCATTAAGGTGCGAAGGGCCGCGACATTGCGATGACATGAGGTGTGGGAATCAAAGTAATTGGGACTTGAGTTTTGGACTTGGAACTTGTGGACTCATATCCCTTATGATGGAAGGTCGCGGGATAATGAGAAAGATGGGAAAAGCGAGGACTCGTGCTACATATATATTGATTTTTTTTCCACAGTATAGTAGGACTAAATAAGAAAACTGTTGCTTTCTCTAAACATTTATTCAATTAATTCAGTCAATTCAACCGGGTTCTCCCCGGGCCTGCGTGGGTTTTCTCTGGGTACTCCGGTTTCCTCCCACATTCCACAAACACGCATGGCAGGCTGAATGAACACTCCAAATTGTCCCTCAGTGTGATTGTGAGCACGGATTGTTCTTCGTCTCTGTGTGCCTTGTGATTGGCTGGCAACCAGTTCAGGGTGTCCCCCGCCTACTGCGCGAAGACGGCTGGGATCGGCTTCAGCACCCCCCCGCGAGCCTTGTGAGAATAAAGCGGATCGGAAAATGGATGAATGAATTCAGTCTGCGCCAAAATCTCACCCATCTGCGTTTAAGCATTCAATCGGAGGGCCAATCCGACCGCAGCCGAGACGTGTAATTGTGTTGCACTTTATGACGCCGAGTGGCGGCCTGTGTTTGTTGCCGGCTTTCAATTTCTGTATCTGTCGCTGCAGTTGGTGTTTTTACGACCGTCAATTTATTACCTGGGTTTTTGTGCGCCCGGCCACTTGCGTTTATAGAGTAATAAGGGAATGTATTTAATGCGGGGCCCGCTTTCGGTTGCCGCGCGGATTGCGAGCATGAATCACGGGGCTTGATTAAACCGCGCTGTCCCCGGCTATTACGCGTGCTTAATTTCATACCGACTATAAATAAAGCAATTATTTTCTTATGCACACTGTCAAAGTTAAGAGCTCGCGTGTTTGGTTGCGCCGAGACAATTGGAGATGAAGGCTGTTTCAAAGACGTATTGTGCATCTGCAGCGCCCATCTGCTTAATCCATCGCTCATGTCGACCGCGGCGGCTCTTTGAAGAGCGCTGCACGGTTTTGATTTCCGCAAAGCTCTCTAAACGACGCCGCTGTCTTAACGAGTGCCCTCGTGAAACTGGAGTTCCAACGCCGTTTTTTTTTGGCTTGCGTCTACAAATTGTCACTGCCCCGCCGCTTGGGTGTTACGCAATGGCAAATTCCTCAAAAACAGAGAGAAATCCTCAAGACCGAGTACGTGGGAGGGCTTATCCCGATGTCAGCTGCCAAAGGGAACGCGTGAGGATGCTTCTCGTTCAATAGACGATTGCTTTTAGTTCTAATCTGCATTGTCGCTCTTGCGCAGTTGCACGCAGTTATTTTCTTGGCCCCGAGTGAGAAAAAGACAAAACATGCAAGTGGCCGCCACAGTCCCATTTAGAGAGAGAAAAAAAGGGGATTCATGATATGCATCCTATAGACCACAGGTGCCAAAGTCAAGGCCCGGGGGCCAGATCTGGCCGCCACGTCATTTTCTGTGGCCCGCAAAAGCAAACCATCTATGTTAACTTCCATAATGCTTGCTTAAATCTGTACCGAAATCTCAAATTGTCATACGTAATAAATAACGGTGACATTTTGCAATAATTTTGTTACCCTATTGATACTCACTTGAGCAATAATTGAACTGATTTCAACACTAGTCAGCCACCATTTTTTTTTTGTGTACAAGTAATAATATGATGAATATGATGATTAAATAATTATTCGGTTTCAATGTCTTAACGGCCCTCCGAGGGAAGACGTAACTCCAAAGTGGCCCACGACAAAAATGAGATTGACACCCCTGCTATAGACAGACAGGATATATCATTAAAAAATGTTCAATTCAACTTGATTAATGATTTAATCAGCTGTTCTTGTAGGCTAGTCCTGACATTTGTCACATTAAAACAATGAAAGCCGCATGCACCGGACGAATGACTTCAAAGCAAATGGAAATTTCTCAGATGAATTTAGTTTTTCTGCAAAATTTGGGGTTTGCAGAGTTTCACTATATAAACTCATAAGTTAAACTTAAGTTCCAGACTAGCTTAAATCTCTCTCTCAGGTATTGCGTGTCACGTGGGCATTCAAATGCGGACGCCTCGTTTCCAGACACCTCGTTTCCAGACAAACAGCAGATCTGAATGAAACACGACTTGATCTGAACTTTTCCAATCCTCCACCACAGCCTTCCGCTTCGTGATGTGCTGCGAGGTCTCACTTTTCAGAATTTTGTTTCAACGAGCCTATTTAGGACTAAAAACGCACTCTAACCTCCCTTTACGGACTCTCCCGCGCGCGTACAAATTTGAGCGGCATTATGTATAATCATGCGTGCCGACTGGAGGGCCTAAATACATTGTAATTAGAAAATAATGAGGCAGCCTTCATGGATGGGAGATTTCTACTTAACATTTTCCCTCGGAAGTCAACGGTCTGAAGTCTAAATCAATGCGGAGAGGTTCCCGTCAGCCCGGCGATATTAAAGTTGATCTTGCCTGTTAAACTGGGAAGATGTGCACACACAGGTGTAATGGCCACGCTGTCGCTATTAAGGCCAACACTTCCTGTCGCCTTGGAGGTGGTCATTTAGAAGTGCTGCTCATTCAGCCTAATCAATGGTTGAAGCGGCAGCCAACCATTAAATAAAAAAAGGGGATGGAGATTAGCTGCCGCTGATTGGGGTTAATTGGATGTAATCGGAATTTATATTTTACAGCGGACGACTCATTAAGAACGCATTTAAAAATAATGTCATTTGGGCTCAGGTCATTTCATCATTTTACTTTAGAGGGAGGAGGGGGGGAGGTGGGGGGAAGTGTCCCGTGGACCCCTTTTCATTGCGGGTGAAACATTCCAGACCCAATCGCTTTAAGGGAAATTTGGCGATGTCGAGAGACTGTGGTTAAAAAAAACAAACAAACAAACAAACAAACAAACAAACAAACAAACAAACCTTTTTAATAGGTTCAATTAAGACCCTTGAAAGCAAATTCTGAGATTTGCCACAAAACATTTGACATATTTCTAGACAATCGGTTTGCCTATACATCCTGAAAATGCTTTGTGCTGGTG